>JABMCL010000254.1:0-67500 GCA_018857735.1 Alviniconcha marisindica | reverse complement strand
TCTTTTATGCAGTCGTAAGGCAAATTTCTATGTTATTCGTCGACAATAAAGATTCTGTAATTCTGAAACGGGTACATACGATCTATTAACCAAAGTCACATCAGCTCCTTCTTGTCTCTCCTCTTCTTTGCCTCTTTCTTCATTTGTTGTCTGACTCTCTTCTTACACCCGAAGAAGATTTTTTTTCTTTTTCGAAAGCGCTTGTGTACTATTGTTTCCTTGTGCTTCGTCGCATTGGTGAGTACATTTCCCTATGTCTGTTCCACAAAGCCCGCCTAGTTTAAGATACATCCCGGCTTTGTTACTAACTAGAAAGCACACCATCAATATTACTCGAGGATGAAGATATTACTTTTTAGTCTCAAACGCTTGTGTGTCTGTCCCGCGATGAACGCATATGTGCATGGGTGATTGCGCTCTGTGTGTCCGTGCGTGCGTGAGAGAGAGAGAGAGAGAGAGAGAGAGAGAGAGAGAGAGAGAGAGAGAGAGAGAGAGAGAGAGAGAGAGAGAGGAAATCTCCATCCTGTTTTTTAGGGTACTGTTTGTGTGTGCGAATTTTGATGTCACCTGACAATGATTGGATAATAAAATGATCTGAACCGAATGGTATTCATCAGTGTGTATGTGTATGCATGTATGTTTCTGGTGAGTGAGAGAGAGAGTGTGTGTGTGTGTGTGTGTGTGTGTATGTGCGTGCATATGCATGTGAGAGACCATATATATTCTGGAAAACGAAGAACCACCAATGTAACTTTCTTTCATTTTTATTCACAAACAAAACTTTTTAATGGGGGGGGGGGGGGGGGGGGGGGGGGGGGGGAACTGAACTGGGTCCAGGACCAAGAAATTACACCATTCACACTAACAACAGCAACATTCTGCCCCCAAAACAGTTCAGCCAAACAACAGCAACTCATTCACAAACATTTTACTTTACACACTAGCACAATCATTCCTTACACTTTTTAGTCACCTTGTTCATTTATACATACAGTCATTTGTTCATTTATACATACAGTCATTCATTCACCAACAGTGACATACATCAGTGATCTGTCAAGAGCATACAGCAAACAATTCTAACAGTGTATTTGATCATCCTTATTTACACATGTAAGGACAGACAGGAAGAAGAAATACTTTGCTGAAAATGTGGAAAACATTATTAGCAGTGAAAGCCAGTCTTGACCATAAAATTAATAAAATCTAATCAAAAGGAAAAGGCAGTGTAGTTACCTGAAGGATTTGTGTGCGTGCGTGCATGTGTGTATGAAAAATAAATGATTTTTATGCCATCTGCCAAAAGTGATGTATGGTGTGAACCATACTTCGAAGTCCGACTGGTTGAAGCATCAAAGTGCTTGCTCCGACAGCCTGAAGCATGTGCATTCGATCTGATGCACAGAATCTGGATTTTGCATGTCGGGCTAAATGCAATGCTGGATACTTTTAACAGTACTGAACAATATAAACTTAGAAACAAAACAAAAATACTTCTTTAAATACTCAACCTGCACCCCATCCCCACACACACCTACTTTCACAGGTACAGGTATGCACACACAGTCACAACAGTGGACACAACCTCAACCTCATTTATCTTCATCAATCCTTATCTGAACAATGTCTGATTTCAAGAAGTCCAGCTGGATGGAAACCAACAATGCAACAACTTCCTCTCCATTAAGTCCATGGCGCTGGCAGTTCAGTTTTCCAAGAAAGAAACGTAGTCTGTAAGTTTTGAAAGATGCTGTTCATTAGGTAGCGTGACAGTTGATACAGTTTCTGCAACAAATTAAGAGGACACATTTTAAGATTTAAAAAACAACGACGTTCAATGCACTTTACAAACAGTAATGTAGTTAATGGTGTGTGTGTGCATGTGTGTGTGTAATGTACATGTATGTGTGCATGCAGGTATTTTTATATATTTTTTATGCCAGCATGCAGCACCTAGACTCAGGGATGAAGGAGTCCTCAAGGCATTTTGCTATCACTGGTATCAGTGTACCTATTAATGAGCTCATGCCTGGACATGACCAACCACATGCTCAGCATCTGAGCAAGATTAAAACAAAAGTGCAAAAGCTGTAGTTATCACAGTGACAGAGCTTATGTTCTGTCCACAACAACTACATCAGCACCAATGGAGGCAGCAGCTTCTGTAAGTTTATTAAATGCAACAACACTCACCAATTTTTTTAGGTGTGAGAAATTTTGATTGGGAGTCCAGGGTCCATCCTTCTGCCAGTGCAGCTGAAATCAGAGGGGAATCTGAGATGCAATACAGCCCCAAAATAGCATTCTGAAGTGTTAAAATATGCCATATACGCCTTTCCCCCCAGCTAAGTCTGCTGAGGTAAACTGAAGAAATAACAACCACAAAGCACCAGCAGACGAGAACAATCAAGCAGACAGGAAAACAATAGTATCCATTAACAGCTTCAATATTTTAATGTTCCTTTTTGGCTTTGATTTTTTTTTTTTAAACCTCTCAGGACATCTAACTTTTCAGTTGAATGGTGAAGTAGGTGTTGGTCAAATGAAAAGCAGATGGAATGGACTTACAAATATTTTTTGTTTACAGTCAGACTTCCTTATACAACTGCTCTGCCTCCTAGAATGTCCATGTGCTGCCTCCTAGAATGTCCATGTGCCTCCTAGAATGTCCATGTGCTGCTTTTACTCAGCCTGCTTCTGCCAACAAGAAGCCCCACTTCATTGTATACCCCCCCCCCCCCCCCCACCCCCACCATCTTGTTTTTTTATATTTACAGATGCAGTTGTCATTCTTGGCAGCTATGGTTTGGGCAAAAGCTAGTTTGTTAAAATTAGCTTGCAATATTGCATAGCAGACTGCAGGAAAAAACCTGATCTTCAACAAACCAAAACACTGAAGAATCAACATACAAGGGAGCTATTTAGCGCTCGAAAGACATCACACCAAGACAACAACAAAGACCAGAGTTGCACCTATGGTAACTCTCACTGGCCATGCATGTAAACACACGGTACCTCTGGTAGAGTGTATGTACTTTGTATTTACATGTGAGAGTTACTGTAGGTGACTCAGGTCTTTGCTGTTGTGTTTGTGTGACAGCTTTCGAGTGCTAATTAACTCCCTTGTATGTCGATTCTGCACGAGCGCTCTCAGCCTTGGTCTGTTTCAGACAGCATCCAAACACTGAAGTGCATATTTGACAACAGGCTGTTTTTTGTTATCCCCTTATGAACTAAGGGGGAATGGGGTACTGATGTCAAATTAAAGGCCTTGCTGTGGCCTGTTTGGTCAGAGGCCATTCATTTTACATTACAACCCTGGCTGGTCCCACACAGGGCTCATCTCGGGCCAGCCATGTGCTGCTGCATTTTACACAGAGCTATTTATGTGATTATCTGTGATCCAGACCAGATCTCAGCCAGATGTCTGAAGGCTTTATCACCCAAAACTCATCAACTGTCTGCCATACCCCACAACAGAAAACGTGGGTCAGAAGAGCAAACTGCGCTCACCCCTATGCTAGAATACAGCAGAGTGAGCGCAGTTTGCATCAGTTCTGTGACATCAAAGTGTAAACACAAAATCCAGCACCCAGCCTGAGACTGGCATGGAAATTCCTGCCAGTGTAAATAGCCCCAAATCTACAATCATTTCAGAATAAGATCCTAATCAATGACGCAACTGTAATGAATGGAGACCAGCAGTGGCAAAAGCACACAGTATAACTGGGTGATAATAAACCGCTCCTGCAAGAATGTCACTTTACAGCATGATCAAACTATTTGGTTCATTTTAAGGAGCAACACCTTTTTTCCATGTATACACTGGAGGCATTTTTGCATTATGTGACAAGGTCAACTTTTGGAGTTCATTCTTTTGCCTTAAGTTTAACAATTACAGGAGTGAAACTGAAAGAGACAGGAACAGGATGTCAAGGCACGCTTGAAGTTTACCATGTTTTGCATCTGCCATTGGCATTCCCATGAACACTGCAAAATCATCCACGTTGATGGAGGAATATGCTAGTCGTACAAGGTTCAAGGCCTGCCTCCGTTTGCTCTCTGAAAAAGAACACGCTCAAATTCAAAAATCTGTTATGGGATGGAAAACAGTAACTAGATTGAAGCCACCATAAGGAGGAGGGGGAATAGGGGCTCATACCAATTACTGCACATAAGTAGGAGGAGCAGTAGGGCTCCTAGTACAGCTAGAGAGGGATGGAACTGGGGCTCATACTATTACTAATTACTACATGTGAAGGGGGGGGTCCAAAGTACAACCAGAGGGATGGAATAGGGGTTCAGATAATTACTAAATGTGAGGAAGAGGGGGAGGAGGTGGGGTTCACAGTACAACCAGTTGGAGCTCATACTAATCATTAGGTGTATGTGAGGGTGACAGGGAGGGTTAATGATACACTAGAGAGGCGTGGGATAGGTGCTCTAATTTCTAAATGGGAGGGACAGAGGGAGGAGGGGGATGGTTCACAGTACACTAGAGAGGCATGGGATAGGGGTTCATACTATGTGTGTGTGGGGGGGGGGGTGAAGTAGGGTTCATAGTAGAGCTAGAGATGGATGAAGTAGGTTTACAGTAGAACTAGAAATGGATGAAGTAGGGTTTACAGTAGAGCTAGAGATGGATGAAGTAGGTTTACAGTAGAACTAGAAATGGATGAAGTAGGGTTTACAGTAGAGCTAGAGATGGATGAAGTAGGTTTACAGTAGAGCTAGAGATGGATGAAGTAGGTTTACAGTAGAACTAGAAATGGATGAAGTAGGGTTTACAGTAGAACTAGAGATGGATGAAGTAGGTTTACAGTAGAGCTAGAGATGGATGAAGTAGGTTTACAGTAGAACTAGAAATGGATGAAGTAGGGTTTACAGTAGAACTAGAGATGGATGGGATAGGGGTTCAGACTAATTTTTAAATGTGAGGGGGATGGTTGATACTATAACATGAGAGGGATGGGATAGAGGGTCATACTAATTACTATGTGTGTGTGGGGTGGGGTGGGGGGGGGGGGGGGGAGGAGGAGAAGTAAGGTTCAGTAGAACTAGAGATGGATGAAGCAGTGTTTACAGTAGAACTAGAGATGGATGGGATAGGGGCTTGTACACCATGCATGTGGGGGTAGTGGTGGGGAGAAGTAGGGTTTACAGGGGCTCATACTACATTTGGGGCGTGGGTGGGGGAGAAGTAGGATTCACAGTACAACTAGAAATGGTTTGGACAGGGGTTCATATTACATTGGGGGGTGGGGGGGGGGTGTAGGATTCACAGTACAATTAGAAATGGATGGGATAGGGGCTCATGGCCATGCTACATGTCAGGGAGAGTGGGAAGAGGGGAGTGGTTCACAGTACATGAGGGAAGAGGGTGAGGATTCACAGTACAGGTTAAAATGCTCTGAGAACTACTTGCCACTTAGAGTGGTCATGATGGGCTTGACTGATTCACAGTACAGGTTAAAATTCTCTGAGAACTACTTGCCACTTAGAGCGGTCATGATGGGCCTGACTGATTCACTCCAGTCTTTCCTCAGAGCCTCATACATGCTGCGGTAGTCGCGGTGCCACATGTGCTGGCCCACCACCCAGATCAAACTCAGCTCTGCATTGGCCTGCCAACACATTCAAGCAGTCACTGAATTATCAATTAGTCTTGAAATGGTCTGGTCTCCTCCTACCAAGTGGCACTAACAGTAAACACTAAAACAGAAAGTTAAGAGGAAATGGTCAGTCCACTCTTCTTCTCCAAATTCTCCTGTATAAAGTGTAAAACCATGGCAGACAGTCATGTCACTATAAATAGTAGGAATATGAAAAGCTTTATGTATAATATGGGTTATCCTCATGCAGCATAACCTCATGAAAACAGCATTAATAACACATTCTAGTTTTCTCCTCACTGAGGAGTATTAAAAAATTATAAAACTTTTTAAAAGGAGCAGTTCTGGTGCTTTTTGAATAGTAATAATAAACGGTTTTAAATTTTCAACAATAGAATTCCATTTTAATCTCTCCTTTTTAATGTTTAATTGCAAGTAGAATTAAATTATCCCCCCCCCCCCCCCCCCCCGTGAAAAAAACCCCACAAAAACAAAAAACAAACAAACACAAGACAGACAACTGTTTTGTAATTCTACAGTGCAATATACACCTGTAGTAATTTTCCAAGAAAACAAAAATGTGTGTATTTTAACTTCAATTTAAAAAAAGAAGTTTTATTATAATAATAACAACGTAATAAATTATTACCACTTCAGATTACTAGACAACAGACATGCAGCATGGTGCCCTCTATTAATACATAAATAACAGTGATACATGTATCAAACAATATAATACACTCTTAGTCTTACCTGTTTCACACTGTTGGGTATTCTCTTCCACAAGAACTTAGAATTGACCCTGTTGAAATAAGCAGTGAACTTTTAATCTTCTTCATATAAAACACTTCAAACAGACAATACAATAGGTGAATAATAGAGACCCCCCCCCCCCCCCCCCAAATATCAAATAAACTCAGTCCTCAGGTGCACACATACAAAAATAAAATAAAATAAAAATGCTCATATGTATACATGTATCCACTGGAATACAATACTGTAAAAACTCAAAGTTCAGTAACTTACGAATCATTTCGTAGCAAGTAAAGAGCCAACAGCTGTCCGTACAGCTGTGGAGATGCCACACCACCAGGTGCCTGTCCAAAAGAAACATGGAACTGTGATTCATAAAATTGTTTAGTTTTCATTTACTACATGTATGCTTTCTTGCTTTGTCCGTGGGCCCAGGAACAATAAAAAAAACTCACTCAATGATTGGATCAGAGAATGAAATGGAATGTATGATTCAGTATAATGAAATGAGTTCAGAGTGGCAGGTTTTCCAGGACTGAATGAACGATAAGTGACAGAAACTAAAAAAGCAGCTAATGGAAAACATGATCATGCACAGGTTGCCAGTGCAGCTCTCTTGAGTCTGAGAGCAGAGGTGATGTGATCACAGCAGTACCTGGCTGTACTGTAGTGTAGTGAATTTGCTGTTAAAAAGTGTTATATATTTATAAACTTTTCTGTTAATATGCATCATAAAATATAAAAATGAAACAACCACTGGGTCAAATAGCACTTAACAATGACAAAGTTAAAATCATGAAATTGTAAAATTACATAATTACAAATTATAAAAAATAAATGGTAGTTGGTACTGTCTACAAGATGTACAACTGAGAAATTCCACAATGATCATCTGGTGGGCTGAAGAAGAAAAGAAACAAGATTTTTGTCAGCTAGTTATTTTACACTTGAAAACAAATGAAAGGGCAGGGGTACAGCTCTGCACATGTGATACTGATAGAGTGCCAGACCGGTGGTTGTAAGATCACAGGTGAGGTATGATCCATGGTACAGTGGCATGAGGGATGGAGAAATTGTCTCCTTCAGTGTTAACTTTCTGTGCTGATTCCTCGTTTTGTTATGTTCCACCCCTGTGTTACAGCAGCAGCATGTACATTTTAATCTTAAAGAGCTGGGTCATTCTGCCAAAAATGCAGGTGGAAGGTTGTGGTACTCAACAGCGATACGCACTTTCACTTGTCTCAGCCGATTCAGTGTGAATCTTTTATTTAAAGAAGTCGGTCGCCTACACAGAAAAAGATGAAATAAATAAATTAGACAAGGCAGATACAGTTGATTATAAAAAATTCTCCAAAGAAAACAAGAAAAAGAAGGGGGGGGAAAGAAAAAAAGGAGTTTAATACACAACTGATCAATACACACAGTTTGTGCGGCTGCACATCCAGTCGCTGTTGGGCAAGACATACACGTCAAACACTTATAGACGCAAACGAACTTAAAAAAACAAAGATCCACAAAACACCAAAGCTGAAGAAAAATGCGTGTACCTCTAATTCTTGTGCTTCGAGCTCCTGAGACAGACCAACAAAATCAATTTCAGCGTCTCCAGACATTTTTGTTCCGGTTTCGTAGCATCGCATGGAATGGATTAGGTAAGCTTTATTAGTTCAAAAGAAGAATGGAACAGAATAACTGTCAGTATAATTACTTAAAACTTCAAGAAAACGTATGAAAGCTAAACCGAAGATAAATGGAGTGCAAAAGAAGTAATCAGCAGACAATATTTATTACAATTTTGAGAAATCATTTTAAGCGCGGGTGATACAGAGGGAAACCAACGAAGTTGAAAGGTCACAGGAAGCACATGTAAACAAAGGAGAACGCTGCACATTTGGTCAAGTTTTGCAAATCTGTTGTCATGGGTTGGTGTTGGTTTATCTTTCTTTGAGTGCAGGCACATTCCACGAGGAAGTTTAACAGAAGCTTAGAGATGATTCATTCCCATTAAAATTGGAAAACAAATATTTGACTGCCTTTGAAACTAAAGTCTATCCTAACCGCTTAGGTCTAACGTTGACGGACTTCAAATACAGTATACGTATCAGATAGTGGACTTTAAATACTACAAGACATCCAAACAACAGAAAAAGTTTATATATTCGATGTGCTATTAACTATGCACTAGCCTCAGAACCATGGGCATGCTGGCAGTTGTTTGTGCATAACGTGTGTGAATGCTCATGTGCATATATTTGGCGTGTGCATACACAATTTACAATATCTCTCTCTTTCTCTCTCTCCCTGTGTGTGTGTGTGTGTGTGTGTGTGTGTGTGTGTGTGTGTGTGTGTCCATGAGATGAGTTAACCAAATATTTTTTTTGCACTTCTGTCTGAACGCACCCAACAGTGTAAAACACACACACACACACACACACACAACACAATGCCATGCAATACAACTTTATAGGCAAGTAACAAGATCAAATGCACACAGAATATGTTATGGTGCCAAGTACACTCACACAGCCAAGTATACTCACACATTCACCCCAACCGTAAAAAGAAAAGAAAAAAAGAGACCGAAAATGTTGCAACAAAAGAAAAGGCATTAAGGTAACATTATTAGTCAAGTCAGACAGTAAAATGAAATGTAGGACACAAGCTCTGGTTACATGAGTAGAGTATGACTTATAAAGCTGATAGATGTATAATGCCATCAATGTTTAGGGCATACTGTTTACTATTTGTTGTTCAATTGACTGAAGTGCCTAATCATGGCTCTGCTATTTTCTACCATTATTCTTAGAAAAGACGGATTTTGTGTCTTTTACATTCTGTATGATTGTAACATTTAAACAATAGTATTATTAATAATGGACTATCTGCAGACTGTGAGTGTTATAAATAAACAATCCTTTCATACAATGTGCATTATTTAACCTGAATGTCATCTTTAGACAGTGTTAGGAATAGGATGTTAATTGTTACTGTGTTAGACTGCAGATGCAGAGTTTTCTATGTCCAAATCCTATTGATACAGCTTTTATGTAAGTATATGTAAATTACAAATACACATTGTCATATTTCATAGCACGGACAATAAGAGATTGAAAGTTCTGCAAAAGTAACTCTAATCAGATTAAGAGACTAAAACAGCAGAACAAAAATCCAGTAGAACTAAGAGTCAGATTAAGAACTGTTTTGGCTCTTTGATGGCAGAAAAAAATCAGTCTATTCTAACTATTTTGCAGCTATTAATATAAAATAATATTGTAAAAGTCTCCACAAACAATGAAACAGTCATAATATGTAGTAGCTTTTTTGAAATTTTCACTTGGTAATTTTTATATTATATTTTTTATATATATCTGTGATAATGCTTTTAACTTTAAGAGCAGTTTGGCCCCAGTTCCTGCAGTTGGTAGTAATTTGTGAGTGTTTAAAATATATCTCTCACTTACATAGGACTTAGAAGCAAGAGGCAATATGAAATATTAAATACCATGATAACAGGAGACTCTTGTCGTGTCACCACAGAATAATAAACTCTTCATGTTTATAATAATTTAACAGGAGACTGATCATATGACTGTTAGTTCATTGTATCACATCGGTGAAGAAAAAATGTATTACTTGATTTAATGATTTAACTCAACCTCCTGTATCACATTTCCCTATACTAAGAAAGTTATTTTCTGCATATAGTGCAGTACACTGTAGCAACTCTTTTAAGACTACACACACAAAAATCAAGCAAAAGTTGTAAATTAAGAAGGGGTGGTTGCTGGTGAGGGGTTGACTGTGATTGAAATGTAAAATTGTTACTCTTTATGTTAATTATAGCTTCTTTTTAAGTTTTACATAAAAGTAATCTATCTGATTAAACTGATTTTAATTGTTGGAAAGACTACTTTGATGAGCTTGTGCTTTTGTGTAGGAAGAGTAAGAAGTGATTTTTTCCCTCTTTTTTTTTTCTTTATGAGAGAGGGAATGTGTGTGTGTGTGTGTAGTAACTTAGGAATTTTGGATACATTTAAGGCATTATTTTATAGGCTGTTTTGCTAGGGTAAAGGTGAGGGTGTTTTTGTGTTAAAACCTTTTGATTTTTTACCTGCTTGTGTATGTGTGTGTGCGTACATGCTCACAGTTGGCAGCAATTTAAAAAAATAAAAATAAAAGGGAAAAAAGCATGGTCTGTGCCTGAAATCTTGTTTGGTTTCCATATTTCTGTGACAAAAAAAGAAGAAGTCAAAGTCTGCAAAATTATTAAATATTATTAATGCAGAGAATTTTCTAATGACATTGGCCTTGTTTGTGCAGCGTCTGAGGAGAGCGGCAGTGTGGCGGAAGGGGCAGCTGCAGAGGATGAGGACTGCACCAACGACTCAGAGTCTGAGGACACTGAGCTGCAGAAGGCCAAGCAAGCGCTGACAGGGCGAGGGGTGACGTTGTCTGATCTCATGGAGGATGGAATCATTCAGGCTGGCGAAAACATCCTCTCAATTGACTACAGGGTATATTAATGTGTTCTTTTAAAATCTAGTTTCAAGGTTAACAGTTGATTTAATTAAGTGGTGAAGCACTTTGACTGTTTGGGTTGCTGCAAGTGCAGGCACTCTATAATTATATTCCCTGTTATTATTATTTTTATTGCCTTGACCAGGTTTGATCAGCTTGTTCTGAAGGTCATGGGAGACATTACTGCGTTTTAGTCAGCAACACATGACCAGCAGTCATAACATGAGTGCCATTTAAAAAAATTCATCTACCAAAAGGGAAACAACTATAAAGCATGTGAGTGGTCTCCCTTAGACCAGACATAGCAAACATAAAGCTGTATTTTCCTCATTTTGAACATGTCTGAAGATGATTTATGAAAGCTAGTGCTTTGTGATCCACACCTTCTGATGCAGCCGTGACCCTTTTTAAATCTTTCTGGACTTATGATGATCATATTGTGTCATAAAATTTCACATGCAGCTGCTGATTTTATTTTCAGGGTCAGCGCTTTGAGGCAGACTTGTTACCAAATGGCAAAATCAAATGGCAAGGAGCCGAGGAAGAGTTTGGCACACCCAGTGCATGGGCAACACACTGTAAACGTCTTGTCAACCCCATTAAACGTTCAGGGTGTGGATGGGCTTCTGTGAGTTGGTTTGTCTGTGTTTCATTTCTGTACCCACCATCCCCTCTTCCTCCCTTCACCCTCAAAGCTGCAGTTAAGGGGGAGGTGGTATGTATGTTTGTCTCACCTTATGTTGGGCACAGAGAAACACTGTTAAATATCTGTTTATACTTATTACGTTATTGTTATACCTTTTTATTCTGTGGCCCGCCCAGCCTTGCCACTTTTCACTGTTTGGCTTGCAGTTTAATGGGTGCTCTACTTACTGTCAAAGCCAGGTGTCTTCAAAAGTACATAACCAGCTTTCAAACTTGTTTTTGCCTGAATTTTGCCATAAACAAAAGTGATTTGGGATTGTGAGTGTATAATCCCCCCCCCCCACCCCACCACCCCGCCAAATGGGGTGGGGGGGGGGGGGGGGGTCCCATCCCCCCAGTTTTTTGTATTGTGTGTGGATCTGCTGTTGATTTACCTAGAGTGTTTGTAATAGTACGATTATAGTATGATTGATAGAGTAGTTGTATAAGTATGTACATACTTGTTCCCCCCCACATCCCCCCCCCCCCCCCCCACCCCCACGTCCCCCCTTCCTCAGTGCTTTTTGTAAGTGCCTTGGCTCATCTGAGATGGGGTGCCAGCAGTATACTCTATTATTATCAGTGTTCAGTGGCACAGGGCTGAAAGGGTTAAAGCTTCTGCAAGTTTGGCCTCATTGCTTCAGACCCTGCTCCCCCAATTAGTACATTAAACATTTTGTTTTCTTGACTTAAATATTATAAAAGCTTTTTTGTTTGTTTGTTTGTTTGTTGTTGGTTGACTCTGGGATTGTCCAAACCATTCTTAAGAATATTGGTCATGTTGGTTCATGAAATCGAAAGCAAGATTGGACACAGAATTGACCTGGGGTTGTTTTGTTCAGCATGACAGGGATGATGAACTAGTGAGTGACCTAGTATCAGACATCTAGTACCATAATTATAACATGTTAGACATCTAGTACCATAATTATGATGTCCTGGAAATGCTGGGGAGCTGTGTCACAGTTTCGTTGCATTGACTTGAAAACTTTTCCAGTGATTGGAGTATTTTTTTAATTTTTTTTACAATACTACATGGTTACAAAAGTATCACAGTCAGCTTACCCTTGACAGCAGAAAACCACAGCACCCCCTTTTTCGTGCGTATTATGTGGTCAAGTTTTCTTGCAGGTGAAGTACAAAGGTCGCAAACTTGACACATGGAAATCTATTTGGTCTCGACGCCATCACCCTGGCAGCCCTTTTCGCAGCACGGTAAGCCATGTGTTCGAGTTACACATCAGATTATGATAGCTCCTTTTGCTTTGCTTATTCATAGCATTGTAGCTTGTGTCCAGATTCTGAGACTGTCCTACCCTGAGGATGTACAACCAATCAGTATGTGCATGTTTGTGTGTGTGCATGTGTGTGTGCGTGCATGAATACATAACGTGTGTGTGTGTGTGTGTGTGTGTATGGGCCTGTGTGTGTGTGTGTGTTGTGTGTGTGTGTGTGTTGTGTGTGCATCTGTGCGTGGGTATGCGTGCATGGGTGTGGGTGTGTATGTGGGTGTTTTGAGCTTGGGGAGTTTTTCAGATATGTGGAAAGGTTTAAACCTTTAAAAGGTTTAAACTAAATGTTATGAGCCTAAACATGAAGCTGCAGGCAGCACTGGCTGTCTCTATGCTCTGGGTTCTGGGTGCTTTTAATGTACGTTTCAACAGCAGAGAGTGTGTGTGTGACAGTTTCTAATGCTAATCTGCTGCGCTGCTGCAGTCCCCTCACCAGGCAGCGCTGGCAGCAGAGACGTACAACGGCACCAGCCAAGCCACAGCTGTGCTGGCCAGCCAGGAAAATGGTACGTTAAAGGCGGATATCCCCATGACAACAGAGGCAGCACAGACACCTACAGTGACAACAGCATCTACAACTGTGACAGCAACAGTGACAGCATCAGAAACTTCCCCTGTAGCTAATGGTGCTGGGAACAACACAACCAGGTATGTTTCAGTTCTCACTGGGCTGTAGTTTATTTTTAGTATTGTTCTGTTGTTGTCTGCTTGAATGTCCCAGGTAAGAGCTGACCCATGGGAAGTTCAGGCCACTTTCCAGGGATTTTTTTAATCTGAAACAAGAAGAATGACTGCTAGTGTTCTAAAACAAGATCCAAACACCTGAAAGATGAAAAAGAATGCTATTTATTATAACAAAACACGGCATGCCAATTTTCAGGGTAAGCCCCTATTTCAAGCTAAAATGCAACACTTAAACAACAGTCAAATGGTGGAAAATGAGATGTAGAATGCTTATCTGCTTTTGGGTGATCTGTTTTGTTATGTCATTTTGGTGTCTGGACAAAAACAGATACGTATCCTACATCTCATTAGCCAGACACCAAAACAGCATAACAAAACAACTCAACCAAAAGCAGATTAGAATCCTACATCGCATTTTTTACCACTTAACTGTTCCCAGGAAAAGCCAGCACATCTCATTAGCCAGACACCGAAACAGCATAACGAAACAGCTCAACCAAAAGCAGATTAGAATCCTATATCACATTTTTTTACCGTTTACCTGTTCCCAGGAAAAGCCAGCAGTAACAGTCATACTACCCAGTTCAGGTGATGGAGGGTTCCACACTGAGCTCTGAGCCCAGCCTCTTTCCTTACAGGCTTTTGCTCTGACCGCCATATGGTACTGAGTTGACTGCTAGAATGCATGACGATTTAAGTCTGACTCCAGCAGCTGCCCAATCCAGGATTCAGACTTGTAACCTCTTGATTTCAAGGACAGTGTTTCAATAACAGTGTTTATCAATTTTATGTATAACAGATTCAGGTACTTATGTGCCTTGCTATTAATACATGTTACCTGTATGAGGTGAGTGTTAAATAAGATTTATAGCCCTGTCAGATTCGAGATTTTTACTATGTCATTGTATTCTTTGTGTTTTTCTTCAGGCCTTATTCTGATCTGTACACACAAGCTGTTCAGGAAGAAGGTAAGAGCAGAATGTTTGTAGATTTGCAGTTGGAGGTTATTGTCATGCTGTTATACCACAGATCATCATCACACTACTTTTGCTGAGGCATTTTTAGCTCAATCTTTCTGCAATGCACAAAGGGCCTGTGGAGGTCTTAGACCCACTGTGTGATGGGTATGGCAGTTATCAAGGAAGTCAGTTTACTCTGAATGTGTCAGTACACACAGCAGTTTGGTGCAGATGGTACCTAAAAATAAAAAAGCTATCTTCTGAATTAAGTATAAAATAAGTGGGATTTTAGACTGAACTCGTTAAAGTTTTGTATTTTGATTTCAGCTACATGCTGATGAACAAAAACAAGTAAAAACATTCAGTATTCATTCATGGACATAGGTTGTTGTTCAAACTGTATTTCTGAGATGCATGACTGATGTCATAATCTGCTGCTGACAGCCTTGAACCTGTCGCTGTCGGGCCCTAATGCTGGCAGCGGTCCTCCTGAAGAAAATGGCCAACTGCAGGCTGACGTCCAAACCTCTTGTAGCCTTGCACCTTCTGGTCTCCGGTCATCTGTTGTATACTCATCCCTGGGCCTTCGCAGTGATGTCAGGTACAGTTAACATGAGTGGTCAGTTTACCATTGCTGTGGAACCCCTGATGAAATGCTGCTACTGTTACTGATAGCAGAGACCATTTTGGTGGACAACACTTTGGGGGGTGGGTGGTAGGGTGAGGAATTTATTTGTTTTCTTCTTTGTATTAATGTGTGTGGTGTATGTCATTCTGAGTTGCACTGATTTGCAGAGGTATTGACAATGCATGTGTTTTGGCTCACTTGAAAATGTTAGTCTGGAAACTATCCCATGTTTGATGTTTTGAGCCATCCTACTGTGTGTCTGAGGCAGAATTGTTCATGTTGTTGTTGACATTATTCATTTCAAGCAAGGTCTTTTGAATTTTGTGTGATACTACTCTGAAATCAGCTCTAACTATGCAGAACACTTTTGCTGACCTAACCTATATATAAGACGAGTTTGCAACAGGATTAGAAATCTAAGGCATGAAACTTTTGTTCTAAAAAAACTCTCATCTGATCACTTTAAAAAATGAAAATCTGCACAATGTGATGTAAGTCATACCGAGAACACTTGATCTCAATTGACCTAAATGGTTTCACTAATTTGGTCAGCCGCAACCTATCCTCAAGAAAAATAACATAAAATAATTGTTTTTCTAGAACAATTATAATCCAGTCAGTTTCATTTTCAGCCTGTCAAATGACAGGGATTGAATGTATCTTGTGTAAGACTGCATAAACAACAGTCCTGTGCTTCAGTGTGATAGACCTGATGTTACCTTTGGGTTTTCGTTTTTGGAAATGTGTTAGTGTGATAGAACTGAGTTAATGAACCTTTGGGTTTTCTTTTCAGAGATGCTAACATGTTTGTGAAATGTGAACACTTTGCCACCCTGGCCAGAACCCAGCCTTTCAATGTCACGGTGTCCACAAATGCCCTGATGCTTATGGTGAGTCTGTTAATGTTATATTTTAGGCACTTCCTTTTTTTTCTTTTTCTTTTCTGGTCACCTTTATTAATATTGCTATGCTGGTCAGTGCTCTAGAGCTCTTGTGCTTATGGTGATCCAGTTATGATGATCTTTTAGACACTTTCAATTGTTTTCTTCTTCTTTTTATGTTGTCATTTTCTATTAATATTGCTATGCCAGTCAGTACTCTAGTGTTCTCATGCTTATGGTGACCCAGTTATGATTATCTCACAATTTCCGGTTTTGCTTTACAGCACATGCACTCTTGCACAACTCACAATTGAACTGGCAGACACCTGAAACCTCATTGTCATATATATGGTAAATTCATCCATGTCCCTGTTGATTGTGTGGAGGCTGTGTGTAACTCAGCCATTCATGTCATGTTGTGTGCAGGACTTTCACTGCCACCTGTCCACATCAGAGGTGGTGGGTTACCTCGGGGGATCTTGGTGTCCACAATCACAGAGTGAGTAGCTGTCTTGGTGTCTGTACTGTCTGTATTTCACTTTGCTTAAAATGCATCTTTCTATTTTGTGCATTAATTCTTCCTGTTCCAGGAATGTGTTCACAATTCTTCCGTTTCATCCCGGCTCTGTTGAGCAGTCAGACATGTACTCAAGTACTTGAAAACAAACATATCACTGTACATTATGCAGAATTTCTTTCTGTAAATAACCTATCCAACTGTTGGAACAGTCTGTTTAGACATCAACACATGACTTTGTCCTTCTAAAGAGCGTGAGAGTAATGAAGGTATCCAGGACTGAATAGGTTAACGGCATATGCAGGAGAGTTTAGATACCCTAGGGGTGAAAGCAGGTGCAGCAGAATAATGTGATGCCCAGGGCCCCATATGTATGAGGAGCATTGAACTTTGGCTGTTGTCACTCTATGACACTATCAGTTTTGAGTTATCAGCATCATGTGCATTGCATTGTTTGTAAGACAGAGCACTTTCCAGATCTAAAAATGAGCACAAGCAAACAGCTATTTCTGGGGCTGTTGATGACTGGTGCATGTGGAAGGAGAGCCAGGCTTATGGACACTTTGGCAAATCGAGATTCGGGGCTGTCTGCCTTTAGCTTTATGTACACATCATGCATGTGGGCTCAGATTATTTGTCTGTACCTTACATATACTGTCACTCTGCAGAGAGAGAGAGAGAGAGAGTGTGTGTGTGTGTGTGTGTGTGTGTGTGTGTGTGTGTGTGTGTGTGTGTGAGAGAGAGAGAGAGAGAGAGAGAGAGAGAGAGAGAGAGAGAGAGAGAGAGAGAGAAAATGTGTGTGTGTGTGTGTGTGTGTGGTGTGTGTGTGAGAGAGAGAGAGAGGATGTGTGTGTGTGTGTGTGTGTGAGAGAGAGAGAGAGAGAGAGAGAGGAGAGAGAGAGAGAGAGAGAGGAGAGAGATGGTGTGTGTGTGTGTGTGTGTGGAGAGAGAGAGAGAGAGAGAGAGAGAGAGAATGTGTGTGTGTGTGTGTGTATGTGTGTGTGTGAGAGAGAGAGAGAGAGAGAGGAGAGGGAGAATGTGTGTGTGTGTGTGTGTGTGTGTGTGTGTGAGAGAAAGAGAGAATGTGTGTGTGTGTGTGTGTGTGTGTGTGTGTGTGTGGTGTGTGTGTGTGTGCACATGTGCACCTTATCTGCTTGTTTTTTTGGGGTACTGTTTGAAGTTTCTTCCTAAGCATATCAGCATTTTTCTCATTCTGCCTCAGTACCATAGCCATCCTAATGCACAGTTGTTGTTTATTGTTAATAACTGTAGCTAGTTTTTGTTCTAGAAGAGGATGTCAGGTTTTTGTTTTTGTTTTGCAGATGTTAGGATAAGCCAAGCCTTCCCCTGCAAATGTCTCCTCGGCGATAAAGACAAAGCCTCCATAGTGGAAGAAGAGGTAAAGTTTCAACACAAACATCTCATTCTGAATGTTTTTTTATTGGACCATGTACTGTAATAGAGTATGAAGATTTCTGTAAACAAATTAAATTCCACTTTCCCGTTGCTTGTTTTTGCTTATCCATATGATGTAAAATAAGTAATGGAAGAGACAGCTGTCTACATTGACTGGGTGGGTGGGGCTGGATGGGGTGTCTACTTATTTACTTTGATGGATTAGTGTCCTGTTAGGGTTTTAAAACTTGTATGCATTTGTTGTTATTTAATGTCATATAGATGATGTGTTGGACATAAAAACATAATGCTGTTGGCTATGTTTTAATTCAGTAGAGATGTAGGCATGGAAAAAAGTTAGGGAGAGTTTGGAATGAGTGTAAAAATCATGTAGCAGTGGCATATGTCATTCATTTGTTGTTCTAGCTAGTGGATGGAGAAACACCGCTCAGTAGAAGGGTTAGCAATCTTGCTAGTGGACACAGAAGACAGATTAAAGGAGCTAGCCTTCGCAGGTTTGGCAAAGAGAATGATTTTTTGCATGAAATTTTGTAACTTTAGTCATGCTTTGTTTGTTGCATTTTTTTTTTTAAATCTACCAGCTAATTTTACCAGTTACCAATCATTATGAGTTAAAAATAGATTGGGGTAAAAGTATTAGAACCCACCTTTTCTTGTGGACTTGCATTTTTCCTAGGACATTGCAATATGTCATCAAAAGTTCACTCCAAAGAGATGAAAACAATCAGTGACAGATATGGTTGCAATCCACATGCATTTCTTCTATGACCTGCATGCAGAACTGAGAGCTTCTGGTGTTCTATCCATGATGCCAAAGACACTTAGGTGATGTCAAAATGAAGTGTGGGGAAACAAAAGTAGTGTGGGAAAAGAGATGCAACAACAATCAGCTTCTGAAACAAAGAGTTGATTATGGTGGCCCAAAACATCACATTTTGCTTAGGAAGGAGTCAAGTCTCTTTAAGGGGAAGCAACAGCTGAACTCTTTTGCTGCCTCAGCCATTGAGGTTTCTGAGCTGAGCAGAGCATGTTTCTGTGTAGAAGACATTGTTTTGGTTTGCCAAACATACTGTGTGTACAAGGCTGCCAGTCCTGCCACATGCTGGTGAGAGAGAGAGTGAGAAAAAAGGTAGGATTTCAAATTTGGTGTTTTATTCCCCAGCATGTATTGTGCATATATAGCATGCATGCATGCATGGCAGTGAAGGAGTTAAAGGCAAAAAGACTATGTGCCCAAGATACACGTAAATGTCTCTTGCGTGCTGCAATCTAGTTCTTCACTAGTCTTATGTCGAAGCATGTGAGATGTACGCATTCCACTCACACCAAGATCAGAAAGTTGGAACAAACAAACAAACATTACACACACCTTTCTGGGAGTAATTGTCATGCAGAACTGAATCCAAGTGTGCTGTGTTCAGATCCGACAGACCTTGGAGAAGCAGGGCTGCAGTGTGGTGGGGTGGTACCACAGTCACCCGCTGTGTCAGCCGGACCCCAGCCTGAGGGACATCGACTGTCAGATGCACCACCAGCTCAGCATGAAGGGGCCAGGGGGCATCTACCTGCCCTGCATTGGCCTCATCTTGTGTCAGTTCAGCATTTGTTACAATTCTGCCAAATTTCTCTAATTTTTCCGGCACTTCAGCTGCGATGTTTGTTTGATTTCCCTGACGTTTACAACATTTCTTATTTGTTTTCTCCGTGGTTACTTCACCTCTACTTGTTTTTCTTCTCAAAATTTCCCCCATCTTCATGACAGTTTCTGCTTTTGGTTTTGTGTAGTTCCCTAGGTTTACAATATTTTCTGTTTTTATTTTCAGTTTTCTCATGTTTACAACACTGCTGCTTTGGTGTTTATTATTTCCATCAAGTTTACAGCACTTCTTCTTTGTATTTTGATTGTATCCCTCTTGTTTCAGACATTTTTGCTGTTGTTTTTGTTTTCCTCCTTGCTGACATTGCAGTGCACTACTATGTAATTGTCTTCATGCATTATTCTCTCTTCACGTTTGCTGAATATTCATGACATCACACCCCCAAAAGGCAATTTTGGAGCCACTTTTCCCTCACAGATTGATCTTGTATTTTATTGAGGTGCAAATGTTGGCCAGTGCACAGATGTGATCCACACTTGTGAAAGAGTCAAAGTTGCTGGGAAGATTATGACGTGACTTGTGAAAACACCTGAGGTTCATCTGAACAGTTCATTGTTTTTGATATTTGAATGTTGTATTTGTAGAGACTATGTTTTGTTATATTCTTACAATGCACAGCCCATTTTCACTTATCAGTATATTTCAAATTACAAAAGCCTAATGTTACTGAAGATGTCTTCTCTGATCCATTTTGTCAATAATGGTACCACATCACTATAAGAAGCTGTCAATTTACTTTGGCACTATGCAGAATCTTAAAACTTAAATCAGTTTAGCATTCATTGATTGCACTTGCTGGTTGCACCAGCAGCTTAGAATGCTTGACTTGATGGTTTGTCACCTTTTTTATGCGAGTAAGTGACATACATGTATACTATATTTTAAAGGAATTTGAAGCGCTTTGACATCTGGAGTAAAAAGGGGTGCTCAAAATTTGAAATAACATGTAATCTTTTCATGCAGTTTGTAGTGATTTATTATTTATTATTATCAATCGCATTAAAAATAAAAATAAAATAAAAAAAGTTTTGCTATCTCTCTGTGAGTTTATTTAAGGGAGACAAGTTATCTTTTCTGGCTTCAGATGCGAGTTGTCAGCATTGTTGTCTTCTCATTATAATTTTGTGTAAGTGTTACCCGTTATTTTGCAATAGTTAAGTACCAAAATACCACTTACACTGATAGAACTGGATAGGTCTACTGTTGTGGTTGCTGTAGCAGTACCCAGAAAAGGCAACCTAAATTTCCTGCAAGGAATTAAGAAAGTGCTTAAAATGCTAAAAATATAGCTGTGAAAAAGGCATGAATAATGTGTGTGTGTGTGTGTGTGTGTGTGTGTGTGTGTGTGTGTGTGTGTGTGTGTGTGTGTTTGTTTTGTTGTTGTTGTTGTTTGTAACTTTGAATATTTTCTGAATAAACTCCAGATGATGAACGTGTTATGTGCAGCTCCGTATGATCGCCGAAGCAGCAAGGCTGAGTCATCATATGAAGCATTTTGGGTCATGCCACCACCAGAGGTTAGTACAGTTACCCATTGTGCATTAATGTGATAGACCCACACACAAACCTTGAACAGAGGCCGATGATGTCCGATGTCATCCGCCTGTTGGGAATATGAGGGTTGTCATTTGTCCACTTTTCATGTGTCCTCTCTTGTTCTTCTGTCTAGTCCTGGTACTCTTTCTGCTTTGTCCTTTTCCTTCTGGTGGCCCATGATCAGGACTTTTTTCTCACCAGAAAAGTCTTTCAATGATAAGACATAAGTTTGTTTGCATAGCTCTTGTTTTCATTTTTTTTAAGGGCTAGGAGATGATAGTTGGATCATGGTATGTGCAGCATGCTGTGCCACAACATATGGTACTGGCATTTGCCGTAATGCATTCACTTGATATCTAAAAAATCTGTCATTATTTCTGTCCATTTTTCATATTTTTGAAAAATGTGGTACTGGTGAATGTGCAGAAGGGCCATCGATACCAGCCTGTTCTAGCCTTATGTGATTTTTTATTTAAACAAAGTCTATATTAAATGGACTAACTTGTTTAAGTTTTGTTTTTGATGCATGCATGTTTTTAAATTTTCTCACTTTTGAGGTTGATTCTTTTTTTTCTTTCTTTCTTTTTAAACATTCTGCACTTGTTTAGATAAAGATTTGTTTGACCCATTCTGTCCCACCCTGATGTGACCAAAACAGATGACAGTATGTAAAGCAACCAGTTATCTATACATCAAACATGCACACACACACACACACACACACACACACACACACACACACACACACACACACACACACACACACACACACACACATGCACGCACACATACATGCATACAGACACTCACACACACACAGACCATGCACACAGAACCATCCCCCATAAAGCCCGTTCTTAATTGGGCAAATGTTTGTTCGCAAACCTAGTTGGAAGTATTCGGCGAACCTAGTTGGTTCTTAATTGGGCGAACTTTTCATCGCAAACCTAGTTGGGAGTATTCGTCGAACTGCAATGAAGCTATATTCGGGGTCCAAAAAGCTTTGCTCAACATGTTCTGGGAACATTCGCCCTATTCAACGAACATTGCCTCTGATTGGCTGAGAGCAGAGCTCTCCTGTGGATGAAGAAGAAATAAAAATGGATGACGATGTCGCTAGGTTCTTCACTCGCTTCGGAGGGAATTTGTTTATTTGTTGACTTGTGAGAGGTGCAGCCTTGTCTCGGGGACCCAGAATGAGATAGTAGTTAGTTGAATTACCCTGTGAGGGATGATTAAAGTATATTGACTTGACATGACTTGACTTTAGCCTACATTTTCGATCATGCTGTCTGCTGCGTGTCTGCCACAAGTTCGGGCCGAAGCTTGCATCTCATTACAAGCCAGCTGAGAACGAAGTAAAGTTCGTTGCATTGTCCGAACCATATTCGGCGAACTAAAAGTTCAATTAAGAAACGAATCATAGTTTGTTGAACTGTCCGAAGTATGTTCAGCGAACAAACATTCGCCCAGTTAAGAACAGGCTTTACGGAAAGGGAAAAAGACACCACCATCTTCAGCTGTGCTGTGTGCAAAGATCAATATGTCATTGCTGTTGTTGTTGCTTCATGATTTACATTTATTTTTCAGGATAATCCAGGTGGCTATGGTATGCCTATGCATGTGAAGTGTTCTGTTCACCAAAGCAGCTCGCTATCAGAGGAGCTACTCAATGAGATGGTAAGGAGTTTGTATGCTGTGATTATTATACAACTGATACCAAATTAAAGGAACAAGCCTTCTCAGATTACTGATCTGGTGAAAAACATTTTTTGAATGATTTTGTTTGTTATTTTAGTCATGATTTGTTTGTTGTTGTGTTGTTGTTGTTTTTCACCTGCTGGCCAATTTTACCCAAAATTACCAATCATTATAAGTGAATAATAGACAGGGGTAAAACCCAATAGACCACACATTTTCCTGTGGACTTACATTTTTTTCTAGAATGCTGCAATACGTCATCAAAAGTTCACTTCACAGAGATAAACACATTGAGGGAGAGAAAAAAGACTGCAATCTGCATGCATTTCTTAGAAGGCCTGGATGCAAAACTTGGAGCTTCCTAGTGTTCTGTCCCTGATGCCAAAGTAAATCTGGTGACGTCAGAATGAAGCATGGGAAAAGAGTGCACAATGTGATAATGAGTTCGCGAAACAAGAGTTGGTGATGGTGTCCAAAGAAGACACCTTATAAAATTGATATAAAATCAACAACACGTTAAATTGCAAAACGTTTACTGTGGATCATGTTCTTTTAACCTTCTTCAAGCACACAAGAAGTTCAGGCTGAGAGGAAGAGTTCCTTTAACGGGGCTCAAACTAAACAGCATGGTATTGGACATGCAGTTTTATAGATTTATTGTGGTGACACATGACAAGGTACATTGTCTGTTAGTTTGGGGATTACTTGACTGCATGCAGAAAGGTGCAATATATTGTCCTGTTACTTGGATTAATGACTGTGTTCTTCCTTGTTCATTTCTCAGAACCAGCTGGCAGATTTTTACCGTGGTGGTCCAAACCGGGTACGATGGAAAGAACTTTGGTCAGATCATCTCACCTACATTGACAAACTGAAGGTGAGTGGAAGGGGTATAGTCACTTTGCATAAGGAAGAGCTTAGTCAGACTATCTCACCTACATTGACAAACTGAAGGTGAGTGGAAGGGGTATAGTCACTTTGCATAAGGAAGAGCTTAGTCAAACCATTTCACCTACATTGACAAACTGAAGGTGAGTGGAGGGCGTATAGTCACTTTGCATAAGGAAGAGCTTAGTCAGACCATCTCACCTACAGTGAGAAACTGAATGTGAGTGGAAGGGGTATAGTCACTTTGCCCATCAAAGCTTTCGTCAGATCATCTCTCATACATTGACAAAGTGAAGGTGAAGGTGAGTAAAAAGGGGTACAGGCACTTTGTCTTTGGTCAGATTTACAGAACGAAAACACAAACAAAAAACTTCACTCCCATACCAGTCCACTTAGAAACACACTTTCCACACACGCAAGAATACCCCCAGTCACAATTTGCTGACTACCGAGTGTAATGGAATGATTGTGTCAGACATTTCCTGGTGACCAGACTCTGATTTGGGTACGGGTCAGGTCATTTAATGTAGCTTGTGTGCTCTAGGGAGTTATGTAAGTGAACTGAGTCAAAGCCAAATGGATAGCCATGCA
Organism: Alviniconcha marisindica; assembly: GCA_018857735.1. Lineage (NCBI taxonomy): Eukaryota > Metazoa > Mollusca > Gastropoda > Provannidae > Alviniconcha > Alviniconcha marisindica. The sequence continues at coordinate 43,182 of JABMCL010000254.1, read as the reverse complement.
GCCGAGATGAATTCTCAGAGTTTATTGTTTGTATCTTCCATTTGTTAGCATTCATAGTATTATTATTCATTGTTTGTTCTGGTGTTGTTTGCAGTGTTCTCTGCGCTCCAAGCTTCCAAAGGATCAGACAGAAAGTGGCTCCTTCTTTACCTTTCTTCAGCAACTGGTCACCAGAAAGTGATCAAACATTCTCATTTGCATGTCCAGGTGGCTCCAGAAAACTATGCTGGGTGTATTTTGTTTTTTTTAAATTTGTTTTTTATGGTTAAATGCCCACCTATGTGTATATGAGTGTGTGTGTGTGTGTGTGTGTGTGTGTGTGTGTGTGTGTGTGTGTGTGTGTGTGTGGTGTGGTGACTGTGTGGTTGGGGGTTGTGGAGTCTGCATACATATGCCTGCTGCATGTGTTTGTTTGAGGAGAAAAGAATACATTCAGTTATGGCTTTGAATCATATGCACAGTGTCCAGTCTTTTGTAATTTATACTGCTGATGAGTTTTATTACTTCGTTATGTTTGTGAACTTATTGTACATACACTTCAAAAGCAATGAAGTGTTGCCAGTGATTGTTTTCCCTGCATATAATATATTTTGCCATGGAAAATGAAACCATCCAGTTTCTTTCTATCTTTTTCTCTTTGTCTTCCATGAGCTTTCTTTTTATGCTTACACCATGCAGACAGTCAGTTCCCCCCAGGTTCCTTCTTGGACTGGATTATTGTCCAAGTTCACAGTCTGCACACCACTGGAGAGTTGGCACAGTTCTTTGTAACTTCTTTACCATGCCCAGTCATTGTCCAGCTACACAGTTTGTTGGGTGTTGTGCACACCACTGGACAGTTGGCACAGTTCTTTGTAAGTCCTTTCGCATGCCCAGTCATTGTCCAGCTACACAGTTTGTTGGGTGTTGTGCACACCACTGGACAGTTGGCACAGTTCTTTGTAAGTCCTTTACCATGCCCAGTCATTGTCCAGCTACACAGTTTGCTGGGTGTTGTGCACACCACTGGACCGTTGGCACAGTTCTTTGTAAGTCCTTTACCATGCCCAGTCATTGTCCAGCTACACAGTTTGTTGGGTGTTGTGCACACCACTGGACAGTTGGCACAGTTTCTTTCTACTTTCTAGACTTGAAAATTACCAGCTGCACAAAGTTTTGGGTGTTGTGCATGCCACTGGAGAGTTGGCACAATTCTTTACAACTTCCTTCCTCATAAAGAGACTTGAACATTGTCCAGCTGCACTGTCTGATGGATGTTGTGCATTGTGCACGCCACCAGACAGTTGGCACAGTTCTTTGTAGCTTTTTCCTAAACCCACATTGTGCACACCACCAGACAGTTGGCACAGTTCTTTGTAGCCTTTTCCTCAAACCCGGTCATTGTCCAGCTGCACAGTTTGGTGGGTGTTGTGCACACCACCAGACAGTTTTCACAGTTCTTTGTAGCCTTTTTCCCATTCCCAATCATTGTCCAGCTGCACAGTTTGTTGGGTGTTGCACGCACCACCAGGGAGTTGGCACACTTCTTTACAGGTTCTTTCCTTATAGACTTGAACATTGTCCAGCTGCAGTCGGTTGGATATTGTGCACATCACTGAAGAGTTGGCACAGTGCTTTTTAGGCTCTGTCCCAAAGCTGATCAGTGCCTAGCTGCATGGTTTGTTGGGTGTTGTACCCACCACCGGAGAGTTGGCACAGTTCCTCGTATGCTCTTTCCCCAAACCTGATCATTGTCCAGCTGCACAGTTTGTTGGGTGTAGCACACACCACTGGACAGTTTGCTAAGTTCCGTTCTAGACTTGAAAATTGTCCAGCTGCACAGAGATTTGGGTGTTGTGCACACCACTGGAGAGTTGGCACACTTCTTTACAAGTTCTTTCCTTACGGACTTGATCATTATCCCGCTGAACAGTCTTTTGGGTGTTCTGCGTACCACTGGAGAGTTGGCACAGTGCTTTTTAGGCTCTGTTCCAAACCTGATCATTGTTCAGCTGCGTAGTTTGTTGGGTGTTGTGCACACCACCGGAGAGTTCGCACAGTTCTTTGTAGGCTTCTTGCCAAACCTAATCATTGTCCAGCTGTTCAGTTTATTGGGTGTTATGCACACCACTGGAGAGTTGGCACAGTTATTTTTTTAGGCTCTGTCCCAGACTTGATCAGTGTCCAGCTGCACAGTTTGTTGGGTGTAGTGCACACCACCATAGAGTTGGCACTGTGCTGTTCAGGCTCTCTCCCAAACCTGATCATTGTCCAGCTGCACAGTTTGTTGGGTGTAGTGCACACCACTGGACAGTTGACACAGTGCTTTGCATGATCATTGTCTAGCTGATTCAAGTCAGCAACACAGTATACAGAGAATGCATTTAAAATGACCAGCTGGTATTTTGTAGTTATTGGTTGAATACTTTGGGATGACTTTTTGTAGATTCAGAGTGTGTAAATTGTTCAGGCTGCTTTTGTCATTTTGAGTTTTGATTCTTTGTTTATTTTTATTGTTTTCTTCTTCTTTTTTCTTCTCTGGAGTGTACAAGAACTGCAACATCGTCACACTGTATGAACATAACACAAAGGCAGCATCTTTTGCATCTTTGAGGGTGGTGAGTTTTAGATCTTGTGGCCTGTCAGAGATGCATGCTTCCATCATCCATGGCCTCATGCTATGAACATTTATGATACTTGGTCTGCTTAACGTGCTGCGTGTCGCAACAATGTTAGGAGTACCATATATGATTGCTTCAGTGTCAAGAATGTAACACAGTAGTGGATTTTTTTATTTTTTTTAAGGCTCCTGCTCCTCTCTTTGAGAGGTAGTGTCTGATATTCCTACTGACTACTTCTCTGTAAGTTTGTGAAAAAAGAAGGTTGCTTTGCTGGATTAAAACTTGGTGGCATATGTCGCCTGCTTCACATCTCTGCTCGGAATCGGAAGAGACACGTGTGACCACTCAGCGTCAGGATATATAACTGAGAGGGAGGGGAAACAGAAAGTGTAGATGTTTTCTTGAGAAAGTGAAAGTGCGCTCAAAACATAAACACTTAACATTCATCAAAACAGAAGCTTACGGTACATTTTGACAACACATTGCCGCTGAAATGCATGCTTGAGGACGGGTATCTGCAGTGCTCCACAAGTCCTTTTGCTCCAGATACATGGCAATATATATTTATGAAGGTTTCTATGGCAACAAACTTCAGCCAACAGAGAATTAGCCAGATGTTATCATTTGTTAGTGTGTTTATTATTTGTTTGTAGCTTGAAAAAGGTGCTTGCATTGCAAATTTGCACATGTTTTGTATTGTCCAATTATAATAGCATTCTTTTTAACCTCTTGTGCGTTTTTGTCTGATATTAATTGGATTTACTTCTTTAAAATATGTTTTTATTTGGTTGCTTTTGTTTGATTGTTGTTTGTTTATTGCAAAACTATTCTCTGTACACTGATTCATTTTTGCAACTGAGTACATGTGTCGACTGCATAGTTTTTACAGATTTGTAATGCAAGTAAAGCAAGAAAGAATGGAGTACTGGACATATTTTGTCCGTATTTCATATTGTTTTTGTGTCTTCCTGCTTTGCAGTTTGTAGTGTTTGCATTCATTTGTCAACTGTGGGCTTGATTTTGTGGTGTTTTTTATTCTTCAAGTTTTGTTGTTGCCCATCTATTATGCAATACTTAATGCAGCAGTACACATTTATTAACTGGAATACATGTAAGTATACCATTTTGTTGATGCATAATTTGTGTACAGTGTGTACAATTCTTGTTTTTGGTATCATATGTATTTGTTTATTCATCTGTAACAAATTCTTTTTCTTTTTCTGCTCAAACCAGAATACTGGTTTGGACAATGTTAGAATAAACACCGGTTCAAGCATGCATGTGTGTGTGTGTGTGTGTGAGTGGGGGGATGCATGCCTCTGTGTGTGCATGCATGTATGTGCGTGTGTGTGTGCACAGGTGTGTGTGTGTGTGTGTGTGTGTGTGTGTGTGCGCACAACACTTTGTCTTCCTGAACTATTTTTTTCCTTCTTTGTGTGTATTGTGAGGGAGGTACACTGACTTCATTTGAAGCTTGTCTGCAGAAAAAATCCATGAGGCAGATGAGAGGGTTTTCTTCCTGTCTTGGGCTTTTTTGTTGTTGAGACAGGGCCATTTCAATCAGACCCAGTATTGGAACTGTTTCAAAAACAACACTAGGAAAAGTTGTGTGACAGGATGGAGTATCCTGAGAACATGAACTATCCCTGATGATGCTTTCTTGATCTGAACTGAACTGTACTGTTCATCTCTGTTGAGCTCCAGTGTTTGTTGTACTTCGAAAGACAAGTTCATTTGATGTTTATGCTAGTTGCTATTACCATTAGTTTAAGAAGAGGCAGCTGTCACTGGTAATATTGTAAATACCCATTCATCTGATCTGCTGTTACTATCTAGATTAGCTGTTCATGTACCCGGTAATAAATAATCTACCTTTTTGTTCCGTCTTCCATGAGTGTTGTCTCTTAATCACTTGTAAGCAACTGTGTGGATTGCAATGCATTTCAATTGAAACATTTATTTGCATTCACGTTTTGATTTTTGTATTGATCACATGCTTGTGTTTCTTCCTGATTTGCAATATCTTTAGTTTTTTGTTTATTAATTATGTGTTGCAGTGTAAACCCACTGTTAGATTTGATCTTTACTCTGCCCCCAAAGGGAAGCTGGGGATGTTTTGATGTCATCCTCATGTCTGGAATCTCAGGGCTGTCATTTGATTTCACTGATGGTCAGTTCTCCTGATTTTTATGAAGAAAATTCTCCAATGTTTTTAGTCAAAAGAAAGGCCTTTTTGTTTGGCTATTGTTGAGCAGCTAGGAGACAATAGTTGGTAGGTGGTCTGTGTAGTTTGCTGCCATATGGCACTGGTATTTGCCATTATGCACACACATAAGCACCCACACCCACACATGCGCATGAACACGCATACACCCACACACACATTTATATACATATTCATTCCTTTTCATACTTTTCTTTAATATCGATAAATCAGATGGAATGGTCAACTGTACCAGCATGCCAGCCTCATATACATTTATGACAAGGGCAATATTGGAGGGATTATGTCTCTCAGAATTTATGGTTGATGTTTGTGTATATGTTTTATGTTTGTGTATGACTTGTTTTGTAGATTTGGCTTGAGAAAGGGAGAACATATGAGCAGTTTTGAAATGTGCACAAATGACAGTTTGAGCAGTCTGATAGAACCGTGTGTGGTTGAGAGGATGCTGAAATCCACTGAACAGTACTCGGCTTTCGGCTGCATAGTCCAAGCAGTCAGTTACATCATGTAGTTGTGTTCCTGTTCAGACATTATGGCTGATCTTTCACCACAGCTTTCTTTCCATAGTGATTCCAGCAGCTTGTAACTTATGCAGTGCAAATAATAAAATTCAGCTTTTGAACTATTTATTTTATTTTTAACTTCTGTCTATGGAAATAAATTATTTTGTGTAAAAACAATGGTAAGTGTGTAGTTTGGGAATCCATCATGAAGATTTCATGCTGCTGGAAAAGTTATTGCTATAAACATCTGTAAACAAGCTGCATGAACTTTCACCCAAAATTAGCATATATTATGGAAAAGGGTAGTCAGTTTGTGCTGGTCATTTCTTTATTAATATAGACAAGTTTGTGTGTGTGTGTGTGTGCATGTGTGCGCGCTGAAATGATTGTTAGCGCATGGTAATTAGTTCAAGAACGCTGGCAGTCTCATGGACAATTTCAGTTACCTCTCACTATTATTTATTGAATACATGTTTAGGTGATTTAAAAAAAAGTTTAACCTGTTATGGCCTGTGAAGGTTATCCCACTAGACAGAGCTGAGATGGGCCTGCTTTCTGTTTTTTCCTCTTTTTTTTCTGTTGCTAAAGGAACAATGCAATCTGTAGAACAATCACCATGTCTGGTCAGCTAGCTAGTAGCTGGCTGTGAGGCAGGAATCATTTGTTTGGAAAAAAATTCAAACACCATTGAAATACTGAAGTAAATAAAAACAACAGCAACACTCCATTGTGATCAAAACATAAGTTTTCTTGAAACTTTTCTCTGTGAACTGAGACTGAAAAATGCTGGGTATTACAAGTAGTTCAAATGCTATATATGCCAAAGCATGCTTAGTCATGCAATTTAAGTTAGTTTACTTCATTATACGTGTAGTGGTTTTCATGACCATAACCCAGTGTACTGATCACACAGGTTATGTTTGCTGTCCTACATGATTCTCTAGTTGCTGCTCCCAGTTAGTTGTTTGAGGTGGGTGCATGAGACCCTGTACTTTATGGTTGATGGGATGTTCAAATCCAGTAGCTTATGCCCAATCAACCAGTACGGTTATATCAGGGAGACTGTTAAAATCCAAAGACTAGCCTCATTTAGGTGGGCTCAAAATGAAGTTTATTCCACTGTGCACACCAAGCACTCTTTGCTTTGAGGCCGCAGTGCTAGACTCAGTCTCAGAGGCTGGTACTAGGCACAGTCTACTGCAACTGCACTTCCACATAGGCACAGGGCATTCAGCAATTTTAGCCACAGTGAAGACTGTGTAATCTGTCAAACAGGGCTAATGTAGGATGTTGGGTTGCATTTTTTGCTCATTTTGCAGTTGTTTGCTTTTTGTATTTAATGAAATATGCAAATCATTCTTTCCTGTAGTTGAATATTTACTGCAACGGTGTAATCTTTTAAAACATAAATGAGATAATTATGTAAAAAACAAAAACAAAATAAAGAAACGGAAAATGTATTAGAATTGTTGTTTTCTGTTCTCCTTACCTTTGTCCTGATGTGTGCAAATGATCACATATTTGCTGCAATTTATGAAGCTAACTCATTTGACTTTTGACTAATTGATTTAACCTTTAGTTGCAGGATCTGTACTGCCACAACTATTACTAAGCTAGTTTGCAGTTTTGAAAAAGAAAAAAAACTGAAAAATTGCCTGTCCTGTTTTTGAAATTTCAACTGGTACATGCTAGCTGACAAATGCAAAGTGTCGGTGGTCTGTTAGATGGGGTTTTTTGGACAGTGAATCACTCGGCATACACAAGAGTTAATTGAGATCTACATTATTACCTTTGCAAATATTTTACAATGGTACCTTCAAGGAACTTCATGAACAACACTGTACAAAAGCAAATATTACTCTTTAAATTCCACCACGTCAGTATCAAATGTAAGTAGATCAAACTGGATACGGTCGACCCTTGATTTTCTTCACTCATGTGAGAACAGGGAGGAGAGAACTATGATGCACAAAGCTTGGCATAAAGCAATCTTCAGATGGAAATAAGTGACACATCTTGGTATAATTTCACGCCAGGTTAGAAAACTGAATCTGGAACCTTTTTGATTGACATTAAAACTTTTGCCATCTTTGATGTTTGAATATTCACAACACCAATTGTTTGAGTAGCGAAATTCTGTTTTCTCAACATTAAATGAGAAATAACAAAGATCACAGGACAAAACTAATTGTAAGAGTTAGTCAATCTAACTAAGTCAATCAGAAAGAAAAGGGGGACATATGCCTTTGACTGCATAATTATAATGAAAGGTCATGTTGTAGTCTCTCAAACACACAAAACAAATTTAATGTGGTTTCTGTTTTTATTTGACTCTTCTCATTTCAAACAGTTAAGACAGTCACACTGGCCTATCAAACACACACAAATTACAAATATAACTTTCATTTACCACCACATCTAAGTTGCTGCACCTCAAAAGCGGTGATTGTGAATAGATTACAGCATAAGCTGTGCATGCTTGTATGTGTATTATAACCATTTAAATGTTAAGTATCAACAGTATAAATTGCAGTAAATGTAGCAATAATTTATTGATGAAATCATCAACATAAGTATTCAGCCTAAGGGACTTAATAATAAAAGTAGAAAACAATCACTCAACATGAGAGAGATAAATAATAAAAACTAAATCAGTAATTCATTACTAGCAGACACACTGAACAGAACAAAACTGACAGACTATGATAGATCTCTGTGTGTTTCCAAGATCCATGCATGCTTTATGCACCAGTCATCCGAAAATCTATTTCTAAGACAATGTATTAAAAAGATTGTTTTTTTGTTTGTTTGTTTTTAAAATTGACCATAGACCATGGCAAGCACATTCAAGCCTTAAAAAAAATTGAATATTGGTTTAGTAATGGTATTTGATCTGAACTGATGTCAACACCTGCTTGTAAAATATAAGATCACAAAATAAAATTGTTGACCAAAGTATGTGTACCAATCAATCATGTATTTCCAACACAGCCAATATCTAAACAAGTTCACAAATCACACTATAATGCTATAAGAAAATAACATAATAAAATGTCAAACATAGCTTTGTTGCTGAAAATTTTATCCCATGAGCCAAGATGTAAAGTCATTTGGCTGTTCTATATGTTGCAACTATACAGCTTGTCAAAAAAATCTTTGGAATAATGTTAAGCCTGTTTGGCTGAGCAACAGCTTCTACATTTGATCAATGATACCATGGTGAAATTCTTCACGTGTTTCAACTAGATGACAATAGCAAAAAATCATACTCTTATTGACTAGAGTAGAACATCATGAAGAATTTCTATTGCATCTTATTAGTTGTAACCACACAAAACTTGTAACTTCCACTCCAATGATGCTGTGCTTGCACCAAACCAAAGTAAGAGGAAAGGACAAATGAAAGAAATGAAGAACCCCCCGTACCCTGCACACACACACACAAAATGGCAGCTGTGCCACTGCAAGGAATGTTGCACCAAGTTCATATGCACAACTAACATTCAGTCTGTCTGTCATACTCTTGACTGCCATCAAAAGACTTCTTGTCTACACACATACACTTGCCATACACAATGGTTACAGCTGCTTCCTACTTGCAAAAACACTTCATGTATAAGTGAATGATGATTATCAGTATAATAAAATGACACAATTCTAACAATGTATACCAGTCCAAAGGAAACTCAAAATTAATATAACAGAATAATATCTTTATGTCCAAGATATGTTCACAAAAAGTGAAAATATCAAAAACAGTTTATATGATCAAGCAAAGTAGGCTTAATGAACCCACCAACAAAATTACATACCTCAGCAAAAAAGCAACTGGATACTTTGCAGTGAATGTGAGTCCCGATCATGCTTGTGTAAAATGAAGAGTGACCAGCAACAACAGTCTCAGATGACCAACATTTTTCAAACTTAGCAAGCATCTCTTGTGCTTCATTTTTTTTATATGTACTTTGAACCTTCAGTACCTTGTAGCTGTCATGGGATTGTCTGTCAATACGTAATTATAGGTATAGTCAATATATATATATATACCTGAAACCATCATATCAAATAATTAAAATCAATACGATATCCTGCTCTTGAATTAACAAACCCAATGTAACAATTACTCTAGCTTGACTATTTCTAGTACTGTATGATGAAAATAGCAAAACAAACTGCTCACACACAAACTTGACAAAGGACATTTCATATTCCTACAACTCATCATGCTTAGGTCCACTGAATTCTTCATGTGAAATAAGTCCATCTTTGTCCTTGTCTTCATGTTCAAAAATCTGAGTAACAATTGTGTTGTGCTGTTCATCACTGACAGCTGCCTCAGGCCCAGCTTTCTTGGCCTGCTCTTTCAAAAAGTTGGAAACCTGTAACATGAGAATAAGTTAGTCAGTTAGTAACTGAATTTTTATGTCCTGTCAACTGCAAAGAATCACCTCAGGACAATCAAATTCTATTATCAGCAAATGCACACTTCAAAATTCTTCTCATTTAAACCTTTTCTTGGGTCAATCTACAAAACAGATCCCTACACAAACATGAAACAAAACATATGTACACAAACATCAAACAGTAACATGAGGAGAAAAAATGAATTACAGCACTGCCTTTCTACAGAACAGAAATAGTTATTAGTTGTAAAGGAACTAGCCTTCTTAATATATATCCTGATACAGAATTGATTGATTGATGATCGCTTATATAGCGCTATTCTCCGCTCTCTTGAGCAGATTCACTGTGCTCGCATGTGGTTCTATATGAGTGACTAGCTTTATAGTGCGTTTTTAAAATTAAATATCCACCGAAGTGGTGTACTTACAACGCTGGCATGGCTGGTGCCACATGAAACTGCAGCCGTCTCGGCGCAAGTCCTGTGTACACCATTATCCATACAACCATGCACCATGTCACTTCATGCAAAGCCACATACGTAAGGTGTATGCGTGTTTAGCTGTAACCTGCCATTTGCACTTTTGGCAGAATGACCAGGATCTTTTACGTGCTACTGCAGTAACACGGGGGTGGAACGGATACCGAAATTAGAGTCAGCACAGAAAGTCGATCCTGGAGAAGAAAATTCTCCCACCGCTCCAGCAGGGATTCGAAGAGAACAAAATAAAAGCATAAGGTATGGAGAAAAAACAACTTTTTTTGTTTTGTTTTTAAGAACACTAGCTTTTTGAGTGATAATTGGCAGGATCAGATGTACAAAACACTGCTAAGATCAGAGAGGGCCTGGTGTCTGCTTAACTCTGTTTCTTTTCTTTTTCCCCTTCAGCCATCATCACCATCCATCTCTCATGCTGATCACTATGACCACCATCAGGCCACACACTAAGGTAGGAAAAATGAGTCACTTGATGCCATTTTGTACATGCATCTGATCTTGTTAATCATGACTACACAAAACATTTCTTTTTAATCCAGTATCAAAATAATGAGTCATTTTTGTTAAACAGAAACAAAATCCTTAATTTGAATTTTTTATTTTGATCTCTTCTACCTGCTAAACAAAACATGTCTTGAAATCTCTCTCTCTCTCTCCCCCCCATCCCCCTTCTCTCTCTCCCCCCCATCCCCCTCTCTCTCTCACACACACACACACACACACATACACACCTGGCAAAATAACTGGGCAACAGATTATTATTTTTCCTTTTCCTTTTTTTTTTTTTCAATTTGTTTTTAGACAGATACACTGAAATGATGGTCAATTTGAAATATTCCAATCCTTCCAGTATTGATATTTCCCAGATTTGTTTTTTTAAACAGTGTTGCGTGGGTGACTTGGCAGCTTTGGCAAATAATATACTGCTTCATATTTTCTGTAATTGCACTGGTTGACTGGGCATAAAAAAACACAGTCACTTACTCATATTTTCTAAATAACTTCAGGTTTGCAAAATAATAATATTTCTGAATGGCTAGTTGTAATGTTTCATTTCCTCAATGTGTAAATAATCTGTACTAACTATGCTCAAACCATGTGCAAAATGGCCCCACGGTATCATCATCATAACAAAGTTACATCCTGCTTATAAGCCACAGAAGCTGGCTCTGCGCATGTGAAGCCAACGTTAAGCCAGACAGACAAACCAAGCCACAGATGATAAACAAAAAGGGGCCAGGTATGCAGTCAATGCAGGGGAGAGAAGAAAAAACCATGCAGGCACCAGCAGTGGCCTTTGAGCACTTACCTCTTCTTGTGAAAGGAACTTGTCTTCGTCGGAATCAATCTCCTTGAAAACATTGGGAGGAGAAGCACCATCTTTGATGTTAAGCAGCTCCACTTCAAAGGTGAGGCTGGATTTAGGAGGAATCAGTTCACCTGGAAAACATCAGCAGTGTTGAAATATGTGCCACCCACCGACACAGCAGTGTCTCCATAACGCACCTCAGCATGTCCTATTATTTTCATTCACTGCCTTTTCTGTTACATTCTCTTTGAAACAACTCTCCTATGGACACTGAAATGATGGAAATATTCACTCCAAAATGGACAGCATCATTATTATTATTGCATGGTTGGGGTAATTTTGACAAACTGTAAACACATCACACACAAGGACCACACACACACAAAAGAAATATAATAAGCTCCAGTGTTGTATAAAATTTTGTGCTCCTAACAGCTGTAATTGCTTTCAAACAAAAGTACAAAATCAGTATGGCATGGCAGCAAGATTAGTACTGATTAAAACAAACTGGACCAGGACAAACAATAATTTAGAAAATAAATCAATTATTGGGGTGACTCTATGGCTGCTATTATCTTCTGCCTGAAGTATGATGTTTTTCAAACAATGGTCTTTTTTTTTGCTTGGTCTTTTTTTCCTTGCCTTTTTCATTTTTTATCATGAAAGTGCTTCCTGTATTCAGGCATCAACACGCTATTTTATTTGCCATGATATTATTTACGCTATACTCTAATCTAAAACTACACCCAACAGACATGGGAAACCAAGAAATGAATTTTACTGACAGAACAGTATAAAATACCAGAAATTACTCTCAGAAAGTAATCTTTGATTACTGGGTACAGTAGGAAACAACTGATGCCTGCAATACACCACAATCATTGTGCATCAGGCAATACACAATGTAACAATATATGACCTTTGATCAGGTTGCTGTTGTATTAACTGCTACCCTTCTTGTACAACACTATCTGAGTACAGGATCAGTTTATATGAAAATATTGACCTTATGTTTGTGACAGATGTTTTGTTGATAACATATATGGTAATGAGACAAAGTGTGTCAATACCATTACACACCAGCTGGTTATTTGTATGACATCTGTGCTGCATGCAACATGTGGTGGAGGTCTGGTTTTTGCACATCCCTCAGCTCTTCTATCTGTCACATTCACTTTTGAACACAGCTCACTTGAACTCCTTGAACCAATAGTCCCTTCAGCACATAGTGGGGTTAGAGTGCCAGACTCATGATCAAAAAAGTAGTGGGTTCGAGTCCTGGCAGGAGTGGATGGAGAATTTTCTTCCGGGTCAACTTTCTGTGTTGACTCTTATTTCAGTATCAGTTCCACCCCCATGGTACCACAATAGCATGTGAGAGATCCAGGTCATTCTGCCAAAAAAGCAGGTGGCAGTTTACAGCCAAACATGCATGCATCCTACAAATGGCTTTGCATGATCATACACATGGTGTATGGTTGCATGGTGTACACAATGCGCCAAGACGGCAGCAGTATCACATAGCACCAGACATGTAACAACTAAACAGCACTGTAAGTACACCATTTTGGTGGATATTAAAATAAAATAAAGTTCTATAAAAAGCTACAGTCGCTCATTTAGAATCATGTGATGAGAGCACAATGAGTCTGCTCGAGAGTGGAGAATAGCACTATGACTATATAAAAGCCATGAGCAACATACAGATCCATATTCTTCCTTTTGTACATGTCCCCTCCTGGCAAGAAAAAACAACTCTATGACCTGTCCACCTTGAACAGTTTCCTGATTTTCTTGACTGTTGCAACATCATGAATGAAAATATGCCTATCTCAGGTGTCTTCAACTTGCAGTTTGAAGTGTGACCACAAAACGAGCCACATCCTTGCACAGTATTTTGACATGGAATAACGTGTGTGTGTGTGTGTGTGTGTGTGTGTGTGTGTGTGTGTGTGTGTGTGTGTGTGTGTGCGTGTGCGGGCATGCATGTGTGTGTGTGCATGCATAACCCCACTCACATCTCTGGTCACCTAAATGACTGGGTCTTCCAGAGGCAAGACAACCATCACTTCAGTCAGTTACTGTAGAGTCTGTGACTCCAATCACATGTCCATAAAATGCATGGGAATTGAGTTTCCAAGCCAAAATGTCCAACTACTGTCATGTTCTGCCATAAGATAATGACTGAGATGTTTTTCACAGAGTCCATTCACAAATATTGACTGATCACCTTGAGATTTCTGTGACTGAACTCAATACACACCTAGCTTACGTATCTTCTTGGCAAGCATGCTCCTGTTACAAAGCACATTCAAAAAAAGAAAGAAAATAACTCTTTTGTTTACTCTGGAGATCCTTGTCATCAAACAAGAATGTTGCTGAGCTGAACAAGCATGGCCGAATTCCAGACTGACAGCGCATGAACAGATTTTGACACAGACAAAAGATGCTGTGACATGCTTGGTCCTGAAAACTACCTCTATGTTGATGTCACAAAAACTCTTGTTGTTTCTCTTTGTTTCTCTTTAGTTGCATTTTCTCATATCAACTATTGCAATTCTCCCTTGGCTGGTCTCCCTCATTCCTTGATTGTTAAACTACAGAGTCCAAACTGTGCTGCCCATCTTGTAGTCCAAGCACCTCCAAATGTACACATCACACCAGTATTCAGATGTCTCCATTGGTAGCCCATCAAACCTCAAATTTCCTACAAATGCTCATGCTTCTGTTAGAACTCCATTACAATTATATCTACCACCCCTGCTCATCTCTTTGACCTTCTACAACTGTACCCTCTCCCAATCTCAGTCTCTTCACATCTCAATCTCTTCACACCTCTTCAAACTCCCTATCTATAAGCACAAGATGAAGGCTCTTCAAACTCCCTATCTGTAACTGTAAGCACAAGATGAAGGGTGATTCATGCTCTCTCGCATTCTGATCCTTCTGCCTGGAACTCACCACCTCTTCACATTAGAAATTAGAAACAATACAACAATGGATACTTTCAAGCCCATTCTGAAAACCTAGCTTTTCAACCTCAAAGAATCTGATCAGTGCTTTCTGGTTTGATTTGCTGTGTGTGTGTGCATGTGCGCCCCCGTGCACGCATCTGTGCGTGCGTGCATGTGTGTGAGTGACTTCACCCAGCTTCTGGTGTCAGAGTTGATACCCATCTGTCTTACAATGCATTTACTCCATATAATTGGTAATTACATGTGTGGTACTCCTAGTAAAAACACATACTGGAGCAGGACAGAAATGAAAATGAGATCAACAGACCTAGGAAACCAGTGATGATTCACAAAAAGAGACTGACAGGTTTCAGCTAACACTTACTGAGTCTAAGTTCAATGTTTTCAAATTTCTGAATAAAAAATATGTTTAGAAGATCATTCCCAAGTTTATGCTGCTATTTCTGTTTTGCCAAAGCCAGAAATGCAAAGTCTTCAGTGCAGTAAAGAAGGCTGCAATGAACAAGCAGGCAGCTAAGGAGTATGATCAACTCTTGTGGCACTGATAATTATCGTGCAGTGCCATGCAAGCACTCAGAACAATGACAGCACCTCCTATTAGTTGTAAACAATACATCTGCTGATCATTACTTTAATATGCTTGCTTTATTGGGCGATTCGGCGAAGCTGGTGTTCCAGAGTGAATGTGCTTTGTAATCTTTTGCGCAAGAAGTCGCAGCGCACTTCCAGACGATTTCTGAGTAGGCATTGCTTCACGCTGTGTATAACAGGGGAAGTTGAACCTAGAATCATGAAGCAGTACAAATGCCAATATTGTTGCAATTGCAAAAATTACTGTGGAAAGGGGATGGAGGGTGGAAAAAAAAGTGTCTTTGCATCGTTTTTGGGCTCACCAGAAGATCGCGAGCTTGTAGAAAAAATGCGTTTTGGGGCATCCTACAGCACGAGCAACAAGTTATTGCTTATTGCCAGACACATTATGACTACGGGCCTCCAAAAATGCCTTTAAAGTTGGCAGTGTAAAATTTGCAAATTCACTGTCACCGCCTTCCATTGTGAACAAAGTACGCACCGAAAGTAAAAGTAGCCAAGGGACTTAAGCGATGCCGGGCAAAAGTCAAGGGAGTTAACAACCCTGCCTGAATCACCCAATACAGTATAGTCAACAGCAGAATATTATTCTATTCATCAAACAAGAAGCAATTACTTCATGTCTTAAAAAACACACATATATATATATTATATATATCTGCCAAACTGAGGTCCTCCCAAATAAAATGACTAATTGTGCATTGTAATGTATCATCCTTGCATTGTGTCACTTCTTCTTCTTACTTATGTTCTTTAGTTCCTTCTATTCATCCCTCGCCCTGATATAACCGTATCGGTTGACTGGGCGTAAAACACCAACTTACTTACTCTATTCATCCCCCTTGGAACACAAACACACTTTCCTACTTAACACACACACACACACGCACACACACACACACACACACACACACACACCTGCACCCTGGTCTCCATAGCCCAGATGAGGAGGGATGATCAGTTTGCGCTTCTCTCCGATGCACATGTCCAGCAGACCTTTCTCCCAGCCCTGGATCACCTGGCCCACACCGATCTGGAACTCGAAGGGCTGACTTCTGTCATGACTGCAACAGAGAGAAGGGGAGGAGACATCTACTGAGTACTGCATCATCCATTATAAGGTGCATCGTAAACACCACTCAGCACTGACAACAAATGGGTTCAGCATGAAACTGTGCAAGCATGTATATAAGAATGTGTAGTCAATTTTGTGTAAAAAAGAATTTTACATCAATAATAATTAACATAGATTATCATCATCAACAGGATAGACAGGATTTATTAAAAAACAAATCAGCATGCATTATCAGTGCAAAGCAGATGGTTCCATTGTTGTTGTTGTTTCAGTAGTGTTCCCCAGCTGAACACTCTGGGAGTCACCCACTATATATATATATATATATATATATATATATATATATATAATAATATATATAATATATATAAAGAGAGAGAGGAGGGGGGATATTATATATATATATATATAGAGAGAGAGAGAGAGAGAGAGAGATAGAGAGAGAGAGAGAGAGAGAGAGAGAGAGAGAGAGAGAGAGAGAGAGATCTATGCAACTGCACATTCACAAATCCACAGTGTGAGAGGATTGTGCACACTGCATGTGACCAGCACACAGATGGAGCCAAGTGTGAAACTGGATGGGAATTATCAGAACTGCACAAGTAGGTATACACATACACTTTGAGGCAAATCATAACTGCAGCGCTCTCTATTTACTATTTATTGGCCAAGGAAAGGAGATTTTCTCTTTTCATTATGTTTGTTTCATTCTGTGCAAAACTGCCAGAAGGATTTCACAAATTAATCTGAAAGAATCTAGGTAAATAAACACTTTTCTGTGGAGAAGGATCACACAGAAGCAAAGACCCTTCTGTTTTCTCTGTCCCAAACTTAGTGCACACCCACACACCCACACCACAAACACATCAGAGAGAGAGGGAGAGAGATACAGTTAGAGTTGAAAACCCTTCATTTGAGCACTTAAGCAGAACTGCCAATCCCTCATTAAACTCTAACCATGTCTGACACTGACAGTGACACTAGTGACAGGTAAACTGCCTGTGGCCTTCTCCTAGTGCAGCATACTGAGACCTGTGTAATCTACCTGTGGCTTGTCCCATCAACTGCAGTCTGCCTGTCAAATAAAGACCACTGTGGCAGGAAGTTTAGCTCAATGACACCAGTCACTGCCTAGGGGTAAGAAGCAAACACTGAGTTGTATATATTATATAAACCAGTGCCCAGGAAGCACATGATTTACTTCTGTTCTGCAGTCAGAAGGCAGTCAACACAACCCACCAGCTGCCATGTCCTCTTCTTCTTCTCTCTTTACTCTAAGATGTTGAACTACCATTTGTACCAGGCAGATTTGGCAAAGGGTTAAAAAAATAAAAAATAAAGTTAAAAAGGATGTAATAACCATGTATAAAATGCTATCTGAACACCTGGGCTTCTAATAAATTAGAAGGGGACAAAGTCTACTTTAGTACTTCAACTACTTGTAACACCTCTGTGACCACATCAGAAAAATAAACAATTTGGAAAACTGAGTGAAATGGTATTCAAAGAATCAAAGAAAATATAATATATTAGTATTTCTCATAATATTAATAATAAAAAATACAATGCTAAATAACAAACACCACACAAACCACAATGTTATTGTAGATGATTAGCAGTAAGAAATTAAATCACATAAAATTTATTTTAATTTTATTATACCATGATTTTAAAAAACACACCTGAGGGTATCATATATATATATATATATATATATATATATATTATATATTGAGAGTTCTTTGGGGGGTGGGGGGGGGGTGGGGGGGGGGGGGGGGGGAATTTAAATTTCTTATTACATGTTACATGTATCATAACATAACAGAAACATAATTTTGAGAAACTTGAATCTCAAACTCAAATGTTCATTACTACTAATACTATTACAATATTAGCCTAAATTGTGAAATTCATGACCCATCATTGTGGACCACTGTGAAAAGAGCAACACTTTTTTCCAATTGTTTTGGTGGCTTGTCTTGTTTTAGTTTGGACAGTCTGTAGCCATAAGCCAGTCAGTTATTTTTGCTGTTTATTTTCTTCATTCTTCAAATTGCATGATTCCCATATATATATATATATATATATATATATATATATATATATATATATATTTCTTTGGTGAATTTCCTTTAAAAAACAAAACAAAAAACCATCAAGCAGATTATTTTGATTTCTGTGAATCCTTTTCATAGCATCATACAAGTCATAGGCTGTAGATCTATGTATTCAGGTCAAGATGACCTCATTTACTAAAGAATGATGGTTCACCATACTAAATTTGTTGCACAAACAATGTGTGTTGGGGAGGGAGGAGGGGGCTAATTTCAAGTATGCACCATGAAAAATAAGTAGAGCAATCTGTAGTGTCAACAACAGACCAGTAATACTAACAGTTCTTTCCTTCTGGGGTACCCTTTTGACCTCCTGGGCTTACTACTGTTAGTGGTACTGGACAAACTGGAATGACCAGTTCATTCTGTTCACTAGAGCAGCACTGACTTGAACTTGTTGAAGAAATACTAATTAAAGGGGATGGAAAGTGTGGCACACTCAGAGGAAACAGCAGTGTTGACTTGTCATGCCCAATGTACAGTAACTGATGCTTGGTGTGCAAACCCATCTCCACAGTACATATCAAACTTGAGAGAGGAAGAAACTCCAATTTCCATGTTTTTTCAAATGAGGCTAAATGTGTGATAACTGTAGCATCAATGCCATTACACACATATTTTAAAATTTAACTAAATACTGTGTCAACATGATTTAACTCTAATTTGTAAACAATGAAGCCACTCTTTAAAAAAAAAAATTTTTTTAAATGGTTTTGGTTGATGAGGTGTTTGATGATGAAATACTTTGATATTATAATATATATGTCATGCCATAAAACATGTTATGAATAATAATGTAATCACCAACACATACACAAATCATTCCAATTATGATTATTTGCAACTAGCATAATTTCCCCTTGGTCCTACTGTAAACTTGTAGGGGTTCACAGTGTATGTTTTAGGGAACTCAGTCACACTCACACTTGTTGCAGGCCCAGTTAGTGTAAACACCTTGGTGAGACTGACAGACCGGTGCAGTGGCACTGTGACTGCCTTGATTTAATTAATACAACCTAAAATCAAACTCCCATTTTAAACAATGGATTTGTACAGAGGCCAAAAGGGGGTATTAAAACTCAACATAATCCCCCATATGGAAACTTTGCTGTAGCTCCGCCCCCATCCCAAAATAGTAACGAACCGAAAAACTCACAGAAAACTTCCTGAAAATCAATAATTCGAAAATGTTGAACTACACTTCTGGTGTTTGACACGTGTTTCCAGTAGTTTACAAACACTTACCTGGAATCAAACTTTGCACCTGTAGCCGTGAGAGTGCCGGTGTAGTGCATTGTAAGCATGTCGTGGGTTTTGGTCACTCTGTCGCATGTCTCGGGCTTGAAAAGAACCTCTTTGACAAGTTCTTCCTCTTGTTCAGCGTCGTCTGCTCTAGAGAGCTCGCCAAGAGAACAGATGAAAATAAATGCAGTCACTGCGAAACCAATTCGTAGAGAAGCCATTGTAGAGGAGATTCAACGTCAGACAGATTCTCGCAAGTCTCAGTCAGGAGTGCCCGCTGGCTGTAAGATAAATAGTCGCTAACTCGACGTGGCGATTTATCTCAGCGCAAGGCAGAGCGGAAGTTGAACCTGACAAACTTGGGACTTGGTTGGTGGACGAGCCGCTCAAAATGTCACGTGACTGCATCGTCTGCTGTTTTATTTGTCGTCTGCTGTCAATCCGCCGGCTTGAAAAGGACCATGATAGAAGATAGCGCGTTTGATCTACCGATCCAGCCGCCGATCTATCATGCACCCAGGCAAAGCGTGGATAATTTATCCCGTAAACAGACAAACAAAACATATACAAGAAAGCTGAAACACAAACTACATGTAGGCCGCGTGTAAGTCAGTGCCGCCACTGCGGACTCGTTGATTCCGAGGTCGTGGGGGGGGGGGGGGGGGGGGGGCAAAAAACAAACAAATCAAACCCATCAAGTTATCAATACCAAGCACGGTCAATAACTGTGAATAATTAGAAGGTAAGTCAGTTACAAGTCGTAGACGTTTTGCGGGAGGCAGCCCGGGCTCAGTATCTGGCATATGTTGTTCATTCAGTCATAAAGTGGATCCAAGTTATGACCGTCAACTGGTGCGGTTGTTTTATTGGAGCACATGGTTGGCCTGCATAAATAGACTAATTAGATCAGTCATTCGGCTTTTCAGAGGGGCTGGTCACTTCAGCCGGTACGGCTGAACGGCTTGACTTGCGTCAGTGCCGGCACTGCCGCCGGGTTGTCTAGACGTTTAGAATTCAAGACTCACACTGCCGGACCAAAACAAGCTCGTGCAGCAGTGTTTTTTCGTTTTGTTTGTTCTCTCTCTCTCTCTCTCTCTCTCTCTCTCTCTCTCTCTCTCTCTCTCTTCTCTCTCCTCTCTCCTCTCTCCCTCTTTCAAACGGGGGGGGGGGGGGGGGGGGGGGGAGTGAACCACTCAACACTGTCCTCCTGCCGAAGAACCCACTCCGACAACCGACACTGACTGTCATCCCGGCCGAAAGGCCCAAATGGTCAGTCCGACTTTATGCAATGGGTCACTTACCAGGCCCAGTCAGTCTGGTGTGTCTGTCAGTTCTGAATATAGGCTACTGGCATGCTTAGAGCGAGTTGGTATCATTGGTAAATGAACTAAAATTTAGGCCGTTTTAGGTGTCAGCGTCAGTAGAGCACAGGCTCAATCTCTGTGTGTCAGTCAGTGCGCGCGCGCGCGCGCGCGCGTGTGTGTGTGTGTGTGTGTGTGTGTGTGTGTGTGTGTGTGTGTGTGTGTGTGTGGTGTGTGTGTGTGTGGTGGCGCGTGTGCGTGTCGTGTGTGTGTGTGTGTGTGTGTGTCAGTGTGTGTGTCAGTGTGTGTGTGTGTGTGTGTGTGTGTGTGTGTGTGTGTGTGTGTGTGTGTGTGTGTGTGTGTCAGTGTGTGTGAAAAATGGCCAGAGTTGAATTTTGTTGTTGTTTAGTTCAATATATAGGCACACTCGGATGAGAGACGCATTCGGCGGTTACGTATTTAGTACAAATATCATTATTATGTTTATTGATTAAAACGATTCAATCAGAACAAGATTTACACAATTGAGAAGCCCTGCTCAGCGGATTTAATTACCGTCGCAGGTGATACTGATAGGTATAGCACGGCCAAGTCAGGTTATATAGTATAGGGAGAAACATTTAACTAGGGACTGTAGGTTTGCATTCATTGTTCAGTGGGGAAAATAAATGTATGCTAACAAAAAGAGCAAATGCTTAGTGGAGTGACTGACATCCAAAATGGGAAAATGCACGTTTTGTCAACATCTCTTGAACGGACGCACCAAAAATCTTGGTAATTATTTTCCAAAGCACAGCTATAATAATAATAATAATTAATTTTTATTATTATTATTTTTAATTTATTTTTTATTGTAGGGGAGCGGTTTGGGGAGTGAAGGAAGCAAGTTGGAAGCATGGATGAAGAATCACAAGTCAGAGGTTGCTATAACATAACTTTTTATTTGCACCAACCAACCATGAAACAGTGTAGGCTCTCCCCTGAGATGAACACATGAACACCGGCCGCAACAGCAAAAAAACAACTTGACCTGCCTCTGCAGGGACACTGGGGGAAAAGGGACGCTGCCGGCCCAGCGCACAAGTTTTAACACTTTGACTAGATAATTGGGGCCATAAAACTCCCACCCAATCAAAAAGGAGAAAGGACAGGAAAGAAAAGATTAAAGGGTCATGGCCCGGAACACACACAATACACTCGGTTACATCCCCCCCTACTCAGTCAATCATAACCAGCGTCCTCGCTGGTTAATCACATAGCAATAAACAAAACTAAAGGGTGGAGGGCATTTAAGAGTTGACTTAACAAACCATCAAAGCCGTGGTACCCAATACATCCACGCACTAAAACTGTACCCCTGTTTGCTAGCATACTAGTAAAGGCCTGGCTAACTAAGCAAAACATCTCCAAAGACCAAACTATGATTGCATTGCAATAAAGGGGCAAAACTGATTACTGCATTTAAGCCAAGTAAACCAGACAGACCCAGAACGCATTGTTTGAAACAGAACAAAAGGATGAAAAAGAGGATTCCTTTATTATGATGAAAACTCCAAAAGAAACATCTGTTCTAACTGCATTTCAAAAACCTACTGCCATCTGGGATGTTAAAATCGAGGACGTTCCACAATTGGCTGTACAAGACCTCAAAACAACATGTTCGAAAAAAATTAAACATCAACTGACACAGCGCACATTGCAACAATCGAATACTACATATTGCATGTCATTTACCACATGAACGGCACACAAGTGACGTCTGCCATCTCAAACAATGATTTCAATACCAAGCCTTATGTGAAGGCCCCGCGGTACGATAAAACGTTTTGCTAGAGGAATGCACACACGAAAATACAGGGCCTTATATAAAGGTTAACACGTATACTCGTAATAAACATAACTCTCACTCACAGACAACGCAACGCTCAGTGACCTGATGTGAACCCTGTCCTGTCACTACTCAAATGAACATATATAATGCTATTAAGTAATACCGATTAGCGGTCAAGCCATCAAAGTTCGATCATGATTAAATATATGTGAGCAACTTAGTGCTCTTTGTACGTTTTTACAATAATCCCGCCCCGGTTATCAGATCCACGCAATTTCATTACTGTACTGTTAGTAACCCGGGAACCGGAGCAGACGACGCTTTTGTTTTGAAGCGCTGCGTGTTGCGTAACGCCACATGGCCTTCACACAGCCGACCGGCAATAGCCGCCGGTGCGCGCCATTTTCAAATCTGTTTTCTCCCTTAATATTGTGACCGCTTGTTTGTTTACCTACTCTTTGTTTACCTAGTCCTTTTTATGCACTAAGCCATGTGTAATATAATTTGGCATCTTAGAATGTTTATTTAGATCTTATTTAAACGCAGGATCGAGCTTAATCAGTAGCCGATGCCTCTTTTTCTTTTTCTTTCAGTTGGTGCTTTACGTCCACGGAGGCGAGATGGCCTATTAGGGACGGGGCGATGCCTTTAATAAACATGGTGCCTTTCTGGGTCCATTCTTTTTATAGCCGTCGTCTGCATGGCGCGTTCTCTGTTTAGTACTAGTGAATAGTAGTGAATCGTTGTTTTGACTCGATTAAAGTAATTCTGTGTCGATCAATGCTTTGTCGTATATTATTTTGCTTAGCTGACTTCATGTTTAGTGTTTATTTTGGTTGAAATTAACTTATTGAGTATTGTGTACTGTAGAAGCTAAGTTGTATTCATAGACTACTTGGTATCACTATCAGCGCTGTTGCGACTAAGATAACGCACCCCAGGCGAAAGTTCGCACCGATTGTTTTAGTGCTAGTCTTTGAGTGTGTCTTGCTTCTCTTACAGAGCGTTGTATTGTAATTGTTATGTACCATTTTAACCGTGGGAGCGTGCACTTTATTCTGATGTAAGTTTTATTGACAGTTATATTTTGTACATTGTGTTAGTTGTGATTTAGTTGTACGAATCTGCTTATAGACAGGTGCAAGCCACGCTTCCCACTCTTGTTGTAAATAAAATAAGTCATGTCAGTGTGTACATTTTGTTTATACGGTTTAAAAGGTTGTAATTGTAGCTTTCATTTGATGTTTTTCATGTTTTAATTAGTTTAGTTATTGTAGAGGAAACTGTATTTGTGCGGGCCAAGGAAACACAATTGTCAGCCATTTTGTGGTCCAGAGGGCCGATTTTATTGTAGCAATAGCGTGTGTTCCTTGCGGGGCCGCGCCGTTCTCTTATCTCTGTGTGCGCGTGAGGATTTTGGGTGTGCTGAAAAGTTGTCTGCTGCTGAGCAAATAAAGCCTGATTGCTGCCGTCCGCCTGCTGTGGTCTCCATTTTGACTGACTCCGCTGCCTGGCCGGTCACTGTCCTTCTACCACTCCACACCATTACATAAATATACTCTAGGGTCACCACACTGCTCAGGAAAATGAAAAATGGAAGTTGTGGCAGATATGGAGTAACAATCAACTAACAGAGATGTAGTCATACTCAATGAGAACCCTAATCGACTGTATAAGGCGGGTATATATAACCATTTGCATACAAATCCACATATACGAAAGCAACACAGAAACAATCAATCCTGATTCGCCCTGTTGCTTGTACTAAGCAACCTTCCCGAGGTTAATCAACGTATAATTGATACTTCAACGTCTCTTGAGCATGTCTACCAGAACAATCCATACTCAATAGATGCCACATCCAATTCACATAATCAAAAGCAATTGTGCAACCTACGTCCATTTACCTCAACTCAACAAAACGGCATCAACAATTAACACACTACAGGTCCATGCAAAAGGAAACGAGCTAAATCATAATGACTACTGCCATGCAAGGTATACACTAGAAATAGCAAGACAGTTAAGTTACATGCTAAATCTAAAACGATGCCACTAAGTCTGAACAAGTTAAGGACCCTTAAGGCAACCCATTAACATACAAACACTAGGCATTACCGAACGACCATACCAAGTATCATATCTCCTTCCTTTTTCCTAAAGCATGGCACCACTGACAGTGCATCTCTCGCAGCTGCTTATGTTGTTCCTGACCTCTCTTGGGACATCAGGCCGAAGTGAGCTGGGCAGAACCAGCCGTTGGTCAGCCTGCCCACGACGGAGGATCCCATTCTTCAGGAACCGTCGAAGGTACTGCTGCACCAACGCCCGCGTGGAGCGTTCCTTTGTGTCGGAGGGCTTGGCTGGCCAGGCTGCGAGCACCGGGCGAATCTCTGGATCCTGTTGCTGTAGCCGGTTGTAAATCAGCCATCAGTGTAGGTGAAGCTCGGTGGTCAGGTCCCCCTCGAACTGCCTCAGTGCCGGACAGCTCAGCTACACTGTCCCAGTGACTCCCGACAGCTCCTCTACACTGTTTGCCGGTGCCTCCGGATAGCTCCTCTACACTGTCTCCTGGTCGGTGTGTCTCTTCTACTTCCAATCCTGCTCGCAGCGCCAGGTTTTGTAGGGGAGCGGTGTGGGGAGTGAAGGAAGCAGGTTGGAAGCATGGATGAAGAGTCACAAGTCAGAGGTTGCTATAACATAACTTTTTATTTGCACCAACAACCAGGAAACAGTGTAGGCTCTCCCCTGAGATGAACACATGAACATCGGCCGCAACAGCAAACAAACAACCTGCCTCTGCAGGGACACTGGGGGAAAGGGACGCTGCCGGCCCAGCGCACAAGTTTTAACACTTTAGATAGTTGGGGTCATAAAACTCCCACCCAATCAAAAAGGAGAAAGGACAGGAAAGAAAAGATTAAAGGGTCATGGCCCGGCCCCTGAGAAGAACACATGAACACCGGCCGCAACAGCAAACAAACAACCTGCCTCTGCAGGGACACTGGGGGGAAAGGGACGCGGCGGTGATGATGATGATGAAGTGATGCTTAATGTCCTCAGATGTCAGTTGACATATTAGGGACAAGTTGTGACCAATGCTGCAGCACGGTTCAATAATTCTTTACGTCCACGGAAACCAGAAGGCTCGTTAGGACGGACAGCTCAGGACGGCCACCTCGACTCTCACACAGCTCCTGAACTATGACGCGGCGGGACCAGCGCACAAGTTTTAACACTTTAAATAACTGGGGCCATAAAACTCCCACCCGATCAAAAAGGAAAAGAAACCGGAAAGAAAAGATTAAAGGGTCATGGCCCGAAACACATACAATACACTCGGTTACATTATTATTATTATAATATACAAATTCTTTTCTCTTTTTCTTTTTAACAGTCAACACAACGTCATCTCTCTTGAACAATTTAAACAGGCACCAAAAATCTTGGTCATTATTTTTCAAAACACAGATATAATAATATACAATAATACACAATTAATATATATTGTACTTTTTTTCTCTCTCTCCAGTCAACACAGTATTCTTTAGAACTGTGCTGGGAGGAAGATACATAAGCAATTTATTACCCAGACAGTCAAAGTCATCTCATTCATAAAGTCACAAACGAGTATTTTGCAAAGGGATGTTCACAAAATAAAAAATGTAAAGAAATGGATGCCATACGTAATAATCAAATTTCATCTCTCTGTCTTTGTCCTTCATGCGCACGCACACACACACACACACACACACACACACACACACACACACACACACACACACACACACACACACACACACACACACACACACACACACACACACACACACCGCACGCACGCACGCACGCACCACGAACGCACGCACGCACGCACGCACACACACACACACACACACACACACACACACACACACACACACACACACCACCACCACCACCACCACCATCACCACCACCACGCCACCACCGCCACCACCACCACCCCTTACCACTTGTCGCTTTGATTTTTCAGCCATTCTGAGTTCAGTACAAGAGGCAAGGTTTCTTAAAATAATTTCATCATCCCTCACAATAAAACTACAGCAACAAGCATATGATAAAGATTAATACTTTGCTTCTTTAAAAATTAAGTATGGATGCACACAATCGGTGCTGCACGTGCAAGTGCAAAACCACTTACGCATGAGCACACACACGGAGTATTTGCAAGATTTTAGTTTTATGGTCCACGAGCGTCTATCTGTTTTATTTGCTATTTTTTTGTTTGTTTTTCAAAACTAGCTGCCCCAATCTGCACGGCTCATATTAACTGTATAATCAGTTTCTAGATTTTAAACATTGAAAAACTGTTCAGAAAACAAAAGAAAAAACTGTCATGTCAAGTGTTGTTGTATGTGCATGTAAGCGCAGCTTACGTATCCTATCTCTATACTTCATTGTGTCACTGAGTCCAGCGTGCGTACGTACGTGTCTGCAGACAGACAGAAAGACAAACACTATACAGATACGATAGACAGAGACAGATTGACAGAGTGTGCAATGTTATAAATACATGTTTTTTTCGCATTAATTTTGATTTCAATAGTCGATGTCGAGGTCAACACTTAGGCTAAGACGAACACTATGCAGATAGACAGAGACAGACTGACAGAGTACGCAGTGTTATAAATACATGTATGTGATGTACGTTTTGATTTTTAGTGACGTCAGTGTTTTCTCGCGTTTGATTTCAATAGTCGATGTCAAGGTCAACACTTAAGATGAACACTATACAGATAGAAACAGACTGACAGAGTACACAATGTTATAAATACATACATGTATGTCCCGTTTTGATTTTGACGTCAGTGTTTTGTTGTTGTTGTTGTTGTTGTCGTTGTTGTTTTGTTGTTGTTGTTGTTGTTTCATTTGATTTCAGTAGTCGATGTCGAGGACAACACTTATGACAAACACGATACAGACAGAGACAGACTGACACAGTACGCTGTGCTATAAATACATGTATGTTCTGTTTTGATCAGTGCTTTTTAGCATTTGATTTCAATGGTTGATGTCGAGGTCAACGCTTAAGACAAACACTATACAGATAGACAGAGCCAGACAGACAATGCACGCGATGTTATAAATACATGTATGTCCTGGTTTGATTTTGACGTCAACGTTTTTTCGCATTTGAATTCAATAGTCCATGTCGAGGTCAACACTTCTGTCTTCATTGTTGTCTGTAATGCTTCCTGTTTGCAAGATCTTATAACTTGGCAGCAGCTCGTTTCTTTGGCAGCATTCTCGTAACTGTTCTCCAAAATAAGGTATTAAAAATCAGGTTCGAACCGTGTAATGGCAACGCACTTCCTCTGATGAACCCAGCCCTGTGATACTATCTTGATACTATCTTGGTGAAGTTAAAAAAACGTAGTACTGCGTCTTTGCAAGAATGACAGATCAGTTCTGAGGCATGCCAGTTTTTCTTTAGTCTGTCATATATTCACGAAATCCCAAATACTGGCACAGATCCTCAACTAGTTCTCGTCATCTCGTCACACTCCGGTAACAGCAAGAAGAAGAAGACTGAAAACTAAAATGACTCACATTCACATTTTTTACTTGATTTGTTACACCGAGAACACAAACCCGCCGGCAGCGTATAAGAACTGCGTAATTTAGAGTGAAGCGTACTTTTACAGTGTTGAGCATATATAGTATAAAAGTATAAATCCCCATATATATATATGGACTGTGCAATTCAAAGGCCGGACGTGCTGTTGTCATCTCTGTAGGTTATAATTTTATCAGGGTGAAGCATTTAAAACTCAAAGCTAATGGTCTTTGTTCTTTCTTACGCTCATTTGTACAGTCATTGTTGAACAGCAACAACGGCAAAAGCAGAGAACAACAACAAAAGAGCAAATGCTCGGTCCACTAGCATTCAAAGTTACTAGCAAGTCCCCTCCACCGCATAGGGTTACCTCTGGAAGACCAAACACCGTCATAAGTCAACACTTGTTCAAAACATTTCTCTTAACTATACCCAAGTCAGGTCAACAAGCTCAATGTCAGCGCAAACAGAATACGGAAAATCCCATAAGAGGCCAAACAGGTTACACACTCTCCCATTAAGCAAATGGAAAATTCAATAAAGCCAGTTCCGTGGCCCATACTCCACCATAGGCTACAGTAAACAGTTGAGAGAAAACAAACAAAAAACATAAACAACGTAGAATGTACAAAATATAGTCACTGTCCATCCCTACTTAATAATCTTTCGACAAGGCTGTTGTCGAAAAGACGCATATTTTGGAGCCTATATCTTTTCCCCGGGTTCACAAGATGGGAACCTGTATCAATCGCCTGTGACCACAAGCAGGCTAACATCTTAAATTTATTTCGCGCTCCCACACGGGAAACTGCACGGTGTAAGCCTCACGGCCCATCGAAAGGAAGGCGGGGGTGGGGCGGGGGGTGGGGGGTGGGGGGTGGGGGGGTGGGGGGGTAGTTGAATGGCTTACCACGTAATGGAGTTGAATGGCTTACCACATAAGTAAGTAAACATGGTGCTGCAGTAACGGCAACAGAAACCATAAGGCTTATTAGGGACGGGGAGATGGGGGGAAGGGGGGGAGGGGGTATGGAGGTGGAGGGAGAGGTAGATTATATACCTATCGCTACACTGTCACCACCAGAATGACTCCTGCATTAAGATGGGCAGCGATGAGAGCCATTTTAACGTTTCATTAATTGTGAGGGACAAAGTCACAAGACAGTGTCCACAGACCACAACTTTTGAAGAGAAAGGAGAGCCGAAGCGGATTTAAACCGAGGTCCCACTACTTACCGCTAGGCCACACCGGCTCACAAGGCTTACCACCATGCAAGGTTGACATTAGTGACCAAGAAAATTATATAATGTTAACTGTGTTTTGTCAGTCGAACAGAGGGCCTAACACTGATCATTACATGAACTCACATTGTTGACGTCAGTCCGAAAAACGCGTCCCGAGATTTGATGGATGAAATGCATTTCGGGCGAATGACTCTCTATTCCATGTACGTAGCAAACATTACGGCCACGGCAAAGAGGTCCTTCTTGGCATAGGTGACTGAGGCGTAGTTGTCAGTGTTAGCGGTCCAGAGACACCTGGAAAAAATCTGCATTGCATGCGACGATTTCTTCTGGCCTATGGTCACAAAACAGACGTACTTGTAGCGCCGAGAGAAGCACTGATCCTTCATTAGCTGTACCATGGTGTCAGCAAGATTCTCGGACAAGCTCCTGCTGCGGTGCTGGTCGTAGTCCTCGTCCCCAAGGTGATGCTCCAACAGGTCTTCCATGACTCCCTGAGCGGTGCAAGAATTAAACTTCTCATGTGGCTGGGGTTCCATGTGGTATGTATTTTCCTGCTTCGGTGTCCCTAGCTTGCGTCCATACTTGCCCCATTCATCACTCGACGCACCACCACGTTGGTTCTGAAGACCGATGAGGGTTAGCCTTCTGTACAGACAGAAAATACCTCTTGTCAGAAAACTCAACAAACCTGATTGCAGCTATAAGCGTTCTGAAATGAGATCCAGACACATAACGGGTTAAAAAGAATGCTGATTTTAATAGACCAAAGCAAAACATGCGCAACTTTTCAGGGGAGCCCCGCCCCCGCCCCCCCCCCCCCCCCCCCATTTGGTTGTTTGTTTGTGTGTGTGTGTTGTGTTGTGTGTGTGTGTGTGTGTGTGTGTGTGTGTGTGTGTGTGTGTGTGTGTGTGTGTGTGTGTGTGTGTGTGTGTGTGTGTGTGTGAGTGTGTTCTTTTCTTCAAACAACAGAAAGACGAAATTAACGATGATAAATGAAATTTGTCTTCTTATCTGTTTCATTTGTCGGTGCTGGCTTGTCTGGAGTGTGTTCACGCCAGCACCAGCGACTGAATCTGGATAAGCAGACAACTTTCGTGGTGAAAAAGATGAGCAAGGTCACGTTTTAGAGTCATTTGTATGATGACTGATGCGTAAGAGAATATACCCCGTGGACACCGTCATTATCGATCATGTTAGAAACACTTAGAACTGAATACGGATAGGAATCAATTTTTGTATCGTTGTCTGGGGCAAAACGACCAATTTTGGCTCGATTTTTGTATGGATCGATGCATAAGAGAACACTCCGTGGACACCATAATTAGCAATGCCAGCGCGTAGAGAAGCAGCTGGCAGAGAAGGAGGTGTAGAGCGAATGTCTAACAGAATAATGCTCCTTGTTGCATTGGCGTGTAAGAGAAATATGCGGCAGACATCAGTTTTACACTGAGACTGAATAACACACACACAGTAGACAGCTTTGTTAGTTAGCTGTGATGTGTGTAAAAAAGACACCCAGTATGGACCATTATTATGATTAGTGTTTAAGATAAATGTCCAGCAGACAGTACAGTAAGCATAGGTGTGTAAAGGAGACCACGAAGGGAGTATCATTGATGTTTTATCAAAAAATAATCGGCAACAGAAGCACTTTTTTTCGCTTTTTTATTTCTTAAAATTTGAGCTCCACCAATGAAGTGCAGAAAAAGGTTGGCTCATGCCCAATACACACTCCGAGTATCGCTTTCCGGCACCTCCTTCCAAACTATGCCAGAACTAGTTACGCCACTGGAGGGGCATTCTTTATCTCCACGCAGCTGTCCACTAACACTGTCAGCTCCCTCCGAAATGTTTGGGTACTAATAAGACTGTGGAAGAAACATAGCGTCCGCCCCGGGTTAAAAAAAGAAGAAGAAAAGAGAGAAAACAAGATCCGTCTCGATTCAACGATATTTGTTTTATTTGTGTTGGCGTAAGCAACATGAGCAGTAATAAAAGAAACGCCTGATATAATTTGAGCTGTCTGTTAGAAACCTATTGCCATTTGAGCACCAACGAAAACCTGTTCGTTAGCGAACTGTTTTCGGAGAACTATGGCGTAATTTATGGCAGTTGTTGAAGAAAGAACGTCGTAAACCAGTGCTTGGAGTTTGGGCGTAATAACTATACACTTCTGCTACACATGCCGACCTTGTTCATGAATGCCAGATGCTAATGGCAGCGTTCTAGGCTGTTTTCACAACTGTCAAATGTCGATTTAATTTATTTTCATCAAACAGTAACATCAATCAACTGAAATACTGTTAGTGTTAGACTATTTTTCATTCCATTCATTTTGAGAGGACGCCTGATGTTTCTTTTCTTTTTCCTTCAAGTGTTGCTTAATGTCCTCGGGTGTCGGTTGACATATTAGGCACAAGTTGAGACCAATGCGTGAGCATGGTTTAATAGTGCTTTACGTCCACGGAAACCATAAGGCTCGTTAGGACGGACAGCCCAGGACGGCCATCTCGACTCTCACACAGCTCCTGAACTATGATGTCCCCTTTAAAAACCAACCACTTAATAACTTACCAAGGGAAAACGCCCGTCTGATGGCTAAAAATGCATGTATTTTTATGCATCCTTGCATTCTTACCGACCGTAGCCTGGTTGAATTTGTTTATTGCCAGTGGCGATGCTCGTTCTCCTCGAAGGCCCGTACGGTGAAGCTGACACACTGGGATCCCGAATGAATGGTTGCTTAATGCCAGAGATCACGCTCATTTTCCTGTTGCCCTTAGAAGGCGCTGCACTGGTCGCCGATGACTGCATGGCGACGTCAGTGTATCGCAAAACACAACCGGAGAAGCTTGCAACAGGTTCTGCGTACAGGTCACAGAAGAAATGGCCTACGTATTTTATTATTATTAGTAGTAGTATTTTTATTATTAATGCCTGTGTGCGTGAAAGAAAGACACAGACAGACAGACAGAAAGACAGACTGACTGACTGACCCACAGACAGACAGCGGCAGGTAAACAGAGATTGCTACTTTTTGTCTTGTTCTGGTTTTGCATTATACGTTTCCTTGCCAAGCTGCATTATACGTTTCCTTGCCAAGCGCTCTGTGCTTTCAGAGGCAAGCAATTCTCTAACAATTTCTCTAACAATTTCCAGTGTTTATTGCTATGATTATCATCATCACAGTATGACCCACCCACACTGCACCGGACACCGAGACCCGTCGAGCAGGTGGATTGCCCCAAGGATCTATAGAAATCTCCACTTATTATTATTATTCTCAGTAGTAGTAGTAGTACTAGTAGTACCCAAGGATCTACAGAAATCTCCCGTTACTATTATTTTCATTATTGTTATCAGTAGTAGTAGTAGTAGTAGTAGTAG
The DNA here is from genome assembly GCA_018857735.1 of Alviniconcha marisindica. Taxonomy (NCBI): domain Eukaryota; kingdom Metazoa; phylum Mollusca; class Gastropoda; family Provannidae; genus Alviniconcha; species Alviniconcha marisindica. The sequence continues at coordinate 10,280 of JABMCL010000254.1, read as the reverse complement.
TAGTAGTAGTAGTAGTAGTAGTAGTAGCAGCAGCAGCAGCAGCAGCAGCAGCAGTAGTAGTAGTAGTATCAGCAGCAGCAGCAGTAGTAGTACTGTAGTAGTACAGTATGAACTACCACACCGGACACCACGACGCACAGGAAAGATGGATCGTTCAGACTCTGATGGATTTGATCGCTGCAAACTGGTCCAGCACCAACTCCAAGATACACAGAGTCACTTGAAGATCAAATTATATAGATGACGGATAACCTCTTCAGACTCGATGATAGAGTCGTCCACCGACTTGCAGAGTGTGCAAAAGGTGACAACACGGACCAGCAGATCGTTTGACGATGTCTACTGGTCCGGTAGAAGAACAGACACACGCTGGAGATGTTGCTGTGCCCGTTCACGTAATAAAGGTCACCGATGCAGACGTCAACGCACAAGCTGATGGCTCGCTCCACAACCCGAGTGTCACCAAACCATTTTGTGGCGCCGTGGTGGATGAGGTGGCGGACACTGTCCGTCTTCAGCCCAACACCACAGACCACTGATTTGATCTGCCGTGTATTTTGATTGGCTAGATTCTCTTGGAGACAAGGCGGTAGCACAAGAAAACTCAGATTTTATCTGGTAGAAATTAAATAAATAAAATAAATAAAAAAGAATTTAAAAAATCTAACTTTCAAGCTACATCATTTCATACCAAACGATAGAAAATTGGGCTAAGGCTGGCTACTGTAATTTTGCAAACTTTTCATAGTGACTGTATATAAGTGATATGCTGAATGATGAACTAAGCGACATACCAAGCGTTATATTAAGCTTTAAACTAAGCGTTATACTAAACGTTATATTAAGCGTTAAAACTAGCTTAAGTGACAAACTAGGCGATAAAACTAAGCGTTAGACTGACTAGGCGATAAACCCCTGTGTGTGGGACAAGGGTTTCTTTTTGAAATTAATTTGAGTTTTTGGAGAAAAAAAGAAGAAAGAAAAAAGTCTATCTGTGGCGGTTAGCTAATTTATTTTCTGACCCCCAGCTGATCCCTGACGTAAAACGTTTATCTCATAAAATTATGACGTCACGTCAATGATTACGCGACATATCTACTACTTACTTATAATAGACGCTAATGTTGCCATGCTGGCGCGTGCAGGCCCTCATCACAATCAGCTGCTGCTCTGTTCTACTATTATATATGCTATGAATCTTTCTCACTCATACCCACAACACAAACACACACATACACAATCCAAAACAGCTGGCCACACAGAGAGAGAGAGAGAGAGAGAGAGAGAGAGAGAGAGAGAGAGAGAGAGAGAGAGAGAGAGAGAGAGAGAGAGAGAGAGAGAGAGAGAGAGACACACACACACACACACACACACACACACACACACACACACACACACACACACACACACATACACGCACGCGCACAGGCTTTTCGGTCTACAATCTCAACACATAGTAGGCCTGTCACTCCACACACACACACACACACACACACACACACACACACACACACACACGCGCGCGTGCGAGGCACGCAACATATGACTTGTTTGCCGATGGACTACAAATCCATATCTCATTAAGATTAAGAATCCCGCCCACCAGGAACGCGTATGTTTCTGCGTCTAGTTATCTGCCCCATGTATGGTCGGGGCTGACTCGAATCACTGTGAGCCACGTCTCGTGGTGACGTCAGTGACGTGTCACCTCATTTATCACGCGCTCCTCATGCCTTCAAGCAGGCGTGAAGAGACTGGCGGTTAACTCTACGTGTCACACCGAGGATGGGGATGTAGGATGTTCACCAAGCAGTTGCCCTGGGGAAGGTGCCGGGATGGCAGTGACAGTTGAGAAGAGGTGGAGATTGAGTTTTCATGCCGACCAGTTAATATTTCCTCAGAATCCTGCTATACATGCAGTGTATAGTGTTGTTATCATAATGATCCTGCACTTCGTCACGCCCGTTAAACCTGTCGGGGATATATATATATATAGTGTAGGTCTGCATCGTCGCTAACAACCTCTGAAAACAGTGGCGGTTTTCAGTAAGCTATGAGACTAGTGGCGGAAGTGAGCAAATCATACACACCGAATCCACACACACACACACACACACACACACACACACACACACACACACACATGTATACACACACACACACACACACACACACACACACACACACACACACACACACACACACACACAGCTGTGTCACGTACGCAATCACAGTGTCAATGTCCACTTGCACAGCGGAGTAAACAAGTTCGCTGTGCTTGACAAAGTGGATGGAAAGGGGAGCGGACAAGGGGTGGGGACTATGGGAAAGGGACACTCACACACACACACACACACACACACACACACACACACACAAGGCCGGCGCTGACGCTGCTAATATATCACTACCGTGACCTCTGCCACATTGGCTGGATTATGAATGAAGAAGAGAGAGGAAAACAACAACTGAAAACAATATCGGCGACCCATGCATGACCCTCATGGGAGCCGGCTCGCCACTATCTAAGACGGCCATATCCAAAAATTGTAAAGTTTGCCACTATCTAAGACGCGCATGTACAAACATGTAATCTACCGCTGTCTAAGACGGACATGTACAAAATGTAAAGGCTACCACTAAGACGGACATATACAAATGTACAAAGTCTACCACTATCTACGACGGACATGTACAAAAATGTAGTCTACCACTAAGACGGACATGTACACAAATGTAAAGTCTACCACAATCTACGACGGACATGTACAAAAATATAAAGTCTACCACTGAATAAGACGGACTTGTACAAAAATGTAAAGTCTACCAATAAAAGATTTGCGTGTATACCAAGGACCGCTGTTCTGTTCGGGACAAATTGTTTTTATTTGCTATTCCTGTCACTTGATATTTCTGTGTAGGTGTAATATTTACCAGAGAGAGAGACATAAACGGGTCGGGGGGAGGGATGAATCGGGGGGAGGGGGGATGGGGGGGGGGGGGGGGGGGGTGGGGGGGGGGGTGAAGAAGAAGAAAAGAAACAAACTCGAAGAAAATGGGAAAAAAGAAAGAAAAAAGAAGAAGAAGCAATACCACCTGTCTGTTTAAGAACTTGTATTTGCTCTTCCAGTTAGTCGACAGTCGCAAGTTTAATCTTCACCAAAGATAAATGTTCTGTTTAGAACGTGTTGGCTGTATTTACACATGTTTTGTGGCGGAATATTTCTGTGCAGATGTTGCATATATTTGCCAGACCACCTGCCTGTTTGAGAGTAGTGTATTCATTCTTCCAGCAGATCAATATTTCTGTATAAATGTATCTTCACTAAAGACCAACCCTCTCTTCAGTTCGCAATAGGCCGTGCTGTCTATTTATATTCTTCCAGCAACTCAAAATTTCTGTGCAGGTGTACTCTTCACCAAAGACCACCTGTCTGTTTGAGACACATTTTCTGTATTTACTCTTCCAGTAAAAAAAAAAAAAAATCTGTACCAAAGACCACCCTGTTCCTAAAGGACAAACTGTCTCATGTAGAAGTAACCTTTGCCAAAGACCATCCTTCTGTACCACTGACTCTTCCAGTATCTTGATAGTTACGTGTATATCAAAACCTCATCAACCTCTCCTCTTTTAAGACCACTTGATTATTATTCGTCATTTTGTGGGCGGCCATAAATCAGAATATTTATTGTCGCAATACAAAGTTCACAAGCAAATTCTTAAAAGACGGCATCTACTATAATTAACTGCATTGACCAAGTTCGTTTTAGTGTGACAGTACAGGCTACCCTGCTAGCTTTCATAGAGCTGACTATTCCATAACAAAACCCGAACAGTAGTACAATCATGCGCATTTTTCAGTGGAAGGAAAATGGACGATTCCACGGTGTTTGGGAATTGTCTCTTAAAGGATTGTTTCGTCTCTCATATACAAATAACATCTACGAACATCGCATAAGTATGATGCTCAGCCGCTGTTGAAAATCGCAACTGCAAATTTGGTGAGTATATAGGCAGTTGAGTTCAGTGGGCCCATAAACGTTAAAAATGCTATTCATCAAGCTGCACAGACCCTCAAGGTATATTTGATATATTAAACTTCAGTGAAGTAAACGAACTTTCAGTCAAGTTGTACAGCACCTGAGGCAGCCCGAGTGTACTCAGTCTTCCTCTATTGCCAGTGCTCACGTGAAGAATGCCGGCTGGTGTACGTGACCGTCTGCCATTGGGTAGTTCTAAACGCTGACGCGGCCACTGGAAAATCCGAGGCCACGTTACGACTGTTGAAATAGCCTTGTCCTTGTGCTCTAGTCAATCTCTACGTCTCGAAGGAATGAAGAGAGAGCTCGAGATACAACGATAGACAGACACTGTGACAGACAGATTGACACACTGGCTGACAGAAGAAGACACATTGGCTGACAGAAGAAGACACAGTGACAAGGATGGGGAGAGAGGGAGAGGGATGGGGGGGGGGGGGGGGGGGAAGGATGCGACGGGCCCCTGTACCCCCCCCCCCTCTCTCTCTCTCTCTCACACACACACACACAACCCAAACAACAACAACATTGTAACCCGCAGTGGGGTACTGAGGACGCATAAATAATGGTCCCCTCTGTTGAGAACCCGAAGCTGGCAAATGTTCTCCGGGAGCCTGGGGTAGGTCAGAATATAGCCACGCATGCTTTGCCCACTGCCAAGAATTTCTTCCAAACGTCTCTGTGTCTCTGTCTGTCTGTCTCTCTCTGCAATCCTGCTTCTGTCTCTCTCATCTTCTTCTGCTCTAGTCAACCTACACGTCGAAGACGTCTCGGACAGGGCTGTGATTTTGCTCGCCAGGAAATTTGCTTTTGGTGCAGTAATCAGCATGAGGGCTCGTTTGAAGAGGCGGTTTGACAAGCGTGAAACGGGTGTACTGGTTGCAACGGATTGGTGATTAGCGTGGGAAGACAGACACATCATATACATGATATCTGGAAGTGAGGTGGTGGTGGGGGGTGGGGATGGTGTCGGCCGCAGTTTAGCGCAGCAATAATAAGGTATAACTGAGATACATCACAAACGATATGCGAATGTGTGTACTGCACCCGCCTTTTGGACTCTCTCTCTCTCTCTCACACACACTTCCTCTCATACGTACGCACACACACACACACAAACACAACAACAAACAAACACACTTTCAGGCAAATAATTCAATGATGCAGTATTTCATTCTTTATAGTTTTTAGCCGCACGATGGCTAACAAGACTGAAGCCGAGCAATCCGACAGGCGCCACATTTACCAAGTAAAAACAAAGAGACACGTAATTAACAAAAACCAGTAACAGTACATAACCTGTTACCGAACATTTCACGAGTCCGCAATCAACAAGGTCGTGGCTTTCGGTATAGCTGCGGGTGTCGGCCTTAAGTATAGCCTCACGGTCTGGGTTTTACGTGTTTGTCCCTAACATGTGAGCCCGACATCTGAGGACATTAAGCCTCACATCGTCATCAGTCTGACGCAGCCGCGGCCTTCCTGTCTTCGGCGATCTGGACGTTATAATCAAAGTCGCCGACACCGAGAGAGAGAGAGAGAGAGAGGAGAGAGAGGAGAGAGAGAGAGAGAGAGAGAGAGAGAGAGAGAGAGCGAACGAAAGGTTTATTGAACTAGGCCGTCTGCCCATGTCAAACAGGGAGGTGGGGGGTGGGGGGGGGGGGGGGGGGGGGACATTTTTTGTGCATAAACAATCTTAGCATCAAAACATTCCAACAGAGATTCTCTCCCTATACGCACACACACACGCACACGCACACGTACCTACGCACGCATTCACGCAAACTCGAGCACACTCACACACACGCGCATCCATACTCGCGCGCGCGCGCTCACACACACACACACACAAATATATATACACACGCGAGTGCCCTTGGAAGTACAAAAATGAGGGACAAAAATAAACAGCAATACAAAAGCATGTGGCTCACAATACCCGATCAAGCTAGGATCGCGTTGCTAATACTATTGGCTCTTAGCTCGAAGGCCTTGGAAATATAGATTGCAAGTGGAAAGGATAGTCTTGTATCTGCTAACAGGATTGCCACCTTAAAAGCAGAAGGGCGGTTATAAAACTTAGAAGGCAAATAAGTTTCTCTTAGCGTTTTATATTTTGGGCATACTAACAAAAATGAATTTCTGATTCGTTGGTGTCGCAAAATGGACAGGTAAAAATGTCTTGTATTTTTTTTGGTGAATATCGCAGACGATGTGTTTTTAAAGGGGATACGCCTAGTCTGAATCTGACCAAATGCTTTCTTAAAACAGCTTTTTTAACAGTAAACAAATAATCTGCAAGAGAATGACTTTAAAAAATGTGGAATAGAAGGCAGACGATCCTTTGAAGCCATGGCACTGTACCAGTCTTGAAGACAGCAGTCAATTAATCGCTGTCTAAACTCGCACAAAAATCTTTTCGTGTTACAGACTCCCTGGTTTTCCCAAACGAAGCCGAAGCCGTATCGATACAATGTAAAACAAACATAAGAAACCCAGTTATTCTTGTTCTTACAATGTAAGTCATAAAGCATTTTGTATGATTTGGAAGGAGGCGGTTGTCTGGCATTCTTACAAGGTTCAGCCAATATTTAATACATCTTGTGTATGTGTTAACATAAAGAGGATATCTACCGGTTTCCCATAAACTAGTGCGCTTGGTGTTCTTGTGCTAACATTCAAAAATCGTTTGATAGCAAACAGATGTACTCTTTCAGTTATACTATAGTCAGCCATAATTCCCCAAACCTCAGACCCATAGGTTAGCATTGGTTGGATTTAGCAATCAAATAGCTTAAAGAATAATTTGGGACATTGCTCTCCCAGCCTCCACAGTAGTCTAAGAATACCCAGTGCACCTTTCCTGGCTCTGTCGGACATATCTTTAAGCGCATACGAAAATGTTAAGCCAGTGGAAAATATTATACCTAAGTATTTGTAGTGGTTAACAATTTTCAGTTTCATACCGTCATAAAACCATTTCTCTCTAGCAGCTATGTATCTGCCATTTCTAAAAATAACTACTTGGGATTTTTTAAAGTTAACAACAAGGTGTAATCTTTTTGCCGTGTCCCTTAAAACATTGAGCTGTTGTTGGAGGCCAGCAATGGTGTTAGACAGGAGAACAACATCATCTGCAAAAAGCATAATCAAAATTTGTAGGATATCTGGTGATAGTGTGATACCGTGTTTGCCTTTTAGAACAATTTCGTTAGCAAGTTCGTTAATAAGAAGGGAGAACAATATTGGGCTACAGCTGTCCCCTTGTTTGAGGCCTCGACTACACATGAATGCTTCAGTGAGATCACCACCTACTCGAACTCTGGCCTTAACAACTTCATACATACTTTTGACTGCCTTATACATTTTGCCTCTGATACCATTTTTCTTGAGAATTAACCATAGAGTATTCCTATCAATTAAGTCAAACGCTTTCTTAAAATCAATAAAACAAACGTATAATTTCCCATGGTTAAGGAGTTGTTTCTGTACCAAAGCTAAGAGCGTGAATACATGGTCGATTGTACTATAGCCTTGTCTGAAGCCAGCTTGTGCTTCATTTAGCATTTTGTTGTCTTCAATCCATTCAGTGAGACGTTTATTTAAAATATAGCTATATAATTTACCACCCACATTTAGCAATGATATTCCTCTATAGTTATTGGGAGAATTAACGTCACCTTTTTTGTATATTGGAAGGATAACCGATTCAGACCATTCGAGAGGAAACGAAACCTGTATTAAATAATTTATTGAAGTATTCGGTCAAAAAAGTAAACACAAGGGGCTGAATATCTGAAAAATTCGCTACTTAGTCCATCTGGGCCAGCAGCCTTATTGTCCTTTAACGCTTTAATTGCAGCCTGTACCTCTGAGACAGAAATGACGCCGTCCAGTGTGTCGACAGATTCCACAGGTCCAAAAGTACTTGCTAAAGCATTATTCTCAACTTCGTTATCACTTACAGAGAGAGATTCACAGTCTAAAACTTTATTAAAGTGATCAAACCATTCTTGAGATGTAACTGAACTGATGTGCTGTTCTTTCACCACCCGAGAGACGCCCTTTGGATTTAATCGTACTCCAGAACTTTCTAGCATCCTTCGCGTTTTCTTCCAGCGTTTTAATGATGTTTTCTTTATGGACAGCCCTTTTTTCTTTCAAAAGTTGTTTGTATTCTCTTCTTCCTTCAGTGTAATTAATTCTGAATTCATTGCTATTGGAATCACTTTTCACTGCATTAAATTTTCTTAACGCTTTACGGACGACACGACGTTTTTCCGTGCATTCAAGGTCGAACCAAGGTTTTCCACTAATATTACCGCTTGTAACGGTCCTTTTCATACAGTCTCCTGCGAGTTTGACAGCACTGTTAAACATTTTGACAGCAGCTTCAACGTCATCATTAATAAGTTCAGTGGCCTGTGTAAAAAGCGCAGATACTTCTTTCGTAAAAAACATGTCGTAATAATCTTGTGCCTTGTTCGCGTCCCATATGTACTTTTGTATTTTTACTTTTCTCTGTCGTTCGACAGAAACATCATTCTTACCTACAAGTTCAAGTTCTAGCTCTACAGGCATATGTTTTGATTCAATATTAGGAATCACCGCTAGACGGGTTCCCAAGTGAACAAGGCATCTTGAAAGCAAAAAATAATCAATTACACTCGAACCGTTACGTGCTATATAGGTGTAGTTACCCTCCTTGTCTCCTGGCAAACATCCATTCAAAATCACTAAGTTAAATTGTTCGCATATACACAGAAGGTATCGGCCAAAGTCATTTGTATGCACATCTTTAGACTGTCTGCAATATTGATTCTGAGCATCCTCATTATCATTTCCCATATCTAAAACACTGTCTGGTAGTACACATTCGTTTGCATTAGCAGTTCCCGTTCTTGCATTTAAGTCACCAAACACCAGGAAAGGGAGTTCACCGTGTTGTTCAATAATGTCAAAAATACAGTTTTCAACCAGTGACATTCCATTCTCAATTTCACAATCTTTATAATATATACTATTTGACGGGGTTAATAAACTCCTAGCAAAATACAGTCTTTGTCTAGCCCAGATAATTCTTTTGAAAGCTGGAGTACAACACAATAATCATACTCTACATGAATTTGCTTGACGAATCTAGCAAACTGTTTCCTAACCAGTAAGGCAACACCACCCGAGAGACGCCCTGTTGGAGCGTCGGTGAGTTTTATACCTGGAGAGGCAAAAACAGTATACAAAGGAAACAGGTGGGAGGGGAAATCAACCGAAAAAGTTTCTGTCAGGAGCACGAAATCGTAAGCCGATATAAGGGACCTAACACTTTGTTGCAAAATGGTGGAAAGACCTTCGACATTATAAGTAAAGAACGAAAGAGATTTTATGGGTGCCCGAGCACTGTTGACTGTGACATGGGCAGGGCCGAGTCCGTAGCTGTTAACTCTTGCAGAATCGTCATCGTATCGTGATGACCTCTTGGGACCTAAACGTCTAAAGCTGTCTGTAAGGTGTGTTTGCCTACTCAGAGTCTTGCTGCGTGTCTGAGGGACCCGCTTCGGGGTTTCATCCTCAAACGAAACACTGCTCGCTTCTAGATCATCTACTCCCATTCGGTTTGTTTCGTCTTTTTTCTTTAATGTTTGGACTGGGGACTCGACATCGTTCATATCGTATGATAAAAGGCTACTGTTGATGGGGGTTGGGCTTAAGTCTGAGACTGGATCTGTTGCAGGGGGTCGAGGGTCCCGAGTCAGGTACATGGGCGGACTCTCGCAGTGGTTACTCTCACTGTGGCTAGAGTATGACTGGTTACGGGCAGACTGGGACACAGCCTGTATAGAGAAGAGGCAAAACCTGTAAGCTGTATGAACTGGTACCGTACCATTGCAGGATCGTGTGGGGCCAGGTAAGCCGTGTAGATGAAGATGGGCTCCTTGGCAGTCTTTGGGTTGCCGAAGTGTTCCCTCAGGAGCTTGTTGGTGTGGTCGGTGATGAGGAACGTGTCGTACGTGCCGTTGCCTGCCCAGTACGGCTCCCTTTTACCTTCGCGGTACCATTGCCAGTCGTAGCCGTTCTTTGACCCGTGGTAAAAGTGGTCTTTCGTGTTGTCCCAGGATCCAAAAAACGAATCAAATCTGCAATAGGACAGGATAATGCCAGTCTGAGATCTCTATACAGACAGGATAGGACAATACAAACCTTTAATCTGCACACGGCACATCCAGGACATGAAAAGGCGG
>JABMCL010003046.1:120000-138778 GCA_018857735.1 Alviniconcha marisindica | reverse complement strand
GTGCATGTTCATAAGCGGGAGTGTTTGTGAAAAGGTTTTTTTGTATTCAAGGTCAAGGTCACAGTGAAGGTTCTGAACTTCAGTGAATGTTTGCCCGGACAATATCTCTGATCGGTCCAACTTGGTATGGTGATGCATCATCATCAGCCAGACTATCATTCAGAAATATAATTTTGCGATGTTCAAGGTCAAACCACAATCGTTTCTACTAGATCTTCAGAAATACTGAAACTTTTGCAATCCAAATTAGTTTGATGGTACATAATCACAAGACAGGGTAAGACAACGTGAAAAGATTTTCTTGCTTTTACACAGGGCGTGAGACAGAGAATATGGCTTGGGGGACTGTGGACTAGATTGCTGCCACTCTTGGCTATCCCGATATCTAAAGCAGGGGTCAATACCGGTTCCAATCAAGAAAATGTGGAAAGAACATTGCTTTTGTAATGAATATACTTGTTTATTAAGTTTTTTGGTGAATGGTTCAAGTGTGTTATTCTTATATCCTTTTGTACTTTTGAGATGTCCACATAACATGTGAGACAGATTAGCTAATTAAGTGCGATTGGTTGTTAACTTTAGAAAGCAAGAAACAAATATCCCTCTGACATGTATATTTATATATACGGTTCAGACAAAGTTAGTGCATGCATCCCCACTCCCTCCTCCAAATTACTTTGGGGGGAAAAAAGGAAGAAAAAACAACTAAGGAAAATAAATGTGTAATCTATTTCGTGCATGTCTGTACTTCGAAGAAGACATTTTAAACCAAAATCGTTAAAGAGGCAGGATAAAAAAATTAATTAAAAAAATGTCAGAAGTGACAGATATTCCTTTATTAATTAGGAAATATTGTATAATAAAAAAGGCAAGAGTCAAACTGGCCACTGAACTGACTCTATTCATGCATTTCTGTCTTCTGTAACACGCGAGACACTGACCTATGACGTAACATAATCACAATTAACCAAGTTCCTGTCACCCTGTCAATTGATGTCTTATATTTATGTACACACGAGATGTCAAGCTTTCATATCCAAATAATAGCATTAAACAATTCACACTCTGAATTTTTACCCTCTATTTCACAATTTTGACCAGTTTTCAGGAGATTGACCCAGAAACGAACCGCTCCAGATCAATAGACAGAAACACATACATGCTCCAAAACTCGTTTCAGATCCTTTTACACCGGTGAACATAATAATGTGCTTTCGCATAAATTGTTTGGGCTTCGCTGAAACTCCTCTCGCCCTTATTGGTTTGAACATTACTTAAAAGTGAAAAGCTGATATATATTTGATGTTTTCTGATTCTACCAGTCGAGCAATTAACAACAAACAAATTAAAGAAATCAACCAAGCAGATTATTAAGTAATTACATAAACAAATAAATCGATAAAAGGCAGGAGCATCGGGGCAATGACGTGTGTGGATGTAGAGTCTAAGGAGTTGAAGATCTCCACAAAAAGCGTAACGGCAAAATGGTGGCGGAGGCTCCTAAGGGTGCAAGCAATGGGTTGGCAGTCAAGAAGTTGTAGGTTCGAATCCAGCCGTCCCCTCACCCCCCCCCTCCCCCCCCGCCACCCATCCTCCCCCGCCCCCCCCTCCCTCCCCCCAATCTTAGCGCGGGCTGCAGTCTCTCAGATAGGACCAAAAACAACAACAACTACAGCGCAACCGAGAGAGAGAGACAGACAGACAGACAGACAGAGACAGAGAGTCAGAGACAGAGAGACAGAAAGAGAGACAGAGAGAGAGAGAGACAGAGAGAGACAGAGAGACGAGAGAGACACACACACACACACACACACACACACACACGCACACACACACACACACACACACACACACACACACACACACACACACACACACACACACACACAGATAGAGTTTATTTGATTAGGTTGTGTTCTAGGCAAACTGTTGACGTAATATTTATAAACTGCAGTTTCTAACTTTACTCGTTCATTTTTATGCACAAGAAAATGCAGAACACAACACATTTTAGTCATAATTAATCAGACTGGTTTTACACACTTGAATGCCTTGACACATTTTGCAAGGATAGTACAAGAATATGGCAAAGTTCTTTCCAGTGCGCTTATTTTGTTCTAGCAGAGATCTGCAAATGTATCGGACTTTCGCTCCAATAATAGGAATAAAGCTGTTGCATATGGCCTGCCCGGAATTATAGCATGAGAACAATTGTTCACCAGGGCAGTCAGGAAAACAAAACAACAACAACACCAGATAAACAGAAAATTGGTTTAATTTTATTCATGAAACCATGTCAACAGACAACAACAGGGCAGTTATCGGAGCGTCAGAAAGTAGTGTCCAGAGGCACTCAAAATAGCAAACTATATCATGAGTTGCAATAGGCTAATAGCGAGTTGCAGTAGGCTATACGTGAACTAAGACACACTCAGACAATTAACTTTACATATCGTGTATACATTAGCATGCGGGCCGGTTCGTGACTTTCGCCCCTTCGTCTAGCTATGAAGGCATTTGTTTCAGAGCCTCGATGAGCGCACAGCTGTGAAGGCTTTTTTCTTTTCTTTTCTTTTTCTTTTCTTTTCTTTTTCTTTTCTTTTTTCTCCTTCAGACCCACGCCGAGCGCACGTCTAGCAGCCAAAGAAGCTGAGCCTTCTGACCTGAAAGTGACATCACGGGGAAGTGACGTCAAGCCTTCTGACCTGAAAGTGACATCACGGGGAAGTGACGTCAAGCCTTCTGACCTTAAAGTGACATCACGGGGAAGTGACGTCAAGCCTTCTGACCTGAAAGTGACATCACGGGGAAGTGACGTCAAGCCTTCTGACCTGAAAGTGACATCACGGGGAAGTGACGTCAAGCCAGAGTCCGGCAGCGCTGCTCTCCTACGTGTCAGAAACAACTCAGTTTTGACAAAGAGAACCGTGTGCACAGCCATAGATCTGTAAACGTAGAGCTGTCGCTTCTGGCATTTTGGCTCAGGGAGGAGGGTTTGGATATACACCTTGTCCGATTTCCAGAGCCGGTTAAAAGCGTTTCCCGTTCGCTGTGGTCAGCCCACGGGCCCACCGGGTAGCCCTCGAGAGAACGTAGCAGTGGCGCGTGACCGTCTTGTGAGCAGCGACCCCGCGACTTGGAAACGGGTTGAAGACACCAAGGTGTCTGCTCGCGGCTTGCTCCGTCACTTAGAACAGCGAAGGGAACTTGCTACCTGTACCCGCAGGTGAGGATGGGTGTGACGTCACTTTGGTACCGGCCGCTCCCCGTCCTGCTGGTGCTGATGGTGGCCGGCTGGGCCCAGCGGCAGCAGCAGGAAAACCCCTTCATCATCCAGCAGCAAGAGCACCGCCAGCAGATGATGCAGAAGCTGCAGCTGCAGCAGCTCCAGCAAGCGCATATGGACATCAAGCCTCTGGCGGCGAAGTCGACGCAGCGGTCGGTGGCGGAGAGAGCAGCGCCCCCCTCGCACCGTCACCAGCAGCACACGGAGGGCCGAGGGCGCAAGAGCGGCGTGCACAACCGCAACGAGATGCACAAGGGCAGCGTCCACGGCGGGCCCGGCCCCACCCCGTGGACCAGGTGGACCCCCGCGCCCAGACCCCGCCACAGCCCCTGGGAGGGCCAACAGACGGGAAGGGCGGACACGGGTGAGTGGCTTACGTCTTTCGCACCATGCATCCACCACCGATCACTTGGCCCGTCCCTAATGGTCCCCAGGGTCTCTGTGAACGTTAAGCAACATTTGGAAAAGAATTACCAGTTGGTACAGCGGAGACAGGAGCAGGCTCGTGCTTTTTCCTTCCTCCCCCTCTTCTCCCCCCTTACTCCCCCCCTTTCCCTTATTCCTCCCCCTCCCTCCTCTCCCCTCCTTTCCCCCTCCCCTACTCCCCTCCTCCCTCCTCCCTCTTCCCCCCCTCCTCCCCCTCCTCTTCCCCTCCTCCTCCCCTCCTTCTCTCCCCTCCTCCCCCCTCCCCTCCTCCCCTCCTCCCCCTCCTTTCCCCCTCCTCTTCCCTCCTCCCCCTCCTCTTCCCCTCCCCTATTTCCCCCTCCCCCTCCTCCCCCCTCCTCCCCTTCCCCTCCTTCCCTCCCTCCCCTCCTTTCCCCCTCCCCTACCCCCTCCTCCCCTCCTTTCCCCCCTCCTCCCCTCTCCCCTCCTTCCCCCCTCCCCTTTCCCCTCCTCCCCCTACCCTCCCCCTCCCCCCTCCCCTCCTTTCCCCCTCCCCCTACTCCCCTCCTCCCCTCCTTCCCCTCCCTCTCCTCTCCCTCCTCCCCCCCTACCCCTCCTCCCTACTCCTCCCCTCTCCCCCTCCCTCTCCCTCCCCTACTCCCCTCCTCCCCCCTACTCCTTCCCTTCTTCTCCTCCCCCTCCTTCCTCTTCCTCTTCTAACGCTGTTTACCCCAAAGATCCGTGTCTGCCTTAGGTTACCGCGTGTAGAATGTATGTTACCATGGCTAAAATGTATGTGTGTCCATGTTGTACGTTTTTGATCGTGATGTATTTTTGTCTGCGGAGGATTATGAAGTGCTTTCGGCCAATGCAGTTGGGCGAGGCACCACAGAAATGTTATTTATTATTATTACAGTATAAGAACAGGGGTAAACTGAGCTCACTCTTTTGCGCAGTAGGTCAGCAAAAGGGTTGTTAACAGAGCACAGGAACAGGAGTGAGACAGACTCTCTTTTGTACTTGACGATTTCAGGGTTTCTGAGGGTTTCTTCTTCTTCTATCTCCACCACCCCCCCCACCCCCCACCACCCCCCACCCACACACACACACACCTTCCCCCCCTTTTTTCGGGGGGTGGGTGGGAGGGTTAAAAAGGAGCTCAAACGCACCAGTTTCACGTGAGCCGGTTTGGCCTAGCGGTAAGGCGTTAGGCTGGTAAGCGGAAGGACCTCGGTTCGATACCACTTTGGCTCTCCTTTCTCTTCAAAAAGGTTGTGGTTCGTGGACACTGTCTTGTGACTTTGTCCATCACTTCCTACTGAAACATTAAAATGGCTCTCATCGCTGCCCATCTTAATGCAGAAGCCATTCTGGTGGTGACGGTGTAGCGATAGGTATATAATCTCCCTCTTCCCCCACCTCCATACCCCTTCCCCCCTTCTCCCCGTCCCTAATAAACCGTACGGTTTCTGTGGACGTTAAGCACCATGTTTACTTACTTACTGACCAGTTTCATTCTGTAGACTAAAGATCGGTCCACAGTACGTGGCCCAACGACATGTTGGGCTATGTTGTCTGAGACAACATGTTGCTCTTCGAGTTGACTGCTACAACATGATGTTGTGCTATGTTATCTGAATTCGGTCTTATATGCGACAAAACGATTATATTCAGTGTTGTTTTTGGCAGCATGGTTTTCGAGTTGTCTGTCACAGCATGATGCTATGCTATGTTGTATGCTACAACATTATGTTGTTCGGTGTTGTATGCTGCAACATGTTGTTCAGGGTTGTATCCTACAACATTATGTTGTTCAGTGTTGTATGCTACAACATGATGTTGTATGCTACAACATGATGTTGTTAAGTGTTGTGTACTAAACATGATGTTGTTCCGCGTTGTATGCTACAACATGAAATTGTTCAGTGCTGTAGCTACAGCATGATGTTGTTAAGTGTTGTGTACTAAACATGATGTTGTTCCGCGTTGTATGCTACAACATGATATTGTTCAGTGTTGTATGCTACAACCTGATGTTGTTCAGTGTTGTATGCTACAACCTGATGTTGTTCAGTGTTGTATGCTACAACGTGATCTTGTATGCTACAACCTGATGTTGTTCGGTGTTGTATGCTACAATCTGGTGCTGTTTAGTGTTGTATGCTACAACGTGTTCGTGTATGCTACGTTCGTGTATGCCATGCAACGTGTTCGTGTTCGTGTATGTTGTTCCGTATTGTATGCTACATCCTGATGTTGTTCAGTGTTGTATGCTACAACCTGATGTTGTTCTGTATTGTATGCTATAAACGTGATGTTGTTCGGTATTGCATGCTACAACCTAATGTTGTTCGGTATTGTATGGAATAACCTGGTGTTGTTTGGTATTGTATGCTATAACTGGTGTTGTTTGGTATTGTGTGCTACAACCTGATGTTGTTCAGTGTTGTATGCTACAACCTGATGTTGTTTGTTACTGTGGGCTACAACCTGATGTTGTTTGTTATTGTGGGATACAACCTGATGTTGTTTATTATTGTGGCCTACAACCTGATGTTGTTTGTTATTGTGTGCTACAACCTGATGTTGTTTGTTATTGTGGCCTACAACCTGATGTTGTTCAATGTTGTATGCTACAACCTGATGTTGTTCCGTGTCGTGTGCTGCAGCGGCGTGCGGGGGCCGCGGCTACAACCCGAGGGAGCACATCTGCTGCCAGAACCAGCTGCAGAAACGCCAGGGGCTGAGACCCGCCTGCTGCGGTCCGCTGGCCTTCGACTTCGTCTTCAGCCTCTGCTGCAACGGCAAGATCACCGCCAGGACGGCCGGCAGGCCCTTCTGTTGATTCCCCCTCCCTTCCCCTCCCTTCCACTCCCTTTCCCTCCCCCGCCTTCCCCGCCGGCTGCAACGGCAAGATGACCGCCAGGACGGCCGGCAGGCCCTTTGATTCCCCTCCCTTCCCCTCCCTTCCCCTCCCCCGCCTTCCCAGCCCTCAACGCGTACCCAGACGCCGGCAGGCCCTTCATTGATTCCCCTCCCTTCCCCTCCCTTCCCCTCCCCCGCCTTCCCCGCCGGCTGCAACGGCGAGATGACCGCCAGGACGGCCGGCAGGCCTTGGTCAGACCGCTCCAAACCTGTTCAATATTCTTCGTCTCAGATTCCCAGCCTCGATGTACCGCATCCTTCCTCCCACTGCTGCCATCACTGGTTACACCATGGGTCTCCTTCCTTCTGCCATCACTGGTTACACCATGGGTCTCCTTCCTCCCACCGCCGCCATCACTGGTTACACAATGGGTCTCCTTCCTCCCACCGCTGCCATCACTGGTTACACCATGGGTCTCCTTCATCCCACCGCTGCCATCACTGGTTACACTATGGGTCTCCTTCCTCCCACCGCTGCCATCACTGGTTACACCATGGGTCTCCTTCCTCCCACCACTGCCATCACGGTTACACCATGGGTCTCCTTCTTCCCACAGCTGCCATCACTGATTACACCATGGGTCTCCTTCCTCCAACCGCTGCTGCTATCACTGGTTACACTATGCGTCTCTGAATATGTTTCGTTGGTGTTCAAACGGCAGTAAAGTGTAATAATACCAGGCTGCATTTCTGCTCATTTATAACCATTCACACTGCTTACGCCAGCACGAATTAAACCCAAAATCGTTAGAATCGAGAGAGACCCCCCCCCCCCAGCCCCCAGCCCCCCCCCCCAGCCCCCCCCCCCCCCCCCCCCCCCCCCCCCCCCCCACTCGCCAGTCTCTGGGGGGGGGTGGGGGGTGGCGGGGGGGGGGGGGGGGGGGCATGCCGATACTATATATTGCTTCCACAGGCGAAGACAGCGTGAGACTTATGGGGCCGATTTCGGTAGACAGATGCGTGGAGATGAGGCTGTCGCTTCAGTTCAAAGTCGTAACCAGTCACAACAGGGTCTGGAGCAAGGGTGCCGAAAAGCGGGGCTTGGAGTGAGACTTCCTCTCACACTCCATCGCTTTCCGGCACCTTCCTCCAAACTCTGCCAAATTTGGTTACGCCACTGAAGGGGCACTCTTCATCTCCGCGCAGCTGTCCACCGACGCGGTCAGCGCCCTCCGAAAGGTTCGGGTACTAATAGACTGTGGAAGCAGCCTAGCGCCCAAGCACGCACGTAAACATGAGGCGCATCCACCCCGGGTAAAAAAGAAGAAGTTCCGTCTCGATTCAAACGATTTGTGGTTTTATTTGAGCTGGCGTAAGCAACATGTCAGTTATAAAACAACGTCTGATATAATCTGAGTTGTTTGTAACAAACTTACTACTGTTTGAACACCATCAAAAAACTGTTCGTTAGCTGACAGTTTTCTGGACCCTATGGCGTAACTAAATACGGCAGTGGTTGAAGGAAGGATGTCGTAAACCAGTGCTTGGAGTTTGACTTCCTCTTTGTTCCCCACCCTCACCCCACCCTTGTACCTCCTCCCTACCCCCCTACCCCGTCCTTGTACCCCCACCCCCATCCCCACCCTCACCGAGCTTTTGTTGTTGTTGTTGTTGTTGTTGTTGTTGTTGTTAAAATTGTGCTTTTGCTGCTTCTTCCTCTTTATTTCTCTGAAGTTTTCCGCACATTTTTATTACGTAATGTTTACTTTGTTAATGCGCTTTGTTGTTGTCTTTCAAGCTTACCTGAAGAACAGATTTTCCTTTTGAAGGACTTCGTATAATCGTGTCTGCTTTGTATTTGTATTATATAATCTATTTGCTTTTTTGTGAAAAGTTTATATTATAGTGACACGTCAATTTTCAAACAGAAAAAGAGAGACAAAATTATGCTAAAATAATACGAACTAAAAGAAGTCAAATGAACCATAACAGCAAAGGATATCACAGTCAGTAATGGTAACTAAGAGGGGAAGAGAAGTGACGACAGGAGAACAGCAGCAGACAGGCGTGACGTGGCGGAAGTGGGGCGCAGCTGGCGGGACAGAGGTCACGTGGCCAAGCAGCTTCTGGTCGTGGGGGAGAACCGAGCAACAGGGGCCGAAGGGAGACAATCTCTTTCTCTTCTGTAGTGCCGTGGGAAAAGCGAGTTGTTTACCCTGTGTAAAGAGCCGCGGTTTGTCAACCGGCCAACACGCGACTTTGCTATTGGGGGTGAAGGGGGCTGTGACAACATGCCTCATCGATTATAAACGGTGTCCACTTTGGAGGGAAGGGGGGAGGGGGACGTCGATCTGCTTCAGTCGTATTTTACGCTTCCAGAGTTGTCTAGACTAGAGCGGTCTGTGCGTATCAGTTAATAATAATTTATAACTGTATTCCTTTATGTGCTATTTCTCTAGACTGGGGCAGACTGAAGTCAGATAATGATTGCAAAAAATCGACGATTCAACAAATAATTCAACAGATCATTGACTTTTTGAGATCGTTATCTAACTTGACTTGTTGAATAACTGACGCTGTAGACGATCTCTACTGTGGATATCTTTGGTGATGATGAAGTGATGCTTAATGTCCTCAGATGTCGGCTGACATATTAGGGACAAGCTGTGACCAATGCCGAAGCATGGTTCAATATAGCTTTACGTCCACGGAAACCAGAAGGCTCGTTAGGACGGCCAGCCCAGGACGGCCACCTCGACTCTCACACAGCTCCTGAACTATGATGATATATTTGGCATTTGTTAGCTGTTTTTACACTTGGCAGAGTCTACAGCGACCGGAAGCTGGCATTGAAACTGCATGCCCACCAACCGTGGTCAGCTTTCTGTGCTGACTCTTATTTTGGTATCTGTTCCACCCCCACGTTACTGCATTAACACGTAAAAGATCCAGGTCATTCTGCCAAAAATGCAGTCGCAGGTTACAACTAAACAGACATCCACCCTACGCACGTGGCTTTGAATGGAGTGACACTTTAGACTGGTGCACGGTTGCATGGTGTACATAGAACGTGCGCCGAGACGGCAGAGGTTTCACGTAGCACCATGCATGTAACAACCAAATAACGCCGTAAGTACACCGCTTCGGTAGACCATCAAAATCGCGCGTTTAATGTTACATTCATTGACTGATTGCGAGTCGCACACTGCTGCAACACACTGCTGCAACACACTGCTGCAACACACTGCTACTGCTCGGAAGCACAGACCAGCACTGTATAAAAACGGTCAGTACTCAGTCACTGGGCTTTAACCAAGTTTAACTAACCAACCAAACTGTGTCCAGAAATCTAATATATATATATATTACATTTCTGGACATAGTTCTCATCGCTGCCCATCTTGATGCAGAAGACATAGTAGTGACAGTGTAGTGTAAGGTATAGGTCCCCTCCCCCCCCCCCCCCCCCCCCCCCCAGTATAATCAGAAACATATGCACTTATTTTGCCGTGTGCATTTATTTCAAAGTGCCACCTAGAAAAAGCTCACGTTTTCTGTTCAGTTTGTGTTGTTATAGTTAAGATACTTAACGGAACTGTTGTCGTGTTTGGTGTGTGCCAAGACTGCCGTGTTAGCATGGCCAGGACTAGTAGGGCAGCGGGGATAGCTCAGTGGTTAAAGCGTCGGACTCGTGATCGAAAGGTCCCGGGTTCGAGTCCCGGCAGGAGCGGCGGGAGAATGGTCTTCTCCAGGGTCAACTTTCTGTGCTGACTCTTATTTCGGTATCCGTTCCATCCCCCCCCCCCCCCCCCCTTCCCCCAATAAAAGGATACAGTCCCTCATTCAGAATCACATGCGAATGAGAGCAGAGAATAGCGCTATATAAAAGCTATGAATAATAATAGTTAATTAAAAACATCTCTGTTGTTAGTCCTTGTGAACAGGTGACGGGTGATGGTTCATTTCAGAATCTCTGAACGAAATGGATTGTTTTATTATTTCTTGTTTTTGTTTGTTTCGGGGTTGTTAGCTTTGTTGTTTCTGTTCTTTGTTTGTTCGTTTGTTCGTTTGTTTGTTTGTTTGTGTTTGTTTGTCTGTTTTCCGTTCCACTGATGAATGCTGCTGCCCCCTCGCATGCCTGCTGCAACGTTCTGCAGTTCTCTGCCAGACTGTAGACTTTGACACTAAAGGGGAACGTTAACTCTGTTATCTTCCAGCTTATCTATAGCTTTTAACACTGAATGTGAACATTAATTCTGTTATCTTCCAGCTTATCTATAGCTTTTAACACTGAATGTGAACATTAACTCTGTTATCTTCCAGCTTATCTATAGCTTTTAACACTGAATGTGAACATTAATTCTGTTATCTTCCAGCTTATCTATAGCTTTTAACACTGAATGTGAACAATAATTCTGTTATCTTCCAGCTTATCTATAGCTTTTAACACTGAATGTGAACAATAATTCTGTTCCTTTTCAACTGTTGTCGACACCATTGTTTGTGGATGCAATTCCCATTAAAAAGAAATTACGCCAAGGTGGACATTAATTTTGAGTTTATCCTCATTAGTTGTTTGTACGTCAGTATGAATCTTTCGTTCAGGCGTTCTGGTTTGCCCGCACCTGGACACATAAAAACATCATAGTCCTTTTATACTTTTATACGTATTAAAATTTAAAAATAGGATTTAAAAATAATAAGAGTGAGAGGGGGGAATTTAAAAAAAATAATAATAAGAGGGGGCGATAAAAAATTAAAAAAAGAAGAAGAAGAAGTAAAATGAAAGTATTGTAGACAGACGGCAAGGGCGGGAATCATGCTGTATAAAGTGCAAGGAAGGACTGTTGACACGGAAGGATTTGTTCCCCTTACTTCGTCATTCGCACCGTGCTCTTTGTCCGCTGAGACAGACTAAACAGCTGTCAGCAAGTGTATCATCGTGTGTGGGACACACACACACACACACACACACACACACACACACACACACACACACACACACACACTCACGCACTCACGCACGCACGCACGCACGCACGCACCACACACACACACACACACGAACGCGTGCGCCCACACAAACACACACACACACACACACACACACACACACACACACACACACACACACACACACACAACACACACACACACATTGAAGCTTACCAAAATCACACTGATGAACAAATTGGCAAACAAATTGCAGCATGATTTATATTGTTAATATGCTTCACTGATGCAGATAAAGGCAAATTGGTTTAAACAAAATGTATTTCTTATATAACAATTCATTAACAACATAACAGTTGGGCCGTGCAGCAAGCAAAAATACTTATATTAAAGGCAAGTTGTGTGTGTGTGTGTGTGTGTGTGTGTGTGTGTGTGTGTGTGTGTGTGTGTGTTGTGTGTGTGTGTGTGTGTGTGTGTGTGTGTGTATCCAGCGGAGAGAGAAAGTTCCGTGATGTGAAACATGTAGGCTAGCCGTCAAACATACTCAAACATTCTAATACAGTTTTGTTTTGAAATTTGGCAGAGAATCCTTGTTCTCTTTGTCCCGAAACGAAATAGTTTTCCAACACCAAGTTACGTCACAGTTCCTCCGAACGGTCGGCCCACCGTTCTACACGACAGGCTGAACAAAAAAACAAAGGCTGCCATTCACCCGAACAATTCAACTGGTCAGAACTTCACAGACAACTCGTCAGAACATCATTGACAACTGGTCAGAACGTCACAGACAATTCGTCAGAACGCCACAGGCAACTAGCTGCCACGTCACGGAAAAATAGTCATAACGGCACACACAACAGTCAGAACGTCACAGACAACAGAACGTCACAAACAACTCGTCAGCACGTCACAGACAACTCGTCAGAACGTCACAGACAACTCGTCAGAACGTCACAGACAACTCGTCAGAACGTCACAGGCAACAGTACGTCACAAACAACTCGTCAGAACGTCACAGACAACAGAACGTCACAAACAACTCGTCAGCACGTCACAGACAACTCGTCAGAACGTCACAGACAACTCGTCAGAACGTCACAGACAACTCGTCAGAACGTCACAGGCAACAGTACGTCACAAACAACTCGTCAGAACGTCACAGACAACTCGTCAGAACGTCACAGGCAACAGAACGTCACAGACAATTTTTCGGAACGTCACAGACAACTCGTCACAACGTCACAGACAATTTGTCACAACGTCACAGACAACTATTCCAATTATTCTCACACGACTAACATTCAAGTGCAAAAACCGGAAAAGAGTGTTAGTTATGTCCCTTAATACACACCAGAATCTTACAAAACATATTATGCATGACCTTTATAATGTTGGTGAAAACATGCACTGTTTAAACCACATCAGACAACAACCAACAACAACAACAAAAATACCACCACCACCACCACCATCAACAACAACAACAACACAGAGAAAGAGAGAGATGAAATGAGATGAGATGTTTTATTGAACAAACCTATGGTTCATTTCAAGGGGGGAAACATTTGAAAAATTCATGAGATATCCGAAAAGGAGGCTTCAAAAACAAATGAAACTGCAATACATACAAAAAAATATAATACTCATCCGTTCATTTTCAGTTCGCTCCTTCCATAGCTCACTGATTCATTTCTTATTCGGCAACTACATTAATAAACCTACCTAATCACTCACTCAATCACATCATACACAGGCTCGCTTATAAGGTCAGTCAGACACTCAGCCAATACATTAACCAATCGGTAATCATTGACTTAGGTCAATTACATCTCAAATTCGCCCGCTCAGTTTATCCCAAATCGGCAAATCAAAAGTACAACAGTCCATTCATCCATCAAGTCACACTTTCGCTTGTTCAGTCAGTCACTCACTCATTCGGCACCCACTCACCTGATGTATAAAGCGGGCTAACTATCAATCAGATTGTACATTCACACACTCAGTCTACTAATCAACCAATAATTACAGCAGTCCGGGTATCTGTCAGTCAGATTATGCATTTGCTCGCTTAGTCCTTCAGTCCACGAATCAATCAATACCTGAACACGTCAGGTTAGTGAATCTCCATACACTCGCTAACTCCACCGGTTAGTCAATGAGATAGACAATACTACATCAATCAGTTCATCCAGCATTCAGCATTCACATGTATTTCATGCGTCAGTTTGCGAAGTTACAATATCGTTTCTCCTTTGCAAAACTTTGTACAAAAAACGGGACACTTCCCAAATAGTCGTCTCGTCATCAGCTGACATAACGTGAGAAACATCAGCAACCGCTGCCGTGTGTGATCCGTTAAACCACGACACTTCTTTTCTGAAATTTTCATATGCTTTACACGAAAAAAGAACACGGAGAGAGAGAGGGGGAGGGGGGGGGGGAAGAAAAGAAAAAAAGGAAGAAGAAGAAGAAGAAGAAGAAGAAGAAGAAACTTGGAGTTTACGCATTTGGCGCTGAAGCCGAAGTGCCGTCCGTTGAGTCCACAGAGCGCGGTGCTTCAGGGACGCCAGTACGTGTCCCTGAAGCCGAGTGCCGTCAGTTGAGTCCACAGAGCGCGGTGCTTCAGGGACGCCAGTACGTGTCCCGTCGGTTGACACGCGAGACATCAGCTGAGTCCCCTCCAGTGGATTTCTTCTTCAAGAATGACTTCCTTACCCATCTCCTCAAGTCTCTGTCGCTGCAAATAATTATGTAAAGTCGGCTTTGACACGCCGGTCATGTTTCTAGTGGTTGGTTGTGGCAGTGGGTGTGCATGGGCTGGGGACACACTGGCGGGACATACTGACAAGACTGCCTTCCGATGGAAAAGGAAAAAAGAAGAGAAGTGCATGGCCGAGAGAGTGCCAGGACATTGTCTCCATCGAAGCTCCCAGTGAAGAAGAAAGAATGGAGAGTGGCAGGCGACTGTCTCCAACAAAGAAGGAGCCTAGCGGGGGCACAGAATCATGAGAAACAGGAGCAGACGGAAGGACTGAAGGACTAGATAGGAGGTTGTCGGAAACAAGGCAGGAAGGGCGGGGGACGTGACAGGAGACTGCCTACAAAGACAGCAAGGGGGACGTGACAGGAGACTGCCTACAAAGGCAGCAAGGGGGACGTGACAGGAGACTGCCTACAAAGCAGCAAGGGGGACGTGACAGGAGACTGCCTACAAAGGCAGCAAGGGGACGTGACAGGAGACTGCCTACAAAAGCAGCAAGGGGGACGTGACAGGAGACTGCCTACAAAGGCAGGAAGGGTGACGTGACAGGAGACTGCCTACAAAGGCAGGAAGGGTGACGTGACAGGAGACTGCCTACAAAGGCAGGAAGGGGGACGTGACAGGAGACTGCCTACAAAGGCAGGAAGGGGGACGTGACAGGAGACTGCCTACAAAGGCAAGGGGACGTGACAGGAGACTGCCTACAAAGCAGCAAGGGGGACGTGACAGGAGACTGCCTACAAAGGCAGCAAGGTGACGTGACAGGAGACTGCCTACAAAGGCAGCAAGGGTGACGTGACAGGAGACTGCCTACAAAGGCAGGAAGGGTGACGTGACAGGAGACTGCCTACAAAGGCAGGAAGAGCGGAGCAGGAATACAGAAGATTAACCATAAAAATGTTTCTAGAAATATAAAAAGGAAGGGGGCAGAATGTCGAGACATTAAACTGGCTAAAGAAGTCACTTTTTTCTACGCCCAGTCACCCAGGTGAGCAAAGAAAAGGAGGGAGGGAGAGAGGGGCAGGGAGACATAAAATGATGTAATACAATTGTGGACAGAAATGTAAGGAAGGGCAGGTACGAGGAGAAAGAAAAAGGCTTCAGCAAGGAAAGTATCATTACGCCAAGACCACTCACACTTCCGTTGTTCACACACCGAACACTCAGCACAACTCTGATCACCGCGTGGACTCACTCTCTGTCTGTCTGTCTGTCTGTCTGTCTGTCTGTCTGTCTGTCTGTCTGTCTGTCTGTCTCTCTCTCTCTCTCTCTCTCTCTCTCTCTCTCTCTCTCTCTCTCTTCTCTCTTGTAAAATAATGTTTTCGAGTTCGAGTTCTCTCCTTTTCTTTCCTACCGGTTAAAAATAGATTCAACAAGGTTGAAAGAAGAACAACAAACAAAACAAACAAACAAACAAACACACACGCACACACGCACACACACACACACACACACACACACACACACACACACACACACACACACACACACACACACACACCACACACACACACACACACAACAACAACAACAACAACAACAACAACAACAACAACAACAACACACACACACAACAACAACAACACAACACACACACACACACACACACACACACACACACAACACACACACGCACACAACAAACACGCACGCACGCACGCACACACACACACAACGATGGAGTGCAACAAACGCTGAGAACTGAAGGAAGGTATCGCAAATGATAGAAACTGAGATCAGATTATGAATGAACAATTCATTTTCAGCTTCAGTAAGAGGCAGGCTAGTTTCGAGCAAAATAACTTGTAACTGACTTACCATCACACAGCTACAGATGAAGTAACACGAAGGCTTCTTTAAGCAGAACAACTTACCACCACAGAGCTGAAGTGACAGGAAGGCTTCTTTAAGCAGAAAAACTTACCACCACAGAGCTGAAGTGACAGGAAGGCTCCTTTAAGCAGAACAACTTACCACCACAGAGCTGAAGTGACAGGAAGGCTTCTTTAAGCAGAAAAACTTACCACCACCTAGCTGAAGTGACACGAAGGCTTCTTTAAGCAGAACAACTTACCACCACAGAGCTGCAGTGACAGGAAGGCTTCTTTAAGCAGAACAACTTACCACCACAGAGTTGAAGTGACAGGAAGGCTTCTTTAAGCAGAAAAACTTACCACCACAGAGCTGAAGTGACAGGAAGGCTCCTTTAAGCGAAAGAACTTACCAGCACACAGCTGAAATGACAGGAAGGCTTCTTTAAGCAGAACAACTTACCACCACAGAGCTGAAGTGACAGGAAGGCTCCTTTAAGCGAAAGAACTTACCAGCACACAGCTGAAATGACAGGAAGGCTCCTTTAAGCGAAAGAACTTACCAGCACACAGCTGAAATGACAGGAAGGCTCCTTTAAGCGAAAGAACTTACCAGCACACAGCTGAAATGACAGGAAGGCTTCTTTAAGCAGAACAACTTACGTACCACCAAACAACAGCAGCGCAGATATTCCCGCCACACATTTCTTGCAGCCATGACGGGGCGCTTGTGAACCAGACTGAGGCCAAGCACAACCACCGCTGTTGCTATGACTACCAGAAACACCGAGAGGAAGGAAGGGGCGCTGGTCAGCAGCAGAGTCATGTCTCAGGTGGAAGTCCAGAACACAGAATGACTGCGTGCGCTCTGGTGCACACCGTTACCATGGAAACTTGTTGAATGCTGACTGCCTGGTGTCACCAATGTACAGCTGAGACAGGGGAGACAATAAACAAACAGAGAAGAAAAACACTCCGCGTTGGAGTTAGCCATCCACAGAGAGCTAGAGGGAAGGGAGAGAAAGCGCCGACAGTCGTCACTTCAAACACCACAGATGTTGATCAAATTGCATGCAGTGGTCATTTCAAACACCACAGATGTTGATCAAATTGCATGCAGTGGTCACTTCAAACACCACAGATGTTGATCAAATTGCATGCAGTGGTCGCTTCAAACACCACAGATGTTGATCAAATTGCATGCAGTCGTCACTTCAAACACCACAGATGTTGATCAAATTGCATGCAGTCGTCACTTCAAACACCGCAGATGTTGATCACTTTGCCGGCAGTCGTCACTTCAAACACCACAGACGTTGATCACTTTGCATGCAGTCGTCACTTCAAACACCACAGATGTTGATCACTTTGCCTGCAGTCGTCACTTCAAACACCACAGATGTTGATCACTTTGCCTGCAGTCGTCACTTCAAACACACTGACGATGATCACTTTGCCTGCAGTCGTCACTTCAGACACCACAGATGTTGATCACTTTGCCTGCAGTAGTCACTTCAAACGTCACAGATGTTGATCAAATTCCCTGCAGTCGTCACTTCAAACACCACAGATGTTGATCACTGCAGTGGTCACTTCAAACACCACAGATGTTGATCACTTTGCCTGCAGTCGCCACTTCATACACCCAGATGTTGATCACTTTGGCTGCAGTCGTCACTTCATACACCACTGATGTTGATCATTTTGCCTGCAGTCGTCACTTTAAGCACCACAGATGTTGATCACTTTGCCTGCAGTCGTCACTTCAAACGCCACAGATGTTGATCACTTTGCCTGCGGTCGTCACTTCAAACACCACAGATGGTGATCACTTTGCCTGTAGTCGTCACTTCAGACACCACAGATGGTGATCACTTTGCCTGTAGTCGTCACTTCAGACACCACAGATGGTGATCACTTTGCCTGTAGTCGTCACTTCAGACACCACAGATGGTGATCACTTTGCCTGTAGTCGTCACTTCAGACACCACAGATGGTGATCACTTTGCCTGCGGTCGTCACTTCAAACAGCACAGATGTTGATCACTTTGCCTGCAGTCGTCACTTCAAACACCACATATGCTGAACACTTTGCCTGCTGTCGTCACTTCAAACACCACATATTTTGATCACTTTGCCTGCACTTCAAACACCACATATGTTGATCAATGTTTTATTTTATGTCTGTTCACATCGAGGTGATGTTAGATAGATGATGATCACTTTGCCTGCAGTCGTCTCTTGGTCATCACCGAAGCAGGTAGTAAATCAACTTTGGCTGGCCGTGTGTCGTATCTAGAGTAAATCTGGGGTTGTGTATTTTTTTGGGGGTGGAGTCAGGCAGGCAGCCAAGCGTGCAGTCCCCTCAGTCTGGCTACGTTACGTGTCACATCCTGGTCGACACTGACGCCATGTGCGTGCGCTCTCTTAGCGGCCCTAGTCGCTGGCCCTAGCACTAGCACTAGCAGTGCTTACTGTCTGCTTCGCTTGAACCAAGCGAAGCAAGGAGCAGCTTTATGTGTGCTCACAAAACCGGTTTAACAACTAGAATGAAAGTAAGCATACAGAATGAAAGGCTCAAGACAGTAAGAATTAGAAACGGGGGAGGTGGGGGGGAGGGGATAAGAGGTGTAAAATGGGTGGGGTGGGAGTAAGAGCGGAATGGTAAAAATGGGGTGGGGGGAGGGTAAGAGCGGAATGGTAAAAATTGGGAGGGGG
>JABMCL010003046.1:57500-115000 GCA_018857735.1 Alviniconcha marisindica | reverse complement strand
ACTCGACCCAAACGCACTCAACCTGATTCTACTCGACCCAAACACACTTGCCCTCATTATGCTTGACCTAAACCCACCCAACCTAATTCTACTCGACCTAAACCCACTGAACCTAACCCTGCTCAATTGAATGCCGCACAACCTGAACCTGCTTGATCTATGTGATCCAAGCACACGAAACAGTTCAAAAGAACGCTATTTATTAAAACAAAACACAACATGCACATTTTCTGGGTAATCCCTTTCATGAAGCTACAAAAGAAGAGGTAAACAACAGTTAAACTGTGAAAAATGATGAAAAAGGAGATGGAGAGCTAAGCCACTTGTCTGTTTTGAGATGAACAGCTGAACCATTTCAGACAAAAACAGATAAGTGGGTAGACAGGGCTGTGAAAAAAGACAGTTAAATGTAGTTATTGAAGAGATGAGTGTGGAGGATAGTTTTGAAAAGCAGTGAACTTTTCAGCATTGAACTGTGGTTTAAGTGTCGTTTTGTGGCTTGGTAAGGGGGACTACCCCAACAAATTCACACCTTGTGCTTTGTCCTAATGAACTGCATCC
The DNA here is from genome assembly GCA_018857735.1 of Alviniconcha marisindica. NCBI lineage: Eukaryota > Metazoa > Mollusca > Gastropoda > Provannidae > Alviniconcha > Alviniconcha marisindica. The sequence continues at coordinate 114,439 of JABMCL010003046.1, read as the reverse complement.
TTTTGAACCTTTCATGGCTTTGGATCTTGTTTTACAATGCCAGCAGTCAGTCTCCTTTCACATTTCTGCTTGTTCTATGTCTGCCTGACTTGATCCCACTTGACCTAAGGCTTTTCGATAGCATCCCACTTAGCCTAACTTGTTCAACTGTATCTCATTGGAGCTAAGCAGTGCCTACCCCCCCCCCCCCACACACACACACACAACAAACAAACAAACAAAACAAAAAAGCACTGCAGAAATATACATCTACAAATGGCATTTACACAAAAAGACAGGAGCACTGGAGAAATGAATACTAAGTAGTGTTCACACAAACAGAAGCACCAGGAAAATAAACAGCTAAACTGTGTCTACACAAACAGATAGCAACACTGGAGAAATGAAGGCCCAATTAGTGTCTACACAAACACATAGGAGCACTGGAGATATAGACATGTAAACCATGTCTACACAGACAGCAACACTGGAGACATAAATCAACGCTGGAGAAATAAATACCTCAGTGTTTACACAAAGAAATAAAGCACTGGAGAAACAGACGCCCAAGTGGTGTTTACACAAACATACACAAGCACTGGAGAAACAGGCATCTAGGTAGTGTGTACACACACCTTCACTGTCTTTCAAAACTATCCTCCACACTCATCTCTTCAATAACTACTTTTAACTGTCTTTTTTCACAGCCCTGTCTACCCACCATGTGAGGTAGATGGGTGCTGTACAAATCCCATTATTATTATCATTATTAATATACACAAGATATTCAAACCACACCAGTGACAGGAAATTTACCACCATTTTTTGAGGACTCATTGCAACATGCACTTTCTGTCTGGCCAAGCAGCCATGTTTTGCACTGCGAGTGCGGAGACGAAACTGAGGCAGGACTCCACGAGTTCTGTCTGTTCTTTGATTCGTGCCCTAAAAAGCTGAATTTTGCCCATTTCACGGTTCATTTGACACAACAACCATGGTTCACTTGGCAATAAAAAACAACTACCAATCTGTTCCACATCACATTTGGCCTAAGACAACTATCATGGTTGACTGAGTGTTCAAAATTAATTATGTATATATCTATCAATCCCACTTTACCTCTGACATATGTAATAGTAACAACTGTATGTCTCATGCTCTCTACCGTACACTGGTACTGACTGGTGTTGGTCACGCACCAGACCAGTTTGCCATGTTGCACAACAGACACAGTTCTGACATGTGTAATAGTAACGACTGTACGTCTCACGCTCTCTACCGTACACTGGTACTGACTGGTGTTGGTCACGCACCAGACCAGTTTGCCATGTTGCACAACAGACAAGTTCTGACATGTGTAATAGTAACGACTGTCGTCTCACGCTCTCTACCGTACACTGGTACTGCTGGGTTGGTCACGCACCAAAGACCAGTTTGCCATGTTGCACAACACAGACATAGTTCTGACATGTGTAATAGTAACGACTGTACGTCTCACGCTCTCTACCGTACACTGGTACTGGCTGGTGTTGGTCACGCACCAAAGACCAGTTTGCCATGTTGCACAACACAGACATAGTTCTGACATGTGTAATAGTAACGACTGTACGTCTCACGCTCTCTACCGTACACTGGTACTGGCTGGTGTTGGTCACGCACCAGACCAGTTCGCCATGTTGCACAACAGACACTGACTCATTGTACCTAATGACACTTAATTCACACCCTCCAGCACAGCTTATACACAGGCAACCAGTCCACAAATGTGTCAACACCTCCAGACATTTTTTATTTTTTTTAAATTAGTAAATTAGTGATAGGGATGGTTCTTTGAAGATCCATGCAGTGCTAAGGCGGTGTCTATCAAACAACTGGGACCGCCCTGAGACTACTGGAAAGTTCAAACTTTTGTAATCAAAATAATGTAACTGGCACAGGAACACTTGGGTGGGAGCGAAGACAAGGGCAGTGCTACCCATGCAGTCATGCCAGAGAATTTGATGCTTTAGTGCTCATTCATTTGTGGCCATTGACTCAGTCATTTCAAAGGCATACATTTGTAAATGTTATATATACCAAAATCAAAAATACAACCCAATAAGATTTCACATCTATCACAAAAAGCAACAATGCTGTTTATATTTGTTGTTGCTCATATATTTTTGACAGAAAGATTCCATTTTTCTTTTGACTTTTTGCTGAGATAAATCAACATCCTAGTGAGAAAACACACATTAACGTTATCTATGTTCATACACTTCACACTTATGATCAAAATACATGATGTACATTATGAGCATGCATACAGGTGAAGGACACTTTGTTTTATTCACATAATTAACTACTCTGATCAGATCTGCAACAGTGGTGAGATTCAAACCTTATCTGCAATACAGCGCTGTAAGCCACTAAACGGAAACACAGTAAGATGTATGCTTGCTAAAAGCTTACAAGCATTAACAGCAAAACTAACTATTGAATTACAGAGGACCTCTGACCTGCTGCAGGTCAGCCATTTCACCTCCAACAGCCCCAGTCGCTCATCAAGGTCAAATGAGGGCAACATAAAGTTCATGAGATTAGGATTTAAAAAATATCATTCACTTTTCATGACATGCTAATGTCTCACCACAGTTATGAGAAGAAAGAAGTTCATCTTTTTTCTTTTGAAATAAAATGGATGATTTAGCACACACAGGTATTGAAATACAGATGTGTAAATCATCACCGATATTCCTCAAAATGCTTACACCTCCATGGAACTCTTCAAGATTGCACACTCCTCCTGGAAGCCACCGTGATGCTACGTTGATAGGCACATACTAATCAGAAAACAAGCCTGGTCACATTTGTAATACCTTTACCCTTTTAGAAACACACAACAAAAGTAGCAGGGGAAAGTATTAGAAATGTTCAATGATTATTGCAGTAGCTTTAATAAAACACAACAATGTCTCGGACTCACAGTCCCTTTGACTGGCAAAAAGCCAAACAAATGTGTACACATGATATTACCCCCCCCCCCTCTTTTTATAACACCTAGAAAGTAAACACTCTGATGACTCACATTCACAATCTTGAATAAACTTTCCCTTGAAATCCTCATTTCACAACACTAAGTCACTTAGTGTAGTGACAGAAAATCACACCCACACCCACACTCACACACACGCACACACACATGCACACACACACACTCACTCTCTCTCTCTCTCTCTCTCTCTCTCTCGCACACACACACATACATAATGTGGAGAGCCTTGTTGGAAGAAAGAAAGTCAAATGAGTTGTGGCCCAATAAGCCAGCTCTTTTACAGTATTATTAAAAGTGCACTTTCACACAAAGTATTGTACAGATATAAGGTCAAGATGACATCATACATAAGCGAGGTCAAGACTCCCCCTCTCACTCATCTATGTCTGAATCTCACTCTTCCATGTCTGCCAATTTTGACCATGCAGTAAAAGTATTAAATAAAAGCTCTCTTTCACGCTAATGAATGTGACTTTGTTCACTTGTATGTATCACTTGCACGTGGCTTGAATCTGACGAGACAGGAACTTGCAGAGAGTTAAAACAAAAAGATCTGAATCTTTCTGACGCTGCTGTGACCCAGTTCTCTTCTGGACATGGAAGTGGCCTTGGAAGTGTAAAGCTGAATGTCAGCACCACACACAGTCTGAAAGAGTTCACTTCAGCAGCCTCTGACACAGTCTGAAAGAGTTCACTTCAGCAGCCTCTGAGAATCAACATTTTCACCAAACTCAGAAATGAGTAAATTATCTCCCAGTGGTCAACATTTTCACCAAACTCAGAAATGAGTAAATTATCTCCCAGTGGTCAACATTTTCACCAAACTCAGAAATGAGTAAATTATCTCCCAGTGGTCAAAATTTTCACCAAACTCAGAAATGAGTAAATCATCTCCCAGTGGTCAACGTTTTCACCAAACCCAGTTCTCTCCAATTCAGGAAAAGCCACTGTGCATTTAGCAATCAAACTTTAAATCTCACAGCAAAAGAACTTAGCAAATAAATGCACCTAACAGTGTTATTCTTCTGATGTCCTTGTAATATTAAAGTAAGGGTACAAAAACTGGCATGATCAGTTGAACCCTGGTTCTGAAGTCATGTAAACACTAAAAGGCATTGCTTAAACAGTACTAAAAATAAAATAAAATGAAAGTTTTTTTGTCAAGTCAGAGAATGCATTAATTATCTCTGAATATAAAAAAAAAATATATAAAAAAATAAATAAACCCACAGGTGTAATCTAGTTCATGTATTTAACTGGTAATAAAAAAAAGTTTGGTCATAACTGGAGAGCAACTTATAGCAAGAAATACACCTTGTAAGGTCAACTGACTGAAGCCGCCTGGCATGCTGAAATATGACCATGCACAAATCTTAACAAGTGCTCAAACCATGCCGTGTTTGACTTTACAACATGGGTTAAATAGAATGACAACATTCTGCTGAGTATAGTACTGAACATTATGCAGACTTCCCATATGAACTAAAAATACAAATGTAACAGTCTTGAACACTGGAAGTATTCACTGTTATTATGCTAATACCATCATTTGCATAACACCTGTGCTTGTGAAGATTTCATGGCATACATTGTACAATCACATGCATCATGATAGCATGACAGTAAAGTTGCATAATGCCTATATAATGATATGCTGCAAAAATACACATGCATTATGAAAATATATTTTTGTATTACTAGCATAGTAATAGAAAAGACCCAAAGTAAGAAGCCCCAATCGGGTCGGCACAAACCATCCTCCAAACCCACCTGACCAATCAGGACACCCAAACCCACCTGGCCAATCAGGACATCCAAACCCACCTGACCAATCAGGACATCCAAACCCACCTGGCCAATCAGGACATCCAAACCCACCTGACCAATCAGGACATCCAAACCCACCTGACCAATCAGGACATCCAAACCCACCTGACCAATCAAGACATCCAAACCCACCTGACCAATCAGGACAAAGAGACCAGCACGCCATCACCCCACATGTGCCCCACACACCACCAGCACTTGCTCACACTACTACACTCTACCCCCAAAGATGTGAGCAAACAAACCTTTCGGTTAACACCATCTTATAGTAGATACAAAACCACCTTTTGAATAGCATGACCCACACAGCATTTCCCCACACTGCACAACCCACACAGCATTTTGCACACTGCATGACCCACACAGCATTTTACACACTGCATGACCCACACAGCATTTCCCGACACTGCATGACCCACACTGCACAACCCACACACCATTTCCCCACACTGCATGACCCACACAGCATTTCCCACACAGCATGACCCACACAACATTTCCCCACACTGCATGACCCACACACACGCATTTCCACACACTGCATTACCCACACAGCAATGACCCCACACTTGTTTGCATGACCCACACAGCATTTTCCCCCCACACAGCATGACCCACACAGCATTTTCACCACACAGCATGACCCCCACCACAGCATTTCCCCACACAGCATGACCCACACAGCATTTCCCACACAGCATGACCCACACATTTCCCTACACTGCATGACCCACACAGCATTTCACACACTGCATTACCCACACAGCATGACCCACACTGCATGACCCACACAGCATTTCCCACACAGCATGACCCACACAGCATTTCACACACAGCATGACCCACACAGCATTTCCCCACACTGCATGACCCACACAGCATTTCCCACACAGCATGACCCACCCACACACAAGCATTTCCCCACACTGCATGACCCACACAGCATTTCACACACTGCATAACCCACACAGCATTTCACACACTGCATGACCCACACAGCATGACCTACACAGCATTTCACACACTGCATGACCCACACAGCATGTCCACACACTGCAAGACCCACACAGCATTTCCCCACACTGCAAGACCCACACAGCATTTCACACACTGCATGACCCACACAGCATGACCTACACAGCATTTCACACACTGCATGACCCACACAGCATTTCACACACTGCATGACCTACACAGTATTTCACACACTGCATGACCCACACTGCATGACGCACACATGACCCACACAGCATGTCCCCACACTGCATGACCCACACATCATTTCCCCACACTGCACTACCCACCCATGTGCAGGACAGTACTTTCCCAGACTCAGTATGTTCAGGTCAGTGTTTCCCTACTCCAACATGTTCAGGGCAGTACATCCCTAAGCCAACATCTTCAGGACAGCACATTTCTACTCCAACATGTTCAGGACTACTTTTGTCACTCCAACATGTCCAGGACAGTACTTTCACCACTCCAACATGTCCAGGACAGTACTTTCTCCACTCTAACATGTTCAAGACAGTACATCCCTACTTCGACATGTCCAGGACAGTACTTTCACCACTCCAACATGTCCAGGACAGTACTTTCGCCACTCTATGTCCAGAACAGTATAATTTGCTACTCCAACATGTTCAGGACAGTACATCCCTACTCCAACATGTCCAGGACAGTACTTTTGCTGCTCCAACTTGTTCAGGATGGTACTTTCACCACTTCAACATGTCCAGGACAGTACTTTCACCACTCCAACATGTCCAGGACAGTACTTTCACCACTCCAACATGTGCAGTACTTTCGCCACTCCAACATGTGCAGTACTTTTGCCACTCCATCATGTCCAGGACAGTACTTTTGCCACTCCAACATATCCAGGACAGTACTTTCGCCACTCCAACATGTCCAGGACAGTACTTTTGCCACTCCAACATATCCAGGACAGTACTGTCACCACTCCAACATGTCCAGGACAGTACCTTCACCACTACTCCACACTCCTACATGTCCAGCATGGTACTTTCCCACACTCCTACATGTCCAGCATGGTACTTTCCCACACTCCAGTATGTCCAGGACCATTTACTTTTCCATGCTAGCCATGTCCAGGACAGTATTTCCCTAGACTTCATTATGTCCAGGACAATACTTACCTAGAGTCCACGATGTCCAGGACAGTACTTCCTTTCTGACATGTTATTATGTCCAGAACAGTACTTCCACAAGACTGCAACTTGTGCAAGATGGTCCTTTAGCATGTCCAGAATAAATCCCATGAGAGCCTTTAGTAGCAGAACCACTGCCGCCAGCACCAGTGCCAACCCTTGTGTGAAGCGTGAGCAGGACTAAGGAGATGATGCAGGTCAGATGAGCAGGTGGAGGATGTAGGACCCCAAGGCTATTTTGTGGCTGAGGAAGCCCAGGTGATACCACTTGGTCAGCGTGTGATCCATTGTGTAACCCTGTCAAAAAGCAGGCAAACGCATGAGGCCAAGAGCAGAGCACACACCAGTAACCCTGCAGGAACAATCCCAACACAGGACACACCAGTAACCCTGCAGGAACAATCCCAACACAGGACACACCAGTAACCCTGCAGGAACAATCCCAACACAGGACACACCAGTAACCCTGCAGGAACAATCCCAACACAGGACACATCAGTAACCCTGCAGGAACAATCCCAACACAGGACACACCAGTAACCCTGCAGGAACAATCCCAACACAGGCAACAGTAACCCTGCAGGAACAATCCCAACACAGGACACACCAGTAACCCTGCAGGAACAATCCCAACACAGGACACACCAGTAACCCCACAGGAACAATCCCAACACAGGACACACCAGTAACCCCACAGGAACAATCCCAACACAGGACACACCAGTAACCCTGCAGGAACAATCCCAACAAAGTCAAATAGTGGTAGTCGACACACATACACACACTGACAGTGCAAGAAACACTCCACAAGTAAGTAAGCAAGTAATGTGTGTTTTATACCCAGTCAACCATTACAGTTATATTAGGGAACAAACTGAAGTTCAACAGCGCTTGGACTGTCAGGCCACAGAGGAACAATCCGCTGTCTCTACACTCTCTAACACCACAATCACAATAATAATGGGCACTTAAGTAGCATGTCTAACCTGTAAGGTCCCTAAGCAGCTGTAAATTCTTTTCATATACATACATCCTATACACACATTTAGACAAGATTCAAATGCACCATAATAAAGAAAAGAAGTAACCTGACGCTTCTGCTATGTTGCTTCATCAAGGCAGCCAATGGTGATGATGAAGTGATGCTTTATGTCCTCAGATGTCAGTTGACATATTAGGGACAAGTTGTGACCAATGCCGAAGCACGGTGCAATAATCTTTACATCCACGGAAACCAGAAGGCTCGTTAGAACGGACAGTCCAGGACGACCACCTCGACTCTCACGCAGCTCCTAAGCCAATGGTGCAATAAGCTTGACTTTGTACTCACAAGTAGTAGCTCAAGCTCCTCAACACTTCAGAGTTTATAAGCTACAAGCCATTTGTGATGGCTGCCTTCCCTGCCAGACTGCTAGATACAACACAGCATGCATACTACCCCCCCCCCCAACATACACACACACACACACACACATATACACACACCATGCAGAAGACAAATGGTTACCTGTTCTTCCTCTGAACTGCTGTCAAACGCCAGACCCAGGTAAGCCAGGTGAAGAAGAGACAGCATGAAGAAGGCAGTGTTAGCCAGCATCACCACAGGATGGTACTGAAAACAAAATCAGCCTGACCTTTACAGCTGCTTTTCATTTTTACAGTCAGTTAATCAGCGTTAAACTGAATTACAGTGCACTTGTATAAACTATGGCAAATCCATATAGAGGCTGGTCCCTCTGCAATCTGCACCACCTGCCCAGACTGCTCCCATCATTATGTTCTTACAGAGATTGTTGTTGTTTTTACCCTTCTCACTGCCTCTACAGCTTTCTTACTGAGATTGTTGTTGTTTTTTACCCTTCTGACTGCCTCTACAGCTTTCTTACTGAGATTGTTGTTGTTTTTTACCCTACTGACTGCCTCTACAGCTTTCTGACAGAGATTGTTGTTGTTTTTTACCCTACTGACTGCCTCTACAGCTTTCTTACTGAGATTGTTGTTGTTTTTTACCCTACTGACTGCCTCTACAGCTTTCTTACTGAGATTGTTTTGTTTTTTTACCCTACTGACTGCCTCTACAGCTTTCTTACTGAGATTGTTGTTGTTTTTTACCCTACTGACTGCCTCTACAGCTTTCTGACAGAGATTGTTTGTTTTTTTACCCTACTGACTGCCTCTACAGCTTTCTGACAGAGATTGTTGTTGTTTTTACCCTACTGACTGCCTCTACAGCTTTCTGACAGAGATTGTTGTTGTTTTTACCCTACTGACTGCCTCTACAGCTTTCTGACAGAGATTGTTGTTGTTTTTACCCTACTGACTGCCTCTACAGCTTTCTGACAGAGATTGTTGTTGTTTTTTTACCCTACTGACTGCTCTACAGCTTTCTGACAGAGATTGTTGTTGTTTTTACCCTACTGACTGTCTCTACAGCTTTCTGACAGAGATTGTTGTTGTTTTTACCCTACTGACTGCCTCTACAGCTTTCTGCAGAGATTGTTGTTGTTTTTACCTACTGACTGCCTCTACAGCTTTCTGACTGAGACTGTTTTGTTGTTACCCTATGACTGCTCTACAGCTTTCTGAAGAGATTGTGTTGTTTTTACCTACGACTGCCTACACTTTTGTAGGTGTGGTGGCAAGACTGCACTACCTTTTGTCAGGTTGTGTGGCATATGACTGCACTGACCTGTTTGTAGGTGTGTAGACTCAGACTTTTGTTTGTCAAGACTGCACTGACCTGTTTGTAGGTGTGGTGCAAGACTGCACTGACCTGTTTGTAGGTGTGGTGGCAAGACTGCACTGACCTGTTTGTAGGTGTGGTGGCAAGACTGCACTGACCTGTTTGTAGGTGTGATCAAGGACTGCACTGACCTGTTGTAGGTGTGGTGGCAAGACTGCACTGACCTGTTTGTAGGTGTGGTGGCAAGACTGCACTGACCTGTTGTAGGTGTGTGACGCCTGTTGTGGTGGTCAAGACTGCACTGACCTGTTTGTAGGTGTGGTGGCCAAGACTGCACTGACCTGTTTGTAGGTGTAATGAGGTTTGTAGGTGGCAAGGACTGCACTGACCTGTTTGTAGGTGTGGTGGCAAGACTGCACTGACCTGTTTGTAGGTGTGGTGGCAAGGACTGCACTGACCTGTTTGTAGGTGTGGTGACAGGACTGCACTGCCTGTTTGTAGGTGTGGTGACAGGACTGCACTGACCTGTTTGTAGGTGTGGTGGCAAGACTGCACTGACCTGTTTGTAGGTGTGGTGGCAAGACTGCACTGACCTGTTTGTAGGTGTGGTGACAGGACTGCACTGACCTGTATGTAGGTGTGAACACAGGACTGCACTGACCTGTTTGTAGGTGTGGTGGCAAGACTGCACTGACCTGTATGTAGGTGTGGTGACAGGATTGCACTGCTTGTATGTAGGTGTGGTGACAGGACTGCACTGTTTGTAGGTGTGGTGACAGGACTGCACTGTTTGTATGTAGGTGTGGTGACAGGACTGCACTGTTTGTAGGTGTGGTGACAGGACTGCACTGTTTGTATGTAGGTGTGGTGACAGGACTGCACTGTTTGTAGGTGTGGTGACAGGACTGCACTGTTTGTAGGTGTGGTGACAGGACTGCACTGTTTGTAGGTGTGGTGACAGGACTGCACTGCTTGTATGTTGCTGTGGTGACAGAATTGCACTGCTTGTATGTAGGTGTGGTGACATGACTGCACCGTTTGTATGTAGGTGTGGTGGCAGGACTGCACTGTTTGTATGTAGGTGTGGTGACAGGACTGCACTGTTTGTATGTAGGTGTGGTGACAGGACTGCACTGTTTGTATGTAGGTGTGATGACAGGACTGCACTGTTTGGTGACAAGAATGAACTGACCTGTTTGTAGGTGTGGTGACAGGACTGCACTGTTTGGTGACAAGAATGAACTGACCTGTTTGTAGGTGTGGTGACAGGACTGCACTGTTTGGTGACAAGAATGAACTGACCTGTTTGTAGGTGTGGTGACAGGACTGCACTGTTTGGTGACAAGAATGTACTGACCTGTTTGTAGGTGTGGTGACAAGACTGCACTGTCTGTATGTAGGTGTGGTGACAAGAATGTACTGTTTGTACGTAAGTGTGGTGACAAGAATGTACTGACTTGTTTGTTGGCATGGTCACAGCCCTCTTTGCATTTCTTGGCTTGTATGCAGGCGCTGAAAATCCTGGACAGTTTCTCCCTCAGCACTGAAACAGCAAATGGTGGTGCATTGCACATGCACAGCTTTCAACACAACGTGCTTCTTCTATGTTTATATATATCAGTTCTGTACCCAGAAACAATGGATCAGCAACATAATGTATCCTTATCTATACATGATTGGTCAAACAATCCATCCACTGACTGATCAGTCTAACCAGTTCAACCCCTCGTCTCTCCACTATCTTTCTCTTTCTCTAATATAACCTCTCCCTCTCAACCTCTCCAATCCAATCTTTCCATCTACTGCTCCAGTTTAATCTCTCCATCTACCTCTCCAATTTAATCTGTCCATCTCTCTCCCCAATTTAATCTCTCCATCTATCTCCCCAATTTAATCTCTCCATCTATCTCCCCAATTTAATCTCTCTGCACGTATCTTTTTCTTTTCTCTTTTTTCCCCCAAGCACATTGTTGCCCCACTGTGGGCTTTCATTAACATGCATCCATCCATTACAATACAGTTTCTCAAAGTATGCAGGAACGACACGTAAATACATGCACACTTAAGTACACACAAACAAACAAAAAACATATACACTCACCAAAAAAAAAAAATCGAAAAAAATATCCCGATCTAGATGTCCACCTAACTAGTTATCATAACCATCTACCACATCTACATTAACAGCCTTTAAATCCATCCACATTTTTTTCTCTCTATTTTGTTCTTTTCCTTTCTGGCTGGCTGTATTCAGTAACAGTAGTTCACTGACTGACAGTGACACACTTTATCATGTGAAGAAACAACCAGACACAGACTAGTGATGCACAGGACAAGACTCGCGTCTCAAGCCCCCTTACTGCTCCCATAATGCCAGGCTGGGGTGTCATTTGTTGTCCGTGTGCACCATAACTCATGCAGAACCTACCAACACTGTGTGTGTGTGTGTGTGTGCGTGTGCGTGCGGGCGTGCATGCATGCGTGTGTGCGTGTGTGTTTGTCTCCCTCTCTCTCTCCTATTTTTCCCCCAATATAATTCATTTTTGTTACGTTTATGAACTCTTTTTGCTGATGACTATTTAGTTTATAATAAGCACTGTTACAATATTGCTGTAAGTTGCACAAAAACTGGAATAAAACATGACCAAAAAAACAAAACAAAAACAACCAACACCAAGAAGTCATAAAAGTTCTGTTCCAATCCCCATATCACTAAGTCATACAGTCATACAGGCTCCTGGATTTTGAGCAAACTTGAGTTAGGACAGAAAACACAAAAAAGGCACACTCACCAAATTCAACATAGGAGTAGAAACCCAGGGAAAACAGCACAGAAGCCAGTTGGAAGTTTAGTCCCTGAAACACAAAGTACCATATGACAAAAACGTGTGACTAATTCTAATGTCTCTTCTCACACAAATCAGTGACTAAACAATAATGTTACACCGTCTCAACAAGAATCTGGATAATGAATTATGAAGTGATTGCAGATTGCAATTTCAGCTCTTCAGTCTTCCTTAGAAACAATTCACACCAGCACCAACATGTGATTGCTATATGGTGGAGCACACCGGTACTGGTGCTGCAGACATAACATACAGATAGTACACTGGTAGACGTGACACACAGACAGTACACTGGTAGACCTTACACGCAGACAGTACACTGGTAGACATGACACACAGACAGTACACTGGTAGACCTTACACACAGACAGTACACTGGTAGACATGACACACAGACAGTACCCTGGTAGACATGACACACAGACAGTACACTGGTAGACCTTACACACAGACAGTACACTGGTAGACATGACACAGAGACAGTACACTGGTAGACATGACACAGACAGTACACTGGTAGACGTGACACACAGACAGTACCCTGGTAGACATGACAGCCACAGGGTGGAGTACACCTGTATTAGTGCTGCAGACTTGCAATACACAGAAGAACACAGACTGACTGGGATACATACCCCCCCCCCCCCCCACCACACACACACACATATACACACACACACACACACATACATACACATACATACAATCACACACACATGCACCATCACACAGCACGCACCACACACCACACACACACACACACACACACACACACACACACACACACACACACACACACACACACACACACACACACACACACACACACACACACACACACACACACACTGGATCCAGGCATGGGGGTGGGGTGGGGAAGCTGTATCTGCTGCTCTGTGCACAAATTCAGCACTTCTGGCTAGTTGCCACATTTTCAACAGTGTTTATGCCGATCTGTTTTCATTGCACTTGCCACCCCAGGATTTTCACACCAAATGTTAGCAGAACACTGGCAGCTTTATTGCAAAATTCTGCAAATTAGCTGACACTTCCCATGACTGACGGGTGGGTGTACAGGTGTACAGGCGCTGTAGGCCAACCTGCAGCACACATCACGCAGGCAGACGCGAAAGCACAGACTTACGTGTAATAAAGAGCTGGCAGCATAGGTCAGAAGGACAGCAGCAAAGGTGCCGCAGGGTCGTGCAGCCTTGAAGACATCTGAAATAGAAAGCAGGCCACTTTACTTCACCTTTTATTATGTGATGGCTAATTTGTGTTAGTGGAAGGGATATTTCTTGGTGTTTCTTCATCTATTACATGTGTATGAACTCATCGTGATCACCGCCACACAACAACACAAGCGACACATGCACCAGGAGCTCAGCATGCTCATGCACTCACACGCTCATGCCAAACACAACAGACACTGTTCATTGGCGTCACCATCGCTTCTCAAACCAAGGAAGTGCCTGAGCCCAGTTGACACTCAAGCCCCTCTGGGTGTAGTCTGTATTCTGTGGGCTGCACAGCAGGATGTACAACAGGAGTGCAGTGGGATGTACAAAAGGGTATACAAAGAATACATGTACTGCAGAGTGTGCAGTGGGGTGTGCCAAAGGGTACACAAAGAGGAATACATGAGGTACAGCAGTGTGTGCAGTGGGGTGTGCCAAAGGGTACACAAAGAGGAATACATGAGGTACAGCAGTGCGTGCAGTGGGGTGTGCCAAAGGGTACACAAAGAGGAATACATGAGGTACAGCAGTGGTGCAGTGGGGTGTGCCAAAGGGTACACAAAGAGGATACATGAGGTACAGCAGTGGTGCAGTGGGGTGTGCCAAAGGGTACACAAAGAGGAATACATGAGGTACAGCAGTGCGTGCAGTGGGGTGTGCCAAAGGGTACACAAAGAGGAATACATGAGGTACAGCAGTGCGTGCAGTGGGGTGTGCCAAAGGGTACACAAAGAGGCATACATGATGTACAGCAGTGCGTGCAGTGGGGTGTGCCAAAGGGTACACAAAGAGGAATACATGATGTACAGCAGTGCGTGCAGTGGGGTGTGCCAAAGGGTACACAAAGAGGAATACATGATGTACAGCAGTGCGTGCAGTGGGGTGTTCCAAAGGGTACACAAAGAGGAATACATGATGTACAGCAGTGCGTGCAGTGGGGTGTGCCAAAGGGTACACAAAGAGGAATACATGAGGTACAGCAGTGCGTGCAGTGGGGTGTGCCAAAGGGTACACAAAGAGGCATACATGATGTACAGCAGTGCGTGCAGTGGGGTGTGCCAAAGGGTACACAAAGAGGAATACATGATGTACAGCAGTGTGTGCAGTGGGGTGTGCAGTTAGAGTCTACATACAAGTTTTGAGCCAGTAGTGCATGGGAAGATTCCAGTTTGTGACCACCTCCACCAGCGACCGCGGCAGCTCTATGTGATGAGGTCTGGACACTGACAGAATCCTGCAACACACGCCACCACAATTAGACAGTCCAACACTGCCCACCTCCAACACTGACAAAAACCAATACTGACCACCTCCAACACTGACCATAATCAACACTGGCCATCCTCAACACTGACCATAATCAACACTGACCACTTCCAACACTGACCATCTTCAACACTGACCATAACCAACACTGACCATCTCCAACACTGACTACAACCATCACTGATCATAACCAACAGTGACCATCTTCAACACTGACCACTTCCAACACTGACTACAACCATCACTAATCATAACCAACACTGACCATAACCAACAGTGACAACCTTCAACATTGACTAAAACCAACACTGACCACCTCCAGTACTGACCATAACCAACACTTACCACCCCCAACACTGATCATAAACAATGCTGACCATAACCAACACTGACCACCTTTAACACTGACCATAACCAACACTGACCACTTCCAACACTACCACATCCAACACTGACCATAACCAACACTGACCATAATCAACACTGACCACCTTCAATACAGCTCTATGTTCGAGCCCCAGACATACACACTAACAGAAAATCTATACAGAACAGCCCATGGTGTAAGTCAGCTGAGCACAGGCCCAGTCCGGGGTTCAACTGAGCTGAGCAAGGCAGCGGCCGGGGTTCAACTGAGCTGAGCAAGGCAGCGGCCGGGGTTCAACTGAGCTGAGCAAGGCGACGGCCGGGGTTCAACTGAGCTGAGCAAGGCGACGGCCGGGGTTCAACTGAGCTGAGCAAGGCGACGGCCGGGGTTCAACTGAGCTGAGCAAGGCGACGGCCGGGGTTCAACTGAGCTGAGCAAGGCGACGGCCGGGGTTCAACTGAGCTGAGCAAGGCGACGGCCGGGGTTCAACTGAGCTGAGCAAGGCGACGGCCGGGGTTCAACTGAGCTGAGCAAGGCGACGGCCGGGGTTCAACTGAGCTGAGCAAGGTGGCGGCCGGGGTTCAACTGAGCTGAGCACAGGTCAGGGCCATTGTGTAACTGGCCCGGTAGATGGAGGCCAGTGAAAGCAAAGAGAGACAAAGACTACTCACCAGCGTGTGTTACTGTCCACTTGTGTCCAGTGAAGGCAAAGAGAGACAAAGACTACCCACCAGCGTGTGTTACTTACTGTCCACTTGTGTCCAATGAAAGCACAGAGAGAGACAAAGACTAATAAACCCACCAGCGTGTGTTACTTACTGTCCATTTGTGTCCAATGAAAACACAGAGAGAGACAAAGACTACCCACCAGTGTGTGTTACCGTCCACTTGTGTCCAGCCGATCCCACTGAGGACAGCTGTTGTTTCTGACATGAAGCTGACAAAGTAATGGCTGAATCTGAAGGACTGTGCATCTCTGTAAGCCAACACCCACCTGCAACCACAGCAGCCATTTTCAACACAACTGTTGACGTTTCACCACAATGGCTTACTCCACAAGGCAACAGCACACCTTTCCTGCAGCACTTGGCCAAGAACTGTGAAAAGATGGTGAATGAGACAAACGGGCATGCTGATGATGCTGGCTAATGCAGTGTGGTCACATACATACAGTACGACCATCACAGCAGACAGCAAGTCTGGCATGCGCTACATTGACATACTACTCATTTAACGAAACAGCTGTGCTATAAAACAAGATAAAAATACTCCATTCCACACCCTGTGGCTGGAAGTGTCATTCGTCTGTCATTAGTGTCATTAGTCTGTCATTAGTGTCATTAGTGTCATTAGTCTGTCATTAGTGTCATTAGTCTGGAGCTGAAAACAGCCACTTTATTCGCTAACTTTTGTTTCATGAGCATGTAGCCTTGAAATCCAATCAGTTATTAAAACTAATCAGTACAGGTGTTTGTTCTTCGTCACTCAGAAGACCTCACATGAAGTGACTTCAAAAACGCCAATAATAAAATGTCTTTACCACAGATGCACGACTGGCCAACAAAGTTGGCATCCATTATAATTTTTGCCTACACAGACACTACTGGTCAGCAACCAGCAACCACAGGGAAAGTGACAATACGCATACACTAGCAGTCAGCAAGGACAGAGTGGCAAGGAATGGAAGGATGTGCACAGACTATCAGCACCAATAAAATAAAATAAAAGCGACACTCTGCACAGACTAGCAGTCAACACTCAGCACCAACAAAAAAGTGATAATCTGCACAGACTAGCAGTCAACACTCAGCACCAACAAAAAAAGTGATAATCTGCACAGACTAGCAGTCAACACTCAGCACCAACAAAAAAGTGATAATCTGCACAGACTAGCAGTCAACACTCAGCACCAACAAAAAAGTGATAATCTGCACAGACTAGCAGTCAACACTCAGCACCAACAAAAAAGTGATAATCTGCACAGACTAGCAGTCAACACTCAGCACCAACAAAAAAGTGATAATCTGCACAGACTAGCAGTCAACACTCAACACCAACAAAAAAGTGATAATCTGCACATACTAACAGTCAACACTCAGCACCAACAAGTTCAGTGACAATCTGCACAGACTAGCAGTCAACACTCAGCACCAACAAGGACAGTGACACTCTGCACATGCTAGCAGTCAACACTCAGCACCAACAAGGACAGTGACAATCTGCATACACAAGCAGCCAACACTCAGCACCAACAAGGACAGTGACACTGAACATGCTGGCAGTCAACACTCAGCACCAACAAGGACAGTGACAATCTGCATACGCAAGCAGTCAACACTCAGCACCAACAAGGACAGTGACACTCTGCACATGCTAGCAGTCAACACTCAGCACCAACAAGGACAGTGATAATCTGCACACGCAAGCAGTCAACACTCAGCACCAACAAGGACAGTGACACTGAACATGCTAGCAGTCAACAGTCAGCACCAACAAGGACAGTGACACTCTGCACATGCTAGCAGTCAACACTCAGCACCAACAAGGACAGTGACAATCTGAACACACAAGCAGCCAACACTCAGCACCAACAAGGACAGTGACACTGCACATGCTGGCAGTCAACACTCAGCACCAACAAGGACAGTGACAATCTGCACATGTGAGCAGTCAACACTCAGCACCAACAAGGACAATGACACTGCACATGCTGGCAGTCAACACTCAGCACCAACAAGGACAGTGACAATCTGCACATGCTAGCAGTCAACACTCGGCACCAACAAGGACAGTGTACTCACAGCCAGGCATGGTCCAGAATCAGCCAGTGAGTGAGACAGGTGGAGTACAGGAGACAGATGACTGACAGCAAACAACTGGTGACACATTTCACAGCCCATCCCACAGACTGAAACAGTTATTGTTAACGCTTCAAGGGTTACACACAACTGACAGCAAACAAATGGTGACACATTTCACATCACATCCCACAGACTGAAACAGTTATTGTCAATGCTTCACTGGATACACACAACTGACAGCAAACAACTGGTGACACATTTCACTGGCCATCCCACTGATTGAAAGTTATAGTCAATGCCACACTCCGAACATCGGTTTCCGGCATCTTCCTCCAAACTCTGTCAGATTTAGTTACACCACTGAAGGGGCACTCTTTATCTCCGCGCAGCTGTCCACCGACACGGTCACTGCCCTCTGAAAGGTTCGGGTACTGATAAGACTGTGGAAGCAAACTAGCACCCAAG
This sequence comes from Alviniconcha marisindica, assembly GCA_018857735.1. Lineage (NCBI taxonomy): Eukaryota > Metazoa > Mollusca > Gastropoda > Provannidae > Alviniconcha > Alviniconcha marisindica. Next base: position 95,762 of record JABMCL010003046.1, on the reverse strand, counting down.
AACATATGTAAACATGAGGTGCATCCACCCTGGGTAAAAAAAAGAGTTCCGTCTCGATTCAACGATTTTTATACTGCTACACTGGTGTTATAAAAAAACGCTGATAATCTAATGTTAACAATCTACGTTTGAGCAAACAAAAACTGCTTGTTAGCTGACAGTTTTCTGGACCCTATGGTGTAACCAAATATGGCAGTGGTTGAAGGAAGGATGTTGTAAACCAGTGCTTGGAGTCTGAGTCAATGCTTCACTGGTTAAAATCATCATGAGGTGACCCTCTGTGGTTGACAGGACATTAAAATCCAATTACTAACAAATGACCTAACACTGGCTAAAAATAGGTGGAACACAACTGACAGCAAACAACTGGTGAAAAAACTGTAAGTATAATCATTTTCCAAACAACACTCTCTTTGTTAATTTGAAACAGGAAAAGCAGTCACCTTGCAAAATGTTTATGCAGCATGACCATAACCAATCCTTTCAAACATTTTTTTTCTGAAAACAACAACAACAACACAAAACCTGAGAAAACTGACTTCAAGGGTTGTTCTGTGTGGATGACATGACGGCATGACCTGGCTAGCACTTGCAGCATATGCAAGGCAGATAGGCTGCATAAGCTCGTGTCCTCAAAAAAGGTATGCTGCCCAGACCCCAGTCACACTTCGCAACACTACTGTGCAGCATATCACCACATGTAGTCTTAACCACCGCTGTACAGCATACCACCACACCTAGTCTTAACCACCGCTGTGCAGTGTACTACCACACCTAGTCATAACCACCGCTGTACAGCATACCACCACACCTAGTCTTAACCACCGCTGTGCAGTGTACCACCACACCTAGTCTTAACCACCGCTGTACAGCATACCACCACACCTAGTCATAACCACCGCTGTACAGTGTACCACCACACCTAGTCATAACCACCGCTGTGCAGTGTACCACAACACCTAGTCATAACCACCGCTGTGCAGTGTACCACCACACCTAGTCTTAACCGCCGCTGTGCAGTGTACCACAACACCTAGTCATAACCACCGCTGTGCAGTGTACCACTACACCTAGTCATAACCACCGCTGTGCAGTGTACCACCACACCTAGTCTTAACCACCGCTGTGCAGCGTACCACCACACCTAGTCTTAACCACCGCTGTACAGCATACCACCACACCTAGTCTTAACCACCGCTGTGCAGTGTACCACTACACCTAGTCTTAACCACCGCTGTGCAGTGTACCACTACACCTAGTTGTAACCACCGCTGTGCAGTGTACCACTACACCTAGTCATAACCACTGACAGCAGGCTCCACAGACTTTAGCCCTGCATGTGGTGCTTGGAAATAACGTGAAAGGATACACATAAATGTGCCAATCAATCTAATTATTAATATTATTATCATGTAGTGTAAAATATGTGTGTTGGATGAAACAACAATCAACATAAACTGATGCCAAGTGCCTGTGACTGTACTCAGAAGCTGGCTTGAACACAGGTACATGTATGTGGCTTTAGCTTAGCATCATTGCTCTGTTTGAACGGTGACACTTACCAGGGGCAGATTTTCAATGAGAAGTGATCTGCTGTAGTCATGGTAGGACACCCAGGGCCCAAATATGACTGTACCCACATGAAAACTGTAGCCCATGAACTCAAAGATGTTGGGCAGGTCAATGATAGCCCCACTGCCAAAGTCAAAGGCAAGGGAAATAATCTTCATAGACAGCACCATCTGTGCACCTAAACAAAAAGAAAAAGAAAAAAACCAAGACAGTAACATTATCATCTCAGTGACAGTAGTCATTCAGCTGAATGCGACCATATGGCGCAGTAATTCTGTTTTTTAAACCGGAGTAACATCACATATATCTATATATATATACATCTACAATAGTCTGACATTCATTTTCTCCAAAGCATACACTCACACAAATATACATATATACACACACTAGCAAGCACATGCACACACACACGATTCTTAGGTGTTTTTTTGGGGGTTGTTTTTAGTGTTTGTGCATTTCATTGCCCCTAGAATATTTTCACCAGTATTTCAGTATTTTTTCTTCTTCTTTTTTTCTGACCTTTTTTGTAACACAAACCACTCACTATTCATGCTGTTGCCTCCAAGTGATGGACTGAGCGTCAAAACCAGTTGTCTATCTACCTATCCGCTGATGCCCCAGTCATTGATCATACTCCCATCACTGATCATACTCCCATCACTGATCATTGATCATACTCCCATCACTGATCATACTCCCATCACTGATCATTGATCATACTCCCATCACTGATCATTGATCATATTCCCATCACTGATCATACTCCCATCACTGATCATCCCCCCCGCCCCCCCCCCCCCCCCCAACCTAGTAGTGCCATGCCCTCCACCATAACCAAGCTGTACCCTCTAAAATAGCAATGCTGTACCACCCAAAATAACAATGCCATACCACCCTGCATCCCCCAAAATTAGCAGTGCTCCCTGCCCCTCCCCACCCCAAAAACAACCATGCTGTACCCCCCTCAACAGCAATGGTATACCTCCAAACTAGCAGTATTACACCCCAAACTAGCTGTGCTGTACCCCCAAACTAGCAGTATTACACCCCAAACTAGCAGTATTACACCCCAAACTAGCAGCATTACACCCCAAACTAGCTGTGCTGTACCCCCAAACTAGCAGTATTACACCCCAAACTAGCAGTATTACACCCCAAACTAGCTGTGCTGTACCCCCAAACTAGCTGTGTCTGTACCCCCAAACTAGCTGTGCTGTACCCCCAAACTAGCAGTATTATACCCCCAAACTAGCAGTATTATACCCCCAAACTAGCTGTGCTGTACCCCCAAACTAGCTGTGTTGTACCCCCAAACTAGCTGTGCTGTACCCCCAAACTAGCTGTGCTGTACCCCCAAACTAGCAGTATTACACCCCAAACTAGCTGTGCTGTACTGTCCCCTAACCAGGCAATGTCTTACCTCTGATTTGATGCCACACCAGGTAATGTCTTACCTCTGATTCGATGCCACACTAGGTAATGTCTTACCTCTGATTCGATGCCACACCAGGTAACGTCTTACCTCTGATTCGATGCCACACCAGATAATGTCTTATCTCTGATTCAATGACACACCAGGTAATGTCTTATCTCTGATTTGATGCCACACCAGGTAATGTCTTACCTCTGATTCGATGCCACACCAGATAATGTCTTACCTCTGATTCGATGCCACTCCAGGTAATGTCTTACCTCTGATTAGATGCCACACCAGGTAACGTCTTACCTCTGATTCGATGCCAAACTGTCGGCTCCACCAGCCACAGCTCACTGCAAACAATGGGCATGCATATATATATTAAGAAGAAGAAAAAGGCCATCAAAAAGAATCATGTTCACTGGTAAATGTGTGTGTGGGGTGTGTGTGTGTGTGTGTGTGATGTGTGTGTGTGTGTGTGTGTGTGTGTGTGTGTGTGTGTGTGTGTGTGTGTGTGTGTGTGTGTGTCTGTGTGTGCATGTGTGTGTTCATTAGTGTGTGTGAGTGAAGTCCATGTGTGGATGCATGTGTGTGTGTGTGTGTATGGGGTGGGGGGGGGGGGGGGGGGGGAGGGGGAGGGGGGTCTCGAAAGTGCTACAGGCTACAGTCCATGTTTTTAGTAAGTTCTTAATGTACAGTTACAGGGTTTGTTTTTATAACACTCTATCACTTGTGCTGATGAGAAGGAGATACAGGTATGAGGGATGAAGGTGTGTGTGTGTGTGTGGAGGGGGGGGTAGTATTATGTACTTAATGGTAGTAAGTAACTTGGTATTTTACACCCACTCAACCAGTATGTTTACATCTGGGCAATGTACTTAATGGAATGTACATCATCTATACATCATCTGTCCAGCCAAGCTTTTGCTGTGCACACTCTGTATCTCATTCTATGCTTCCTCAAACATTTTCTGACTCTACTACTTGCCACTATCACCACTAAAACCAGCAAAATCAAACTCATACACCACAATCAGAACCTATCTAGCACATACCAGAACACAAGGAAGGCAGCTATCAATGCAGCCATTGCCACTCCACTCAAGTGGCGCCCCCTGGGTGCCATGGCTACCAAGAGGGGATAAGCCAGGGTGCAGCAGAGAACCATGTAGAGGAAGGCCAGACGGAAGAGATTGTGAAGCACCATGATTCCAAAGACAGCGCTGGCAAAGTGGAGCATCCACTGTGGCACACTCCCCTCTGCACCGCCTGAAACACACAAGGCACTGAAATTAGTTATTATGGTATCTCCACCAACAAAACTATACAAAAAAGAATAGCAAAAGTTTTGTCGTGACAAACATGTGTTTGCCATGACAAAACACATCTTTTGTCATGACAAAAGTATCTTTGTTTGACAAATATTTGTCACGATAAACATAATTTTGTTGCAACAAAACTTTTGTAGCGACAAGCTTACTTTTTTGTGACAAACATGTGTTTGTTGTGACAAAACGTCTTTTGTTTTGACAGAAGTATGCTTGTCACGACAAAAGTTTTGTCAAAACAAACACATATTTGTTGCGACAAATGTTTTGTTGCAACAAACTTAATTTTGTCACAACAAACTTAATTTTGTCATGACAAAAGTTTTGTCGCAGCAAGCATACTTGGCAAACATGTGTTTGTCGCAACAAAATATTTGTCACGACAAAAATGATACTTGTAGCAGCTCCCACCAATAATACACACGTACACAAACACACATACCCAAACCACCACCACCATCTTATCCACCAATACACATACAACACAAATGTATGCCCACCCCCTATCCCCATCACACACACACACACACACACACACACACACACACACACACACACACACACACACACACACACACATACTTGAACACACACACTCACAAACACATACTCCAATACACACACACACATTATATATACTCCAACACACACCCCCACAAACACATACTCCAATACACACACACACACATATACTCCAACACACACACTCACAAACACATACTCCAATACACACACACACACATATACTCCAACACACACACCCACAAACACATACTCCAATACACACACACACACACATATACTCCAACACACACACTCACAAACACATACTCCAATACACACACACAGAGTAAAACCGACCAGTCCTACGCAGCTGTGCCACCAATCTAAAGATGAAGGACATGACGACAACGGAGAACAATCCTTGCACCATCTGCAGAGCGGTTGGAAGCACACAGTTCTGCAGCATCTCTGAAGCCAAGATGCGATCATACTGCACAGGCGGGCTGTCACGCCCTTCATGGTAGGCCTCCAGCCAGTCTGCCATCTCCGGTGACATTTCATCTTCATCAAAGTAGTCAAAGAAGTTGTCCCCTTCCCCATCCAGGTCATCAAAGTAGTCAGGCCCCACATAATCCATCCTGAAATCAGGAGTCACATCAATTCACCTTTTTCTCCCTTGTCTTTATCATCTATTTTTTCTTCTCCTTCTCCCCCCCCCAACCCACCCCCATTCTCCCGCCTCCCCCCTTTTTTCCCATTTCTTTTGTTATTTAAGAGCAAATTACATTCATATGACACATTTATTAACATAACTCATTTTTTCTTCAGTTCAAGGTTTTAATGGCATGATACCTTCAGTATAGTTTCAAAGTTTTGCTCATTATGGTACATGAAAGATAGATCTGTAGTGTACAAATGATACATATAGCATACAAATGAAACAAATTGCAAGCGTCAAACAAAACATTATTTAAAACAAAACAAAACAACAAAACAATGCCTCTGAATCCATTTAAATCTCTTCACATCACCTACACAGGTGTTGCCGTGTATACCACCAATCTGCATCTCACTGTTCCCTCACCTGTGGTCCACTGGTCCAGCTCCGGCTGGAAGTCAACCGTATCACAGAACCACTCCCTTCTGCACCAGGCTCAGGCTGTAGCACTAGACTCCATGGCACTAGACTCCATAGCACTAGACTCCATAGACCTAGACTCCACAGCACTAGACTCCATGGCATTAGACTCCACAGCACTACTAGCAGCTGTTGGGTACCACAGGTGTAGATCCCATTGCAGAAAAGCCTAGACACAGAAACATTCTGTTAATCCATTCATTTCTGTAAGCTGTGCAAAAGGCTTTTTAAGAGACAGATGAGAGACACATGTAATAATAATAATGTACATTTTACATGAGCTCATCAACACCCGGTTGACTGGGTGTAAAACACCAACTTACTTACTTACTTACTCATCAACAACCTGAGCACTCACATGATACGTATTAACCTAAATATGAGATTATATACACACGTAGAGCACAGTCCCACCAAAACACACACAAAGCACCATATGGAAAGATACCCCCCCCCCCACACACACACACACACGCAGGCACACATGCTCATATGCATGCACACACACACACGTGCACACACGCACGCATGCACGCACGCACACACGCACACTGACTGTAGCAGACTCAGGGTATTGATTTTAGTTGGGGGTAAATACTGTGAGAAGAGGAAGGTTTTCAGTCTGGCTTTAAGTTTAAAAGATGACAGGGTTGAGCAGTGTCTAAGATCTTGTGGGAGTGAATTCCAAATGTGGGGTCCAAAGTAAGAGAAGGTGTGAAAGCCATGAGTCTTGCATTTGTATTATTGGATTTTCAGCATGCAGGTGTCAGAAGAAGAGTGTACTGTACGAGATGGAGTGTAGGCATGTAGCAGTTCAGAGAGGTAAGCAGGACCAGAACCATTTGTAAGTTGCATCTCAGTAACAAACGCAGTCACTGTCAGCCTCAGAATGTAGAATGTGGTGGCACAGCCACTGGCAGTGGCTTTTTCCTCATGTGTGGATCATGGGAGGTTTCACATATCATTCTCTGCATGCAATGCTCTCTCTCTCTCTCTCTCTCTCTCTCTCTCTCTCTCTCTCTCTCTCTCTCTCTCTCTCTCTCTCTCTCTCTCTCTTTAAGTTAAGATCAGCTTGTGTGCACCAATTGCACACTTTCAGGCCCCACTGACTTCAGTGTGGTTCAGTGAGCTGTAACTGTGGATGAGCATTCCATGAGGAGTTGTGTGTGCGTTCATTTCCCTGATGGGTTTCCACACTATGCCTGGCCAGCACAGTTGGCCAGTTCTGAATTTGTTGGGTCAAGAGGTGTATACAGTGTGTTTAACTGTAACCTGCCACCTGCACTTCTGGCAGAATGACATGGATCTCTTACATTCTATGATGCCAACATGAGGGTGGAACAGATACCAGATACCAAATTAACAGTCAGCACAAAAGTTGACTCTGACCTGGAGAAGAAATCTTTCCACTGCTCCTGCAGGGGACTGAACCTGTGACCCTCCGATCACAAGTCCAACGCTGTAGCAACCAGCTATCCTTGACCCATGACAGTGTGCTGATGGAGTACAATCAGCACCCTGACAATCACCGTTCACCAACAAGTCTGGCTGTTCTCTTTTCTTCTGTATCTCTGTTTAATTTCAGTTTGTAAGTACTTAGACTTTTGCATCCTGTCAACCACACAGGGTCTCCTTGGCACAATCAAACTCTTCATAACTAAACATACACTCAAATACTCTTCTCATATAATTATATGTAAAACTATACTTGAGTGAAATGTACAAGATCAGTCCAAAAACAAATAAAAGATTTTTTTTATACACCTACACAAAAAGCCAATTTTTGAAAGGTTAGTCCTTCAATACTGCCCTTGCTAAAAACATTTTTTTTTTTTTAAACACACATTTATTAGTCCATGGCACTGTAAACCATTCTAACTTATCATCCCAGTTATTTTTAGAACTAAAAGTAAAACAGGTATACACAAAAACAATACTAATATATTTTGTTTTAAAAGAAGTGAATATATAGTGGCAAATTTTATACCTCAGCAAGAATTTATACCAGCTTGCTGCACATACTAACTATAGTTGCTCAACAAACGTGGAAAAAAAGTCCGTTTTTCAGCAAAGCTCACAAACTATGCCATTACATTTATTCAAACCTTTGGCCAAAATCCCAGATGCAGATATTCTGAAAAATAATATCCTATCCCAAGTAACTGATTAAATTCTACCAAACTGTTTATTTGTTTACGTTTATTTTTGACATAGTAATTAGTATGCACATGTGGCAAAGTTGCATTTGATTTCAAACAGTGAATACATTAATAAACCTCAGATTTGGTAATCTGAATAGCTCTCCAGTATGCTGCTGGTGTGCCAGCTCTATTTCTCCCAACAGCATTAGTAAGAAAAGAAACATGATCACTTACCGTTACTGCCACAGGTGCGGGCTGCAAGTCTGAGTAAGAGACTAACAAACAGGAGACGCACAAAAGTGGTTATTTTTACTTTATCATTAGTAGCGCCAACCTCTTATTTTAAAGTGCCAGCTCAAGGCAAGTTGGAGCTGCCCTTGGACAGAGTATTGACTGAACTGAACTAACACAGTAACAGCTGGCTAAATTCACTTACTGTACATCCCCATGCCCAAGAAGACTGTGCAGGCACATAATGGAAAGAGCTTGAGAAATCAATAAGTATTGTATACACCTTTCATATTCTCCCCCTTTTTCAGCAATCAGATGCTGGCCATGTTACAGCAAGTGTGAACAACACAGATGTTGGCTGCTTAACCAATCAATCAGTCACGGCATGCGACTCTGGGGTCTAACTGCTCTTTAAAGGAGCTCCCACACATCACGGATTCTTGTGATAGGAATCAAATAAAAATACACTCGCAACAGTTTCCCACTCTGTCCATAAATGGTCTAATTCATTAAAAACTTACAGTACTTAATAAAATCACGGCCATCAGTGCTGCCATGTGGCAGCATACATTATCTTTGACACTGTGAACAAGGCTGCCACATGTGGCAACATACAGTGTCTTTGACACTGTGAACAAGGCTGCCACATGTGGCAGCATACATTATCTTTGACACTGTGAACAAGGCTGCCACATGTGGCAACATACAGTGTCTTTGACACTGTGAACAAGGCTGCCACATGTGGCAACATACAGTGTCTTTGACACTGTGAACAAGGCTGCCACATGTGGCAGCATACATTATCTTTGACACTGTGAACAAGGCTGCCACATGTGGCAGCATACAGTGTCTTTGACACTGTGAACAAGACAGCCACATGTGGCAGCATACATTGTTCTTGATGCTGTCAACAAGGCTGCCACATGTGGCAGCATTGCTTTTTTGTTTTTGTTTTTATGCTGTCAACAAGGCTACCACATTTGGCACTGGCAGCATACATTATTTTTGATGCTGTCAACAAGGTTGGCACATGTGGCAGCATACATTGTTTTTGACATTCATGAACACACAAACACACACACACACACACACGTGCACATACGCATGCACACCCATGCAAGCATGCACACACACACACACACACACACACACACACACACACACACACACACACACATGCACATACGCATGCACACCCATGCACGCATGCACACACACACACACACACACACACACACGCACACACACACACACACAAGTGCACAGACAAGTATACAGCTCACAATTGGTTTGCATTGAGCTCACGTACTGCACTGGGAATAAAACTGTACTTGAACTTGTTCTTTATGTTTACAACCCAGTACATTGTGTGTGTCCTAACTCCCACCCATTCAAAAAAGAGAAAGGAGGACAGTAAATAAAAGGTTAAAGGGTCATGGCCCTGGACACACACAATGCACAGTGAGCAAATGAAGACAGTTTGAATTCATCGTACAGTGGGTGGGAAGAATCAGCAGAACATCATCATAGTCATCATCGCTGGAGGCAAAATTATGACTCATCTTGTCTTAAAAATAATCAACAGTGCATCTGCCAAGTCTTGTGAACTTGATCCCATTCCCACCACGCTTCTTTATGAAAATCTTGACATCCTCTTGCCAACCATCATGAACATCATCAACACATCTCTTACCACTGGCATTGTACCACGTGATCTGAAGACAGCCATCATCAAACCTCTGTTAAAAAAGCCATCACTTGACAAAAATCTTTTGAAAAAAACACATTTTTAACCTTCCATTTCTGTCCGAAATCCTTCAAAAAGTTGTTCTCCACAAACTTCTCAAAGAAAACAACCTCAGCAACCCCTTTCAGTCAGCCTATCAAGCAGGACACAGCACTGAGACTGTTTTGTTACGTATTGTAAACGACATTCTCTCCGTTCCAGACAATGACAACATTTCTGTTCTTCTTTTGTTGGATCTTTCTGCTGCTTTTGACACTACTGACCACCAAATTCTCCTCTCCCTCCTGAACTCTGTTTTTTGGCATTCAGTCTACTGCACTCCAATGGTTTCAGTCATACCTCTCAGACAGATATCAGTCCATTTCAGTCAATAACTCGACTTCATCACCACCACAGCTCATGTACAGTGCGCCTCAGGGCTCAGTACTGGGGCCCATTCTCTTCATCCTGTACGCTACGCCTCTCTCCGATATCATAGCTAACCACTCTGTAAACCATCAGCTTTTCGCAGATGACACACAGCTCCAGAAATCCGCTCCTCTCAGTGAAGTGACCAACCTCACCAAAGAACTCAATGCATGCAGAGACGACATAAAAACATGGATGACAGAAAATCAGCTCAAACTGAATGACGACAAAACAGAAGCTCTTCTCTTTCCCTTTTTGTCTTCCTTGAAACCTTCTACCATTCCCCTCCCTGATTCGATTACTCTTGGCTCTCACAACATCCCCTTCTCTGATTCTGCCAGGAACCTTGGATTCATTCATGACTCAAAGCTGTCCATGAAGAAGCACATCATAAAAATCAGCCAAACTGCTTATTTCGAGCTTAAACGCATTAGTTCAATCCACAGGTTTCTCACTGAAGACACAACCAAGACTTTTGTTACTTCCTATATCCTCTCACGGCTTGACTATTGCAACTGTCTCCTCATGGGTACACCTAGTTCTGTCATCCAAGCTCTCCAGAAAATTCAGAACTTTGCTGCAAGACTTGTTCTCTTGGCACCTCATCACCACCACTCAACACCTCTCCTGGAAAAATTGCACAGGTTTCCCATTTCAGAACGTATTAAGTATAAAGTTGCTTGTGGTTCAGTGGTTCTTGTCCTGCTTACCTCTCTAGACTGCTGCAAGTCTACACTCCGTCTTGTATTACGCTCTTCTTCTGACACCTGCATGCTGGAAATCCAACAATACAAATGCAAAACTGCTTTGGACCCCACATTGGGAATTCACTCCCACAAGACCTTAGACACTGCTCAACCCTGTCATCTTTTAAAGCCAAACTGAAAACCTTCCTCTTCTCACAGTATTTCCATCCCAATATCAGTACCCAGTTTCTGTTACAGTCATTGTGTGTGTGTGTGTGTGTGTGTGTGTGTGTGTGTGTGTGTGTGTGTGTGTGTGTGTTTTGTATAATACTTTATGTAAATTGTTTTGGTAGGACTATGCTCTACATGTTTATAGCATATCATATTTAGGTTAATATGTATCATGTGAGCGCTCAGGGCATGATGAGCGCATGATAAATGTACATTATTATTATTATTATTATCCAGCAGGCTATACTTTTTTTGCTCGTTTGTTTTTCTCTTCAATTTTGTTTTTTATCATTGTCCCCATTGATGTGATCAAAGATGATTCCAGCCAGGGCATAATACTGTATAGCAATCACTTGTCTACATTGATACACACACACACACACACACACACACACACACACACACACCACACACACAGAGTAATAAAGGTATACAGCTGAATTATGGCCGGGGGGTGGGGGGGAGCTGCCATGCATGTGCGGGAAAATTTCATTGGGCCACTAATGCTCCACTATTTGATGTAAGCCCGGCCCTGTATTATTAGACCGGCAGAAGAGGAGTGTTTGCATGAATGTGCCTGAGTGCGAGTTCGTGTGCGTGCGTGCGCGCTTGCGCTCGTGCTCAGTCCCGCGCGCGCGTGCGTATGTGTGTGTGTGTGTGTGTGTGGTTGGGAAGAGGGGGATGGGGGGGAAGGGGGCTTGCGGCGGGGTCAGTGGAGGGGGCGAGGAAGACAAGACTAGTGAGGCAGTCAAAAGCAAAGACATGGGATTCCGTTTGCCCAAGAAAACTAGGCGCCGAAAAATATACTTACTGCACAGTCTCACAGAATGCAAGCACACCATACACACGCGCACAAACAACAATGATGCTGAACAATGCACGCACCGTCAACGCAAACGTTCCTGCCGACGCGTCAGCATTTGCGTGCGAGCCGCCATAGTTAACTGGAGTGAATACCCTTGGCGAAACATAGGTTGTGTCCCTTCGGCTCTTTCGCTTTCAATAACGGCCTGTGCCATTTGTATGTTGTGATGAGTGACGTGAGTGGTTACTGGTCTATAAACACAGGTTTACAGACAAGGCCTAAGTAGCGCCTAGCAGGCTCACGGACTGGACGCCAAGAGAATTCTGTCGTGGCTTGAGCCACTGGTTGTCACTGACTGACTAGAACGCCGTCAGTCACCGTAGTAAGTCATTGTCGCGGCATGCCGGCGCCGGGTCAGTGATATCTCCGAGGGGGACCGCTACTGACTAGAAATGGGAGGCGCTCGGCAGACCTCCAGGTGGTGCCAGAGCAACCAGAATTCTTTTTAGTGTGAAAAGCGTCAAAACCCTCACAAACTGACAACCCTGCGCCGGACGCGCGGCCGGGCGCCTGTCAGTCAAATTGTTTAGCGCGGCCCCTGCCGCGGCGAAACTGATGACAACTTGAACTTGCCCGGACCCTTTCCCCCCTGCCTATCCGTTTCCATCCTCGCCGTTTTTATTCCAAGACTCTGGCTCGATTTTTCGGCGTTTTTGATTTTTCTGTTCCGACTGACGTTTCTAGCTTCGTTTAGTGGACGCCATCTTAGGCCGGGTGTAGCGGCGTTGTGGTAAACCGGACTCAAGTTTATAAGCGATGTTTGTTGATGTTTCTCGTTAGGCAGCCCTTTTCCAAGGCCTTCCAAGACCCGTGGCACGCAAAAATCCTGCTCAACGGCAAAAAGGTTAACTTTAGAGTGGACACCGGAGCCGGCCGATGTCACAGTCGTCCCAAGAAGATACTTCACTAAGAACTCTCCGCTGATCCAGAAAACAACTGACAAGACTTTTAGCTTTTCGGTCCAGGGAAGACAAAAATCGACGTCGTCGGTCAGTTCCAAGCGATACTGACAACAGAACATACCGGTGTGTGACCAGCGATGAGGCTCTCCATCTGCTCGAAAGAGTGAACACACTACAGTCTCAACTGAGGCGGCCCTGACCAAAACAATGTCAAGAATGAGCTTCCAAAGTTGTTCAAAGGACTTGGAAAAGGGCTAGCTAACGAGAAACATCAACAAACATCGCTTATAAACTTGAGTCCGGTTTACATTGTGTTCGACAACACTACAAGGGGTTGCTATGCCAATTGCTTCCGTCGAAAAGTCAGTTATTTTTTCTTCTTTTTTTCTTTTCTTTTTTCTTCCGACCGAGCAGATAGACTGGCTGGAAAAACTGGCAACCCTCACTGGAGAGCTAGCTTGGTTCGGCTGCTCGGAAGCTCTGAAGCCGTGTTGAGAAGCTTGAGACACTACCTGCGGGCACAAAGCCCAAGACATCACACCACTGATCGCCTGGCGGAGAGAGGCTTTGAAAGACGATCTTCGGCCTTGAAATGACGAGCAGAGAGGGCCATCGTCAATCAGACGAACATCATGTTGGAACCGTTTCAAAGGCAACGTTGGGGAAACTTCTGAGAGACGGGGTGGAGCGCATATGGGCTTTCCGAGCGCATAGATACTATCTTGAACTGAACTGAACTGAACTGAACTTTGTGTAGGCTTACGTCTCATTATACTGGGGCTGGTCCGGTTACAACTTTTGCATTGGCAGCATTTGCAGGGCGCTGTACTGACAATGAGTATTCTGGAGAAGGAAAAAGAAAAATCTCATCCCCACGCTGGCTTCAGCCTCATCAAACCATATTATGAATGATTAAACATATCCACAGGATATACACAAAACACGATCACGTAGCCTCTGTGTAATCATATTTGATGCAGCTCACAGAGCTACAAGCAGCAGTAGCCTTGAGATCTACTCAAAGCTATACAGAATTTCAGTTTATCACTGAATGACGCAAGGATAACAGAAAAACAAAACGCCGCAACACAACAGGCATGCACGCGCGCATGCCCACCTGCACACAGACACACACACACACACACACACACCACACACACACACACACACACACACACACACACACACACACACACACACACACACACACATACATACGTACATACATACACAAAAACACACATGCACTCACCCACAGACACACACACACGCTCCTATGTACGCACACACAGACTCGTGCGCGCGCGTACACACACACACACACACACGCACGCACGCACGCACGCACGCACGCACGCACGCACGCACGCACGCACACACACACACACACACAACACACTGACGCGGCACGCTGGGGTTCTGGTGGTGTAGACATGATTTTCCTAATGCTGGGGTGTAACATTTTGGGAGTACTTTGGGAGTGTAAAATTTCTGGCTTCTTGCCGCGGGACTTCCCATGTTGTAGCTTCATTTAAAACAGACTTTTGTCGATTCTGACGTTTGTTGTTATTTTTTATTTTTTCTTCTTCTTTTTTTTCTTCTCATTTTTTTCATTTTTTTCATGTTCATTTTTCTTTTTCTTTCTTCTTCTTCTTTTCTTTTTCGGTTTTGTTGTTGTTGTTGTTTGTTTTTTAGACACGCGAAGAGAACTAAACTTCCTGGGCTGGAAGGAAGTTAAAATCCACTTCCTAACCGACTTCGTGATTGGTTCAGCAAAGTCTGTGATAAATAATTATATTCTCTGTTGCCTGCTGTGCTTTTTTCTTCAACTTTTTTCATTCAAGGATAGTTAACTGTTGTTTTTTAGTTAGTGTAGAGTTGGAGGGATGCCGGTGCACGAAGTATGGGTTAGAACTCTTTTGATGACCCCGGAGATGACATGGTATTCTGACGGGTTAATGCCATGTTTAGCTTTTTGTATAATTCCATTTGCACGCTCAGTAATAAAGAGTGAAAGCAAAATGAGGCTGTATATATACTTCCCCATGTTTTAGTCCTCGAGGGCACGATCATACACAGTTATGTGAGGTTGTCACCAACACGAACCCTTGTTTCTACGGTACATACTTTTTATGGCTCTCTTCATTCTTCCCCTCCCATCGTTTGCGTGTGTGTGTGTGTGTGTGTGTGTGTGTGTGTGTGTGTGTGTGTGTGTGTGTGTGTGTGTGTGTGTGTGTGTGTGTGTGTGTGTGTGACTTCTTCAACATAGTCACTTCTTCAACTTATTCACTTCTTCAACACAGTCACTTCTTCAACATATTCACTTCTTCAACACAGTCACTTCTTCAACATAGTCACTTCTTCAACACAGTCACTTCTTCAACATAGTCACTTCTTCAACATAGTCACTTCTTCAACATATTCATGCCAGTTTCATATCGGGGCTTATTTCGCCCCTGGGGCCTTTCTGGCATTAATTTTTGCCAAGTTATACACCCTAAAATACTGTTAATCCTGCATACCTCCTGCCACCAAGGCATTTCAGTTGCGTTTATAACGAAACAAGATTTTTTCCTTTCTGCAAGATGGTTTGTGTCACACAGCCTAGAGTCCAAGAACGTGGCGCTAAGATTTGAACGATACACACACGGACGGTCGGGGAGCTGGATGGCCGGAGGGACAAAAGTATCTTTACATTAACAGACTTCTTCTTCCAGGAGTGTCCTCAGACGTCTAGCTGGATGGCATTGATGAGGAAAAACAACAACAACAAAAAAACACTACACTAACAACCAAGAAAAAAATTGAGACGAATAATAAATAAACAAGAACGAGTGTTTTAAACGTCACTGTGTATGTAAGACTAAGAGCTGCGATAAAAATAAATAAATAAAAATAAATAAATAAAATAACAATAAACGGCTCGCAGTGGGAGAGCTACTAGCAGCAAACTGCGGTCTCAGTACTGAAACAACTAGATTTTTGGCTTAGAATCGTCCTCTTTGGTTGGACATGCGTTTTCCCAGACGTTACTGATTTATACACACGACAGTCAACAGAGAGAGAGAGAGAGAGAGAGAGAGAGAGAGAGAGAGAGAGAGAGAGAGAGAGAGGAGAGAGAGAGAGAGAGAGAGAGAGAGAGAGAGATAAGAATTCGGGTCAAAAGCAGCATGAGGAATCTGAAACAGATTCCCGTTTATTCAAAACAAGACATTCCTGCAGACGACAACCAGGCCGGTTTCCGTGGAAGACTGGAGAGATGGAAATTGTACAATGGTCAATCGGTCAAAAGGTGGATGTGCCTGTTGCCTTGCGGATGTGCTCGTAGCTCAGCCAAAACGTCATAGACCATGAAGCCAGTCTGACCCAGACTAGTGAGAGTCCTTTGTAGAGTGCCAGAAATCCCTCCCTTTGGACGGTCTTAAACAGGCAGTCCATTGCTCCCCGATAGAACAGACCTTTTCCACTTTCTGTGGGCTGGTTCATGATGCGAGTTTTCACTACGTCTGCTGGAGTGCCCATTAGTGCCGCTGCCAGAGCCGAACATGTACTCGACAGAGCGTGTGTGATATAGTTGTCGTGGAGACCGGTGTTTCTTAACAGGAGCCGCTTGACTGTGTCGTAAGTAGCCCGACAGTCCGATGAGTGCAGCCCGTTGGACGTTCGGCACGCAACCACTCCACAGCCCCGGATAGCCCGCCTCTGTGACGATCTGCCGGAAGGCATGTCTCGTGTTCTTCACTCTAGAAAGCTGTCCCTCCAGCTGCCGTTTGCCCTCCATCTGAAGCTGCTCCTTGATGAAGTCCGCAGGACGGCCAGAAGCTGAGCCACGCTACCAGCACACGCGTCTGTCAAAGATGCTTTCCACAAAGGGAATGTGCCATCAGGACTTTTCACTTTGTCCCTCAGTATTTCGTAGAAACTCATCCGACACCCAGAATAAATACTATGTTTGCACAGTGCTGGAGGAAGACCGCGCCACAGTTTCCTAACACCTTCCTCGGTTACGATACCGGCAAACGTAGCCAGCAGTCCACGGTGTGGCAGGGGTGACATGGGGCCTCGCGTTGTCCCATGGGCGTCAGGAACCTGGTATCTTGATTCCCCTTGGATCTTCAGTCTCGCCTTGGCCAGATCTAAAGGATAGGTCACTGCCTCTGCTATTAAAGCCGCGGTTACAGATAGACTGTAGTTCAGCAAGCACGAGTCCTGTGACTGTGGGCTGTCCTTTACAATCATAGGCATTGCGTCGGTCTTGGACTGGATGAATGATCTTTATCCTGATCTTGATTCATGTTTGTTTGACTCATCGATTTGTGTAGCCTACGCACGTGTGTCCGTCTGGCTTGTCAAAACAGGAACTTGCTGCTGTTCTTCATGGTCCACATTACGAAGGCCCAAACGTGGACAAGCCAGTGTGCAATAATATACTCAACCAGACGATCGGAGAACCGTAGTGAATTCAAAGTGGTTTTGATTGGTCGAGAGATCAACCTCATTGATGAATTTGACGTCATCTGTGGCAAGATATCTTGCAATTGCAACAAATGCGTCATAAAATTTCGAGCGTGCATTTCTTCGTTTAGACCAGAGTTAAGAGTGACCAAAAATATGAAGTGAACCTGTTTTGAAATCGAAGAGCTATAATTCACCCTGTCTGTAACTTGCTGCACTTTTGAAGTTTTGGAGACAGTGGATACAAAACAATATTATGGTGAGTCGAGTTCAGAATCACTAATATCAGCAGAGTTCTTAGGAATTCCTCTTGCCCAGTCACACACACACACACACACACACACACACACACACACACACACACACACACACACACACACACACACACACACACACACACACACACACACACACACACACACACACACACACACACATACTCTCACCACACACACACACACACACACACACACACACACACACACACACACACACACACACACACACACACACACACTCACCACACACACACACGCACGCGCACGCACACACCACACACACACACACACACACACACACACACACACACACACACACACACACACACACACACACACACACACGCGCGGCGCGCGCGGAGGAAAAACAAAACATGCTACATTTGCCACCATTCTCTAATATTGTTCCCTGAAATAATATCTCAAAGGATATACAACTGGCGGTCAGCTGTATTATTCATAATAGACTGCACAGCCTAACCTACTCATTTTGTTATATGTATGTATGTGTTTGTGTATATGTATATATTCATAGACGGGATGTGCGTGTTTGTGCGTGCGTGCGTGCGTGCGTGCGTGCGCGCGCGCGTGCGTGCGTGTGTGTGTGTGTGTGTGTGTGTGTGTGTGTGTGTGTGTGTGTGTTGTTGTGTGTGTGTTTCAGTATGGAGAAATGCACTGTGTCCTCAGAGATATGGTGCAGGCCCGGTTTGGGACGAACTCATGGGATGCAATATTGTAAGTAAAGGTAGGCTGGATGCAAGACTTTTAACACATTTCTTATGTTCCAACTGACGCCATAATTTCCCTAATGGAATGGGGAGTGGGGGGGGTGTATTGTTTGGTTCTCTCTCTCTCTCTCTCTCTCTCTCTCTCTCTCTCTCTCTCTCTCTCTCTCTCTCTCTCTCTCTCTCTCTCTCTCTCTCCTCGAAATACAGAGTAACAGCTTTACTGACTATGAGCAGTCTCTTCTTTGTTTTGTGGACCGCCGGACAGCACGTTGGTTGGATCGATTTTTCGGCCCTTTGGCTGCTTACTGTCTTGATGGAATGGCGGCTGCTTTGCTCGTTTGACCCGGTCGTTAAACCGACGGTTGATCCGAACGACTTGTTCCGCAGACAAGCCAGTGGACTGGACGAAGACCATTTTCGGGTTTTCCAGCAGTACCCAGATGCCGACTGGCTAGTTCTGATCGACGCGGTATCAAAGAATCTTGGTAAGTTTACACCTGTCTGGATAATACACGATGTTCAAAACGACAATCAAGGCTTTGCTGCACAAATGATAATTATATATTCACATCTTAATCTAGATATTGACATCTTAATCTATCACAATAGTTGTGACATTCATTTTAAAAGGGAATTTACGGAATTTAAGAAACATATGACTCCATTATCTTCTTTTAAGTCAAAACTGAAAACCCAGCTCTTCTCTTCTGCATACTGATCTTCTACACCAGACGAAGACTATGTGTCCAAAGCGCTTGTGTTTTTAATTGTTCTTTATGTGTCGTCTTATAGGTGAGTGCATTTCTCTAGAGCTGTTCTATACTGATCTGTCGTTTGTTTTTTGTTTTTTTGTTTTCATGGTAAAAAACTCATCACCAGTAATGCATGTAGTGTGTGTGTGTGTGTGTGTGTGTGTGTGTGTGTGTGTGTGTGTGTGTGTGTGTGTGTGTGTGTGTGTGTGTGTGTGTGTGTGTGTGTGTGTGTGTGTGTGTGTGTGTGTGTGTGTGTGTGTGTGTGTGTAGGTGTGTGAGCGTGTCCGTATGTCTTGGTCTTACGAGATGGGGTGCCATAAATAACTTCTTCTTTTTTAAATTTATTATGCTAGGGCTTTCTTAAATGAGTGAATAATATTATCATAATTTATGACGTTTGGATTAACTTGCACAGCTCCATATTGGTGTTTGCAGCTTGAAGCAACAATGTCACGCTTGTTTATCACTTTGCATGGATACATCTGTTTTTTGTTTGTTTGTTTGTTTGTTTGTTCGTTTTTTGTTTTTGTTTTTATTGGGGGGGGGGGGGGGGGGGGGAGTTAATTAGCAATGACACGTTTGTTTGTCATTTTACACGGCTATATCCCTGTTTTAGTTTTTTTGTGTTTTTTGTTTTGTTTTGTTGTTGTTTTTGTTTCGTTTTGTTGTTGTTTTTGTTTTGTTTTGTTGTTCTTTGTTATTTGAAGCAAAAATGACAGGCTTGTTTGTCATTTTACATGGCTACACCCCGGTGTTTGTAACTTGAAGCAACAATGGTACGCTTGTTCATAATCACTTTATACGCAACATGTCGCAGCATGTGTGTGTGTGTGTGTGTGTATAATATAGTCAGAAATAGTCAGGATGCTTGTGTGTGTGTGTGTGTGTGTGTGTGTGTTGTGTGTGTGTGTGTGTGTGTGTGTGTGTGTGTGTGTGTGTGTGTGTGTGTGTGTGTGTGTGTGTGTGTGTGTGTGTGTGTGTGTGTGTTGTAGTGTGAGATAGTCAGATGTTGTGTGCTGCAGGTGCCCTGTGTGTGTGTGTGTGTGTGTGTGTGTGTGTGTGTGTGTGTGTGTGTGTGTGTGTGTGTGTGTGTTGTGTGTGTGTGTGTGTGTGTGTGTGTGTGTGTGTGTGTGTGTGTGTGTGTGTGTGTAGTATAGTAGAATAGTCAGAATGCTTTGTGTGTGTGGGTGCTTGTGTGTGTGTGTGTGTGTGTGTGTGTGTGTGTGTGTGTGTGTGTGTGTGTGTGTGTGTGTGTGTGTGTGTGTGTGTATGCGCTTAGAATAGTCTCTAGGCACACGATTTTACGCTAAAAATACTTTTATTAGTCGTAGTATTATGTTGCAGCATGTGCCCCCAGTGCATGTTTCCGATTAAACGACGACCGCCAAAGTCTCGCACGTGCCATTTTCCCGGCGGTGCTGGGTAGGCCTACAGCGTGTCTGTGACCGTTGCAGACCTTCGCGTGGATGCAGTGCTGAAGATGTTCGGGGGCTACTTCCTGACCCACTTCATCAAACACGGCTATGAAAAAGTGCTGACGACGCTGGCGGGAGACCTGTTTACCTTCATCCAAAACCTGGACTCCTTGCACTCCATGCTTTCCACCTCATATGTGGGTACCACCTTCCCGTCTTTCAGGTGAGGATGGCGACTCTTTGAACTTGGCCTGTTCACGCAGACAGAGACAGACAGACGTACAGAAGCAGACAGACACATGTCCTGCTTCAATGAATGCTGTACGCAAACGGTATCAGTTACAGGACTATGTTGTGCACGCACATAAAATAAAGTCACGCAAATCACCAGGGCGTTGATCGGCACATTCTAAACGTAGCCTACATCAGGCTTTTGTCATTAATAGGTATGGGACATGTGACCGTGTTCCAGCTATGAAGGTCATCACCTTTTCTGTGAAGCTGATACCGTGGAGGGTGTGTTTCAGATGTGTTGAAGGGGAGGACGGGAACATGACGTTACATTACTACAGTACCAGAAGTGGGCTCTACCCCATCGTCACTGGTACGTTATGACACTAAGGTCCTTACCCTTTGCCAGAGTACTCGTTGACGGATGATTGTAGTTTTACTTTGGAGAGTGCTTCTACAAATCAACGATGCTACATCAACTTGACCAAGGGCAGTATGTAGCACGTCTGCAACTTTAAACTGGGTGAAGCGAGCAAAATGAACAATTAACCTCTGCTCTACGCTGTGGAACGTTAAGGTTAAGGTCAAGTTTGCAGTTCACAAAGCTTGCAGTGATTCTATTTAGTTTCCAGCAAATGCATGGGCTGTGTTTTCATGCATAATTGAGGGACAAAACATGTATGCATGATGAGAGCGTTTTGGCAGGTACAGGGAAATTAGGGAACTCTGTGTGTGTGTGTGTGTGTGTGTGTGTGTGTGTGTGTGTGTGTGTGTGTGTGGTGTGTGTGTGTGTGTGTGTGTGTGTGTGTGTGTGTGTGTGTGTGTGTGCGGGTGGGTGCGTGCGTGCGTGTGCTTGCATGCATGCGCGTGCGTACGTGCGTGCGTGCGTGCGTGCGTGCGTGGTCACTTCTGTGGTTGTAGGCATGTTAGAAGCGGCGGCGAAGGAATTGTTTCATCAGACCGCAACGCTGAGACTTTTGAGTCAAAGCCAAGAGAACCCAAGCGAAGGGACGGCTAGGAATCATGCAGTCCTGCAGGTAACACTGTTCCCCCCCCCCCCCCCCCCCCCCCCCCGCACCCCCCCCCCCCCGCCCCCCCCCCCCCCCCAACCCCCACCCCCCCTCCTCTCTCTCTTTTCCCCATCAGTAGCTTAGCAAGGACTAGTTGTTAGACATATTTTTGACTACAATCCGTGTAAAATAAAGTTTTCGAATTCGAGTTCGAGTTGTTCGAGTTCTCTCTCATACTAAACTTCTGCAGTGATGAGACCTCTCAAAATACCACATTTTCAATTCTCCTATACCTGTGTTTGAAGATGGAATATCTATCTCAAAGATGAATAATAAGAAATCGTAGCTCAGCCAAAACGTCATAGTAATAATAAGAAATCAACAGGCCATGGTGGTATTAGCGTCAAACTTCTAAAAAGTACCTTTCCTTACATAACTGATTCGCCCTGATATAACCGCACTGGTCGACTGGGCGTAAAACACCAATTTACTTACTTACTTACATAACTGAGACAGTTACATACATTTATAGCTTATGCGTGCAAAATGCAGAGTACGAAATTCAAGAGAGCGAAAGTAATTCCATTACCTAAAACAAAAACTTTCTCCTCTGATCTGAATGACTACCACCCTATGTCGACCCTGTCTGTTCTCACAAAGCTACTGAAAAGACACATTCCTAAACCTATGACGGATTTTTTAGAAACACGCCATCATTTTCCTTCCTTTCAGCCTGGCTTATGATTTGGGAATGCTTGTCAAACTGCAGTTACCCGTTTAACTGATACTTGGCTCTCAGCTTTCAATAATCTTCAAATGTCAGATGCTGTATTTCTCGATTTTCGCAAGGTATATGACCTGTTTCGTCGTGATATATTACTTTAAAAAATAAATAAATCACGTGCTATTTAAGCATGGCAAGCATAAATTTCTTACGATCTTACTTACAGGGTCGTCTGCAATACATACTTGTAAATGGCACATACTCCCAAGAAACGAAATGTGTGTGTGTGTGTGTGTGTGTGTGTGTGTGTGTGTGTGTGTGTGTGTGTGTGTGTGTGTGTGTGTGTGTGTGTGTGTGTGTGTGTGTGTGTGTGTGTGTGTGAGTGTGTGTGTGTGTTTGTGTCTGTGTCTGTGTGATGGTGAATGAAATGCAGTCTGTGTGGGTTTTGTTATCGACAATTATCAACGTGAGCATTAATTTCAAAACATCTCGTCCCCTGACACACGTATAAGAGAACCATTAAAGTACGTCCATCTATTACCTTTTACATGTTTGTAATATAGATATGAAATACAATGAAATCATTCTTTTATCCAAGTTAGTGTGTGTGTGTGTGTGTGTGTGTGCGTGCGTGCGTGCGTGCGTGCGTGCGTGCGTGCGTGCGTGCGTGCGTGCGTGAGTGAGTGAGTGCGTGTGTGTGTTTGCGTGCGTGCCTGCGCTCGTGCGTGCTTGCGAGCGTGCGTGCGTGCGTGCGTGCGTGCGTGTGTGTGTGTGTGTGCCTGCGTGCGTGCGCATGCACATGTGTTTGTATGAGCGTTTTGTTATCGATAATCGGCTTCAAAACAAACGATTAAACAAACCAAAAAGGAATTTTAACATGCGTATAAGATGGAGCACAGTTCTGTTCTTACCTCGTTGTCTACGGTCCGTACAGGATTTTTCAACTTTTACATTATACTTCGTACACCGAGTTCACGATCGAAAAGAAATTCAGTTTCTAATGGTGTACTATATTTAAATATACCAATGCGACTAATATTAGATGATTAGTAAATCGGATCATTGTAAAGTGTTGACTGTGTCCTTTATAACCGAGTAACACATCGTTCACGGTTAACTTCAGTTTAATCTCAAACTTACGATAAACCTTTTCCTCCACATATTCCCAAATAGTTGATGTCTTTTTACACGAAAAGAAAACAAATTCAGGATAATCTGATTGCAGCCGAGGGCACAGTTCTTGTTATTAGATATACCCATTTTATTCATCTCGTTAGATGTGATCTTGTTTTATACATATTCAAATAGAGACATATCCACTATTTTGCACTTTTTTTTTATTCGTTTAATACGATTTTGTAACTCTCTCTCTCTCTCTCTCTCTTGAAAGTTTTAGATATGCATTTGTTTTACTTTTCTTTATTATCGCTCTGTTTGCATGTTGTGAAGCTTTAGAGAGTAATCTTTTCTATTGTTTTGTTTTTTAAGTCGTATTTTATTTTGCCACAATTGTTTGTATTTTTGTTTGATGTATTGAATGTTGCTGTGTTTGTCAATAGGGACAGATTTGTGAGAAAAAAAGAAACAAAAAAGGCCGACTTGTGCTTGCACGCATGCACGCACGCTCACACGCACGCACCCCCCCTCCCCCTTCTCCCCCCCCCCCCCCCCACGCGCGCACACACACACACAACACACACAAAACCAACAAAATACACACACACACACACACACACACACACACACACACACACACACAACACACACACACACACACACACACACACACACACACACACACACACACACACACACACACACACACACACACACACACACACACACACACACACACACACGAATCACACACCACACACACAACCACACACACACCACACACACACACACACACACACACACACACACACACACACACACACACACACACACACACACACACACACACACACACACACACATACACACACGCGCGCGCGCGCAAAATAAAGCTGAACGTCGGCATACGTTAGCGACTAATGTTTAGGTTCAAGTTTGTATTTGGGTTCTTCGACAGATCGTTCCGGCAAGAAAGTAATTTGCTGTGAATGAAGTGAGAGCCAAACTTCAGTAATACAATGTTAGGGAGGGGAGTGGTGGGGTCTGGTACCTATTCAACATTCAAGATTACTTTATTATCTCATTGCAGAGAAATTAAAACCTCTGTAACACTCGTCCTAAGCGCTCCGACCTGTAAAGGCAAGCAAGACCGTCACCACCTCAACAATAGATATTAAGGTGGCAGGGAGCCAGCCAGTGCAAAGTCACAAAGACAGTTTCTACAGAACCAACCGTTGAAAACAACTGAAGCAAAAGACGATGATTGATGATGATCGTTTTTATCTAGCGCTATTCTCCGCTCTCGAGCAAACTCACTGCGCTCGCATGTGATTCTGCATGAATGACTAGCTTTTTATGGCGCGTTTTTGAATATCCACCGAAGTGGTGTACTTACAGCGCTGGCATGGCTGGTGCCACATGAAACTGCTGCCATCTCGGCGCAGGTTCTGTGTACACCATACAACCATGCACCATGTCACTTCATGCAAAGCCACATGCGTAAGATCAGTGTATGCGTGTTTAGCTGTAACCTGCCGCCTGCACTTCTGGCAGAATGACCGGGATCTTTTACGAGCTACTGCGGTAACACGGGGGTGGAACGGATACCGAAATAAGAGTCAGCACAGAAAGTCGACCCCGGAGAAGAAAATTCTCCCGCCGCTCCTGCAGGGATTCGAACCCGTGACCTTTTAATCACGAGTCCGTCGCTCTAACCACTGAGCCGTCCCCGCTCCCCTTCACAGTCCAGTTCATTATATGCGAGCCTGTATATTCCACCTCCCTGCTACTCGGCTCATACTTCTCTTGGGTCCTAATGTCCTCGGTGTCATACAGCATTACTCGGCTCACAAAGTAAGTAAGTAAACATGGTGCTTAACGTCCACAGAAACCGCAAGGCTTATTAGGGACGGGGAGAAAGGGGGGGGGGGGGGGAAGAAGGTATGGAGGTGGGGGAAGAGGGAAATTATATACCTATCTCTACACTGTCACCACCAGAATGATTCCTGCATTAAGATGGGCAGCGACGTGAGCCATTTTAATGTTTCAGTAGAAAGTGATGGACAAAGTCACAGGACAGTGTCCACAAACCACAACCTTTTTGAAGAGAAAGGAGAGCCGAAGCGGTATTGAACCGAGGTCCTTCCGCTTACCAGCCTAACGCCTTACCGCCAGGCCAAACCGGCTAATAAGTAAGTAAGTAAGTAAACGGCTCGATTCATGGTGCTTTACGTCCACGGAGGCGAGATGGCCTATTAGGGAAGGGGGCAGAGTGGGAAGGGGCCGAAAGAGTGAAGGCCCGACCGCGGAAACCGCCCGAAAAAGACAGGAGAGACCGTGGACCGCCGCCAGAACAATGGAAGTGTTAGGGCGGTGTCCCCTCGCCATTGCCCAGCGACTTGTGCACTGCGCAATTGCTGTTTCAACTGCTGTGCTTGGGCAGAGTCACAAAGACAATGTCCGTCGCACTGCTGTTGACGAACAACTCGGACAACTCAAGCAAAGGAAGTCCAATCTTCTTAGCCCAGCTCCACCTCCCTACTCATGATCTCTTCTGGGCTAAGTTGAGGGTCCAGCTCCACCTCCCTCCTCTAAGATCTCTTGCCGATCTTTTGATCTCGCCTGGAACCCTGAAACCGGCTGACGCCTGGTACCCTGAAACCGGCTGACGCCTGGTACCCTGAAACCGGCTGACGCCTGGTACCCTGAAACCGGCTGACGCCAAGACGAATTTTATAGCTGCCTGTTCTGTGGCGGTGGGCAGGTGGAGGTGCGCAAAATGCCGGCGGGTGAAAGGGACCTGCAGTGGCCGGCCCCCGCTGCTTTGGATCGCTACAAGTCGTGTGTGGGGATGACGCCCGGCCAGCACTCAGTCTCACCGGTACCAACGAACCCAGGCACTAGATCCGTTGTCACGTTAGTCTTTGCAACACTCCGCTTCTTTAATCACTCATTACCATCTCCGCTGTGTAGCATAGGCATACATTTGTTTGTTGCTCTCTCTCTCTCTCTCTCTCTCTCTCTCTCTCTCTCTCTCTCTCTCTCTCTGCTCTCTCTCTCTCTGTCTGTCTGTCTGTCTGTCTGTCTGTCTGTCTCTCTGTCTCTGTCTCTGTCTGTCTGTCTGTCTCTCTCTCTCCCTGTCTGACTCTCTCCCTGTCTGTCTGTCTCTCTGTCTCTGTCTCTGTTTCTGTCTCTGTCTCCCTCTCTCTGTCTGTCTGTCTGTCTGTCTCTGTCTGTCTGTCTGTCTGTCTGTCTGTCTGTCTGTCTCTCTCTCTCTCTCTCTCTCTCTCTCTCTCTCTCTCTCTCTCTCTCTCTCTCTCTCTCTCTCTCTCTCTCTCTCTCTCTCTCTCTCTCTCTCTCTGTGCCTAAAAATGTGAGTGTTGTATACATGTATGCCCATAAAAGAAATTTAATTCTGATATTTCTGCACATTTGTAGGTACTCTGTGAAACTGCATTAATCAATTGCTTAATCGTGCTTATAATATTTGTTTGTGGTATTGTCGTGTTTATTTGTGTTTGTAGTATAGCAAGGACTGGCTGGTAGGTCCAAATGGACCTAACGCTACCATCCTTGAGTATTAAAGTTGTCGCGTTCGAGTTCGAGTTCCCTCCCTTCCCCTGCAGTTCTTGGCCGAAGGGTGTGGTCCGATCTTGACAGCACCTGTAATTCAAGTTTTGGCCATCTAATTGGCTGTCAGCAAACTCATGAAGATCATGATCCCATTGGCTGGTATTACCTACCTGCTGCCCCCTCAGTCTCAGGATGGGCTGTTCCACAGCTAATAATCATTACGACGTTTGTCATATCTTTGCAATGTTTGTGCAACAAGCACGTTCAGAAAAATGGAGCTTACTCGGTAAGAAAAAGAACTAGTGTTTACGAGCATACTTTTTGGACGCTGATGTGAAGTGGTGGTATTCTTGCTTTGCTCCGCCATACAGCAGAGTGAAGGGACGAGCGGAAAGCGGTAGTGGGAGAAGGTGACGGGGTCCTGGCACGGCTTGCCCATTAAACGTCCCACCCGCTGACGAAAACCTGAGTAAAGTAACCTGTATCCCTGTGCCCAGCAAGTGTTCCGCTGCACTCTTGCAGAGCTTTCAGCAGTCAGCCTTGCGGTCTGTGCTCAGTGTGAACCAGCCGCAGCCCAGTGTAGAGAATCAACGCAAGAGCCACCGGTGTCAAGGAGGACCCGAACTGAAGAAGGGTTTATATTATATATCGAGGGAAATGGGAACAAAACAGACACACTCGATTTCTCATCCGGTTTGCTGAAAGATCGACATCTGAAATCGCGAACACACGACTTTCAGTGCTGCCATTTTGTGTCCGGAGTCTGTATTAATGACGTGATACTTACGGTCAGCATTTGTGGCAAAAGTAATAATAATGAGCGGTCAGAGTGCCGGTCCGGCCAGTAAAGCCCCGAGCGCACATAATCATGATAGTCAAAGCTACAAAGCATTGAACAGATACCACTACACGGTAATCACAAATCAAAACACCACATTTCGCCAGAACTTTCGCCAGTAACAAACTTACAACACACACACACGCACGCACGCACGCACGCACCCACCCATTCACACACACACACACACACACACACACAACACACACACACACACACACACACACACACACACACACACACCACACACACACGAAAATGGAAGAACACGAGGGACAGACGTGAAATGTTTGCGGGATAAACAGCTGAAAAGAGAACAGACAGGTTTTGAGTGAAGACTTGAAACACCGAAAGCACATTAAAAATGCCACGAGCCAGCCCTGCTCCCTGTCCGTTGGTAAAGAGCCAATCAGCATGGCTGCAGCCCGAGCCAGCCCTGCTCCCTGTCCGTTGGTAAAGAGCCAATCAGCATGGCTGCAGCCCGAGCCAGCCCTGCTCCCTGTCCGTTGGTAAAGAGTCAATCAGCATGGCTGCAGCCCGAGCCAGCCCTGCTCCCTGTCCGTTGGTAAAGAGCCAATCAGCATGGCTGCAGCCCGAGCCAGCCCTGCTCCCTGTCCGTTGGTAAAGAGCCAATCAGCATGGCTGCAGCCCGAGTCAGAAGTTCAAATTCGAAGCAAATACGTACTTCTTTTAGAACAACCAAATGAAGCATGCAGAGAAGGTATCACCACATTTCCTACGTTTGTAGGCCAGTTTTTGTAGTTAAATTATCTTTACGTTCACGCTTTCTTTCTTTCTCTGTTAAAACTATTAGCTTTTGTTCTTGTTTGTAGTTGTTACCTTCTGTCTTTTATGCTACAAGTCTTTTTATACCTATTTGTATACTCATTCTCATATGTTGTGGTATATATTCGTATTTGATATAAATTAATGCTGTCTATTTGATATTTATATTCAAAATTGTCTTAAAATTATGGCACACTATTCCACGCTGAAATATCAGTTGTCTAAACGTTCTGGGGCACTACAAAGTCTGTCTGGTTTATTGATGCATACTCTGCCTTTAGAAACGGTCACGGGAAAGAGACACAGTCTGGCCGTAGACTACACAAGCTTCCAGCTTAACAACTGTACAATATGTGCAGTAGAACACTTGCAAGGGCCTAGGGATTTCTGAACACATAAGCATTACTTTCAGTTTTTGTTAGCGGACGAGACCTTTAAGACCAAATGTCCGCCTTCGTGCCTGCTTTACAACTCACCCAAGCATAGGTTATTAGGTTTCCCCGGGGCTGAGGGATGACAAGCAAGCATAGGTTATTAGGTTTCCCCGGGGCTGAGGGATGACAAGCAAGCATAGGTTATTAGGTTTCCCCGGGGCTGAGGGATGACAAGCAAGCATAGGTTATTAGGTTTCCCCGGGGCTGAGGGATGACAAGCAAGCATAGGTTATTAGGTTTCCCCCGGGCTGAGGGATGACAAGCAAGCATAGGTTATTAGGTTTCCCCGGGGCTGAGGGATGACACTCCGTCCGCTTCTTGCCTCAGCACGGGTCAGCTTCACAGGTAACTAGGACGGTAGGCCGTCTTTTTGTACACAGCGCTATTTCTGTTGTACATTCTGGGGCTGTTTCATCTGTTGGCCTTCTAGGGTTTCAAACCTCAGCTTTACTCATCCTGTGTGGTATGGCTGGGATTTATGTATGTTTAAGTTACTCTTTTAGTTTCAACGGCAAAATAGCCCAGTGTGCTTCAGGTTTATGGTATACCAGCATAACTGTCTTAATTCTGAGTTTAATAGTGATTGTGTGCAATACTTGCCCATAATCATTTAATGTGTGTGTGTGTGTGTGTGTGTGTGTGTGTGTGTGTGTGTGTGTGTGTGTGTGTGTGTGTGTGTGTGTGTGTGTGTGTGTGTGTGTGTGTGTGCTAAACTTAAATACTGCCTATATTTGATTTGTGCGTTTGATGTGTGGACCTATAAATAATATCTGATGTGTTTAGTAGATTTCAGTGCTTAAATGTTTCAAGATATCTTTGTTTTATTGTAATATATATTGAATGTTTTGAGTGACTGGTGAGCCAGAAGTAAACGTGTGTGTGTGTGTGTGTGTGTGTGTGTGTGTGTGTGTGTGTGTGTGTGTGTGTGTGTGTGTGTGTGTGTTGTGTGTGTGTGTGTGTTATACTGCTTCTACATTTGAGCAGTTTTTCGGCTCGAATTTATTGTTTTGTGGAATGTTTTATTGTAAAATATATTGAATGTTTTCTGCAAACGACGAGCCAGAAGGCAGAATTCTACACAGAGATGATAATTAGGATGCATTTTGTTCTCTGCCGGAAGTGTGGGGTCATCAGTTTCCCTGAGCTGGTTTTCTTGCTTCCGTCTGCAGGGCCAGTGATTTCAACTTGGCGTTCCCCTACCACATCCTGCTTGACCGCTCTCTCTGCATTTCTCAATGCAGGGCCAGTGATTTCAACTTGGCGTTCCCCTACCACATCCTGCTTGACCGCTCTCTCTGCATTTCTCAATGCAGGGCCAGTGATTTCAACTTGGCGTTCCCCTACCACATCCTGCTTGACCGCTCTCTCTGCATTTCTCAATGCAGGGCCAGTGATTTCAACTTGGCGTTCCCCTACCACATCCTGCTTGATCGCTCTCTCTGCATTTCTCAATGCAGGGCCAGTGATTTCAACTTGGCGTTCCCCTACCACATCCTGCTTGACCGCTCTCTCTGCATTTCTCAATGCAGGGCCAGTGATTTCAACTTGGCGTTCCCCTACCACATCCTGCTTGATCGCTCTCTCTGCATTTGTCAATGCAGGGCCAGTGATTTCAACTTGGCGTTCCCCTACCACATCCTGCTTGACCGCTCTCTCTGCATTTCTCAATGCAGGGCCAGTGATTTCAACTTGGCATTCCCCTACCACATCCTGCTTGACCGCTCTCTCTGCATTTCTCAATGCAGGGCCAGTGATTTCAACTTGGCGTTCCCCTACCACATCCTGCTTGACCGCTCTCTCTGCATTTGTCAATGCGGAGACCACATTAGGAGACTCTCGCGGACTATCATCAAAAGCGGAACGCCCCTCCACGAGGTGGGGACCATTGTATACCCTCACATAAAGCACGCTATAGAGGACATCCTGCAGTTCACCAACAGCATCTTTCTCTTCGCTGTCCAGGCGAGACAGGCCCAACAGCCTTTTACACTAAGAGGTAAATTAGCCGTGTGATAAGAAAGAAGCCTCTTATCTCACACGTGATTTAGCCATTTAATGTACAGTTTCAATTTTTTAATCTTGAAGAACCTCTTAATCTCACAGATAATTTAGCTGTCAATCAACAGCCATTTAATCTTACATGTGCTTTAGTTGTCAAATGAACAGTCTTAATCTCGCAAGTGGTTTAGCTGTCAAATGAACAGTCTCTTAATCTCACAGATGGTTTAGCTGTCAAATGAACAGTCTCTTAATCTCCCAAGTGGTTCAGCTGTCAAATGAACAGTCTCTTAATCTCTAAGGTAAATTGGTCGTCTTGTGAACAGCTTTTAATCTCAAAGAGAGCGGAGAATAGCGCTATATAAGTGATCACCAATCAAAGTAAGATTGGGCGTCGGGTTGTACGTATGAAAGCTAAATATTATTTGTCATCAAACGAATAGGTTGTATTATAGTAATATAGCTAAATTTGTCATCTAATGAATAGCTTGTAATCTCGGAGGTCAGTTGGCCGCTTAATGAGTAGTCTTTTAATCTAAACGGTAAATTTGTCCGCAAATGAACGGCTTTATTATTTCAAAGGAAAATTATTTGTCTGATGGAACAGCCTTGAAAGACAAATCAGCCGTCATAGTTTCCGGAGGAAAGTCGCTATCAGTGTTGACTTAAGCCAACGACCCATGAAAGGGTTGGTAAGATTCGCTGATGAATTTGATTACTTTCTTTCAAACCCATATTTGATATTTATCTCTTCTTCTTCTTCTTCTCCCCTCCCCCTCTCTCTCTTAATTTGATGAAGTTTTCTGTCGTTTGTTGACCATATTTTGTTGATGCCATTTTGACCCACACGATAAATGTGAACCCCTTTAATCAGTGTTAGTCATCTCAGTTCCGGCGGGAGAAAAAACAAAAACAAAAACAAAAACAAAAAACACCCTACTCTGAGACGTCTTGATTTTTTTAAACTTTTATATATATATTTTTTTTTGGAGTTATTTAATCGTTTACCTTTTTTTAATACTTTTTTTTTTTACCAACTTCAGTGAGATAAAAAGGGGAAAAAAGGGGAAAAAAAGAAGCTTCGGGCTAACCCAGTAGATGCCCCCCCCCCCTCCCCCCTCCCCCCCCCCCCCCCCACTTTATTTATTTTTATTTTTAAGACGTCATTAAAAGGTCTCTCCACAGAGATAAATTAAAAAAACAAGAACCTGATGACACCCCCCCTTCCCCCCCCCCCCCCTCCCCGAAACAAAACAGAAAAAACAACAGAAAGGTAGAAAATTATTTGTTTCTTCCGTAACCTTTCCACAGAAATGAGAGGTGTTGGTGTGGGTGACACCAAATCAACTGAGAACCTGTGACAGTAACTCAGAACAGTTGTTGGTTACATCAGCCGGAACTTCCTCTTCCCTGTGAAAGGTTTGGGTACTAATAAAACTGTAGAAGCAACATAGCGCCCAAGTACGCACGTAATCATGAGGCGCGTCCGCCCCGGGGTGAAAAAAGAAGTTCATTCTGGACTTCAAACGTTGTTGGTTTTCTTTGTGCTGCCGAATGCAACGTGGGCGGTTATAAAAGAAACGCCTGGTATAATTTGTCTGATACAAACTTACTCTCATTTGAGCACCAACGAAAAACTGTCCGTTAGCTAACAGCTTTTCGAGGCCTATGGCGTAAAGGATTATGGCCGTGGTTTGGGGAAGGATGTCGTAAACCAGTGGTTGGAGTTTGGCGACAGGACTTACCATTAAGCCTCACCCGTGTCTGCAGGCCAGATGCTGTGGCTGCCCCACTGCTGCCACCTGCTCTTCCTCGGCTCCCCGCGCCTCGTGTCGCTGAATGACCTCAAGGCGCTCAACGTCTACTTTGCCGACATCCCGCTGTATGACGCCACGCGGGACCTGCTGCTGCTTAACCGGCAGCGTCAGGGAGAGACCGACTTGGCGTGAGTACACGTCGGCCCACAGAGGTAGACAGAGGGAGAGGGAGGGAGAGACCGACTTGGCGTGAGTACACGTCGGCCCACAGAGGTAGACAGAGGGAGAGGGAGGGAGAGACCGACTTGGCGTGAGTACACGTCGGCCCACAGAGGTAGACAGAGGGACGAGGGGAGCGGGAGAGGAGAGAGGAGAGAGGGGGAGAGAGGAGGGAGTGTGTGTGTGGTGTGGGGGGGGGGGGGGGGGGCAGAGGGAAAGAGAGAACTGAAATATTATTTTACGAGGGACGTGGATTAGACGTGACTCGTAGTCTTAAAATTTTCACATTCGGCCCTCGCCCGAGAGTTGCGAATTATACTGATAAATGCACATGGGATGAACAAAATTCAAACATAAAAAAATGTAGACAAGTGCATGTTTAGGCAAATAAGCAGAAATGAACAAAAGCAAACCTATGTATATCAATGTAAATGAAAAGAGACTGAGGAGGAAATGAACGCTTGTTTGAATAAATAAATGAAAATGCGTAGGATGATAAACACAGTGAAAAGAAACAGGCCGAGAGCGAAAGGAAAGTAAAGCGTTTGACTGGCTGTTGACCGTACACAGGAAGAAGTGGGACGAGACGATCAAGCTGACCAAGCTGTCCAAGGAGCTGAAGAAGGAGAAGAACAAGGCGGAGGAGCTGCTCTACAGCCTCATTCCCAAGAAGATCGCCCAGCAGCTCGCCAGTGGTCAGGCGCCCATGGCTGGTGAGTCGGTTGTCAGGTGATTAAGGCTGTCCAATCAGACATCAATGATTAAGTGATTAAATCTGTCTAATCAGACATCAACAATCAGGTGATGAAGGCTGTCCAATCAGACATCAAGGGCCAGGTGATCAATCAGGCATCAAGGATCAGCTGATTAAGGCTGTCCAATAAATCGTCAGGGACCAGGGGATAAAAGCTGGTTACTCAAATTGTAACGACCAGGTGGTCGTGGCTGGGGAATGGGATGTCCGCTGTGAGTTGATCAGGGCTGGTGAGTCAGCTTTCAGCAGGTAGCTGAACTTAAGGCTGAATTCAGGGAATCAAGACTGGTGAGTCAGATTTCAGTGCTCAGTTATACGAGATCGGTTTCAGTTTTCAGGCTTTAGGTAACAAAGGCTGCCGGGTCAAATTTTAACAGGCAGGGCTCAAGTCGTAGTTTATGAACACCGTCTTGTGCCCTTGCCCTCACAATCAAGGGAACATTAAAATGGCTCACAAAAGCTGGTGATGACAGTGTAGCGTTAGGTATAGCTCTTCTTCCCCACAAACGCCTGGGATCTCGGTCTAACAGCAACAACTCTGTCGACCGGATGCTTCGCCAAGAGTGCACTTGCGAAACATGACCTAAATCATTCCCTATGTCACTGCTGTCACTAGCACTGCTGAAAACAATATTTCCTAGCTCCAGCATTCATGTTTCCAGTGAAGCTTTAGGTCCCAAAATAAAAGAAGCAAAAATGCAGGCTGTAGTCATTATTATTCCATTGAAATAGAAATACTGCAGCAAGAATTGAGGGGGCCGGGTAAGAATTCAGGAACCGGGACAAGAAGGAGGCTTGACAAGAATTAGGGGGCCTGGACAACAATCAAGAGGCATGGACAACAATCAATGGGCCTGGACAACAATCAAGAGGCCTGGACAACAATCAATGGGCCTGGACAACAATCAAGAGGCATGGACAACAATCAAGGGGCCTGGACAATAATCAAGAGGCCTGGACAACAATCAAGGGGCCTGTTCAACAATCAAGGGACCTGGACAAAAATCAAGGGACCTGGGCAACGATCAAGGGACCTGGACAAAATTTAAGGGCTTGGACAACAACCAAGGGGCCTGGACAACAATTAAGGGGCCTGGACAACAACCAAGGGACCTGGACAACAACCAAGAGCCTGGACAACAAGGGGCCTGGACAACAATTAAGGGGCCTGGACAACAATCAAGGGGCCTGGGCAACAATCAAGAGCCTGGACAACAAGGGGCCAGGACAACAATTAAGGGGCTTGGACAACAATCAAGGGGCCTGGACAACAATCAAGGGGCCTGAACACAATTTAAAGGCCTGGACAAAAATTAAACGGCTTGCACAAAATTTAAGGGTCAGGACAAATTAAAGGACATGGACAAGAATTAAAGGGGTTGATCAAAAATTAATGGGCCTGGACAAAAATTAAAGGACATGGACAAGAATTAAAGGGGTTGATCAAAAATTAAGGGGTCTGGACGAGAATAAAAGGGCCTGGACGAGAATAAAAGGGCCAGGACTAGAATAAAAGGGCCTGGACGAGAATAAAAGGGCCAGGACTAGAATAAAAGGGCCTGGACGAGAATAAAAGGGCCTGGACAGAAACAGGCTAACCCCGAAGGGTAGACTTTCAGCAGAGGCGGCGAATCTTTCAGCTGTAATGACCACGTGATACCGATTGTATTTTTTCACTTCTTGTCCGCATTTTTCTCCTAGCACTAACCATTGAAGGTCTAGTCTTGCTTGCTTAATAATAATAATAATAATGTACATTTATCATGCGCTCGTCAAACGCCCTGAGCACTGACATGATACATATTAACCTAAATATGATATTCTATACACACGTAGAGCACAGTCCCACCAAAACAACCCACACAAAGCACCGTACGGACAGACACCCTCCCCTCTCCCCTCCCCTCACACAAACCACAATGAATTCAAATGTGTACAACATTGATCTGTATCACACACACACACACACACACACACACACACACACACACACACACACACACACACACACACACACACACACACAACGACTTTAGCAGAAATTGGGTACTTTCAAAGATTCACTTCTGTTTGATGACATAATTATTGTAAAGCCACAATTAAGCTTCGTGATTTGCAAAACGTTACAAAAACTGCACGGCAGTGTTCGCTTACACTGTAACGGCCTGCAAGCTTGTTTTGTTACAGAACGGTACAAAAAGCGAACAGTACTGTTTGGTGACATTGTAACGGCCACAAACTTTGCGCTTTACAAAACGGCACAATCGTTCGACAGTTGTGTTTGATGACACTGTATCAGCCACAAACATGGTGTATTACAAAACGGCACAAAAGTTCTACAGTTGTGTTTGACGACACTGTACCGGCCGCAAACGTCGTGTATAACATAACCGTGCGAAAGCTGTACAGTTGGATCACTTGTGTTTGATCACTTTGTAACGACCACAGGCTTAGTGTATTACGTAACAACACAAAGACTGCAGAGTTGTGTTGCGCGACATTGTAATAGTCACAATATTTGATGTTCTGCAGAACGATACAAAACCTGCACAGTTCTCTTCTGCGACATTGTGACGTTCACAAACATCGCAGCAAACTGCCCAGCTGATGAGATCGTCAACATGCTCAACGACCTTTACCACCGCTTTGACACGCAGGCTGACTTCTATGACGTGTACAAGGTATGTGTTCATCTTCTGTAGCTGACTGTCGTCCACATGCTGAGCATCCAGCACACAGTAGTTGACAGGCTTGGATGGCATCTGCAGCTTTTTAACAGGAGCAATATTGAAGGGACTATAACTCTTCGAAATGTTTTGTTTGATGTTTGTGTAAGTATGTTTTCTTTTATATTTGCGTCTGAACTGACGTTGTGGATTTTACTTGAGAAAAGGTTTAGATATTATGATAAGAGTTTTGAAATGTGCATTTGCTTATGACTCGAGTTTGATCGTCCTGAGGTGGCCCTGTGCGGTTGACAGGGCGTTAGAATCCAATTAACCAATAAGTTCTCCAACTTCACGCGGTGGACGCGTACGCTAATAATGGATTCCATTATCATCTTCGATAGTGACCACGGGTCTGTTACCATCATATCTCACCATCATCAGCAGTAGAAGCCACAGCAGGAGCGGTGACGTGTGATGATAAATAATGTCGTAACATAAGGGTGGTGGTGGCAGGTGGAGACGATAGGAGACGCCTACATGGCGGTGACGGGTGTACCCGAGATACAGGACGACCACGCGGAGCGAATGGCGGACTTTGCCATGGACATGATGGAGGAGGCTGGCAACGTGCTGTCGCCGGCCACGGGAAAGCCTCTCAAGGTGGGCAGCAGTGTGTATTGCAAGGCGTCTGTCGCTGTGTGTGCGCCACAGCACCATGCGGCGCTAACCGCCTCACTCCAGTGCCCGCTTACCGGCAGAGAACGTCACGTGGCTCGGTAACAATCAGGTGTAATTAGTGTTCAGGATGAAAATGCTGCCTTTACCCCATTCCCAGGGTCGTTTGGTTCTGCGCTTTGACTCAGTTAAGGTAACTAGCTTGGGTCTTTCACGAGAGTCTACGAATCGTTTCCGTATGATAACACACACACACACACACACACACACACACACACACACACACACACACACACACACACACACACACACACACACGTACACACACGCACACACACACAAACACACACAAACACACACAGCGCGCGCGCGCATTTGCAAGCGCGCGCTCACAAACCGGTTATACGTAGGTTACAGTGATCTGACTCAAATATGCGCACTGAGTAAGATTGTGCTGCGTCAGAGTTGCACCGCCTCACACGGTGGTGATCGTGCACAAGACTGCCTCATAGGGTGGTGATTGTGCACAAGACTGCCTCACAGGGTGGTGATTGTGCACAAGACTGCCTCACAGAGTGGTGATTGTGCACAAGACTGCCTCACAGAGTGGTGATTGTGCACAAGACTGCCTCATAGGGTGGTGATTGTGCACAAGACTGCCTCACAGGGTGGTGATT
>JABMCL010003046.1:40000-55000 GCA_018857735.1 Alviniconcha marisindica | reverse complement strand
TACAGATACGGGTGGGCATGCACACGGGTAGCGTGGTGGCGGGTGTAATCGGCAGAAAGAAGCCACGCTACGACATTTACGGAGACACGGTCAACACGGCTTCACGGATGGAGAGCAACAGCGTGCCGGGACGAATACACCTTAGCGACGCCACGTTCAGGTAGACTGCCTGTATAGAATATTGGGCTTTTTGTAATGACGTTCCTGTGGGAATCACGTCATTAGCAGGTCAGCAGTTGTTCAAACAACAGACTTGTAAAAGAAACGTAAACATGTTGCTTAACGTCCACAGAAACCATAAGGCTTATTAGGGACGGGGATTGTAAAAGATCTTAAAAAAGAGATCTTATATGCATGAAACGAGGCTTGCCTTTTCAG
Organism: Alviniconcha marisindica; assembly: GCA_018857735.1. Lineage (NCBI taxonomy): Eukaryota > Metazoa > Mollusca > Gastropoda > Provannidae > Alviniconcha > Alviniconcha marisindica. The sequence goes on along the minus strand of JABMCL010003046.1, from coordinate 54,622 downwards.
GTCAAATAATAGCTCGTAAAGCCTTTCAAAGACTTTTATAATCTCCACGAAAGCGAAGCCTATGTTTTGCATGCATGTAAAATCAGGACTGGCAAACAAGAGTTGATGAGATTGTACTGTCCATGTCAGACTATGGTGTGATGGTGTGGAACATTGGTTACGGTGTGGTGTTCCAGTGCCGCCAAATACTTTGAATGGCGCTGGTATGTAGGACGTTTGGAGGCTAGTGGATGTGTTCGAGCCCACTTGCTGTAGTTCACACACGGCTGTGGAAGGAAAGACGGCGGAAAGGCCGGCTCAGTGGCTCACTCACTTCTTTCTCCCTTGCCTTTTGGGCGTCCATCAAAAGGAGCAATGGTCGTAACGGCTGAGGGATGACTAGCGAGACAATTTAATTTACACGGTCCGATTTCGTGGAGAGACAGACAGACAGACAGACAGACAGAGACAGACTGACAGACAGAAACAGACACAGACAGATAGACAGACAGAGATAAACAGACGGAGAGAGAGTCAGAGACAGACAGACAGACAGACGGAGTTGTTGGAAATGCATATAGTAAGTAAACATGGTGCTTAACGTCCACAGAAACCATAAGGCTTATTAGGGATGGAAATACATATTTAGTTTGACGATTATATATGAAGAGAGAGAGATCGGGGTGTAGAAACATACGTTTTGACATACGTTTCGCTGGTAGCTCATCAATGACCAACGAAAGAAAAGAACCGGGCACCGTCAACATGAGAGAAGTCAGTCAGTGGGCTTTAAAAAAATGACGGGAGACACTAAGAAGACCTGAAAGAAATTGCTGCAATTAATAGATAGTACATAACTTTGCTGTTGAGTTTCTAGAAGCGGCTTTTGTTGTTGGGTTTCTAGAAACGGCTTTTGCTGTTGAGTTTCTTAAGACCGCTGGGTTGGAGACGAGTCTACTCCTTTCTTTTTCAGCGAGCTGTATCCCTATGGCTACGTGTTCCTGGCCCGAGGGAAAATCCACATCAAGGGCAAAGGAGAGATGTGTACGTACTTTCTGATTGGTTCTTCCGATCAGGCTGTCCCTCCCTTAGATGACCACTTTGATCAACTTGAAGTTGTCCTGCACCCAGATCCCATTCTTCGACTAAAGGAACGTCCCAAGTCGCGGCCTCAATTCCTTGCAGTGGAGAAAATCACATTTAAGAACATGACGAGGCTGTCACTGACCACAAACTTGGTGGAATTCAGAAAAAAGTTTATGCGAAAGATTAGTACGTCTGCTTCAAAAGGGGACCCGTCCAGCAGTTCTAGGGAAACAAAATCGTGTCGTTCACGTCCTTCTCTGCAAGGGGAATTTTCTACGAGCGTTGAAAAGTCCAGGAGCAGTCATGGTTTGATAGGCCCCTTACGCAGTACAAGAGAAGAGGCCAGTGCCTTACACAGTACAACAGACGAGGCCGGTACCAGATCCAAACGCAACTCCAGCACCATCATCCCATCGGGCAGTGGCTGCGCTATAGATACAAAATACGGACACGTTAGTGAATCCATGATGAGCACGTTTTTCGACAGACACTTTGATGAAGAAGACCCAGTGCCAACACAAGAGAGCTGTGCCTGCAGGCTTATGTGACTGGTCAGTTGTTTCCCTGCTGGTAAATTGTTTCTCTGCTGGTAACGTGTTTCCCATGCTGGTAACGTGTTTCCCTGCTGGTAACATGTTTCTTTTCTGGGAACGTGTTTCCCTTCTGGTAACATGTTTCTTTGCTGGGAACGTGTTTCCTTGCTGGTATCATGTCTTCCTGCTGGTAACATTGTTGGCTTGCCGGTAACCTGTTTCCCTGCAAAGTGTAGGTGGAGGGTTAGGGTTACTGGACTGTTAACAAGTCGCCGAACTCTGAGCGACAACCCTATGACCGACCACATGGTCCCGCCTATTGTTTTGTGAGCGGTGACACACTTCTGTGCGCTGCCCTTTGGCCGGATTACTGCGCCGTGGCACGCTTCTGTGTATCACACACACTATTGGTGAGTGGTGGCAGACGTCTGTGTGTTATACTGTGAGTGGTGACAGACGTCTGTGTGTTATACTGTGCGTGGTGACAGACGTCTGTGTGTTATACTGTGCGTGATGACAGCCGTCTGTGTGTTATACTGAATGGTGACAGACGTCTGTGTGTTATACTGAGTGGTGACAGCCGTCTGTGTGTTATACTGAATGGTGACAGACGTCTGTGTGTTATACTAAGTGGTGACAGCCGTCTGTGTGTTATACTGAATGGTGACAGACGTCTGTGTGTTATACTGAGTGGTGACAGACGTCTGTATGTTATACTGCGAATGGTGACAGACGTCTGTGTGTTATACTGAGTGGTGACAAACATCTGTGTGTTATACTGTGAGTGGTGACAGACGTCTATGTGTTATACTGAGTGGTGACAGACGTCTGTGTGTTATACTGCGAATGGTGACAGACGTCTGTGTGTTATACTGAGTGGCGACAGACGTCTGTGTGTTATACTGTGAGTGGTGACAGACGTCTATGTGTTATACTGAGTGGTGACAGACGTCTGTGTGTTATACTGCGAATGGTGACAGACGTCTGTGTGTTATACTGAGTGGCGACAGACGTCTGTGTGTTATACTGTGAGTGGTGACAGACGTCTGTGTGTTATACTGCGAATGGTGACAGACGTCTATGTGTTATACTGCGAGTGGTGACGGACGTCTGTGTGTTATACGGTGAGTGGTGACGGACGTCTGCCACTTCACAGTCATTTCCTTTCGCTCACCAAGGTTGATGCCAGGCTACAGGAGCGAGAGAGAAAAGCGATCTTGTGAAGCTTTCAAACAGGTGAACGCCGCCTCACCCCTGTCGCTTTACGTCAGCGGGCGGAGATTTCTCTCTCGTCGCGCCACGTTCATAGAGCTGAGCCGTGGGAACGCCGAGCTGTGGGAATATATATAAAATATATATATATATATATATATATATATATATATATATATATATATATATATATATATATATATATATATATATTTTGAACGAAAATGCAATACCGGAACTGCATCGTTTTTTGAACCACGTAATGAGTTTGAATTCCAAATGGACTGTGAAATACATGAAGGTGCAGAATGGCAGCTGGATGTCTGCCAGCTGAGACTCCCAGTTATGCTGTGGAAACTATAGTTAGCGTTTAGGTCATATTCTTTTCTTCTTCTTTTTTTTTTTTTCTTTTTTTTTTTTTTTGCCAGGCACATCATTGTGGAGCTTTTATTCATATACATGCATCCGTCCATTAACAATACATTCGCTCACTGATTCAACCTCTTTGTATGACTCTATCCCCGTCAAGAATCGACAAATCGCAGGAATACTGAGTAAAAAAGTGACTGTACAATGCCCATTCCTTATTAAAGTTTGCTATACTGTTTTTTATAACAGCGTTGTATTTTTCGACCACAAATCTTTGTTTAACAGTTCTTACGAAAACTTGAATCAGTGGCTTACCATAAGTTGTTTTGGCATGGAGAATATGGTACTTTGCAAGAAGAATAAACAGATACAACATTTTTGTCAGTATGCACGTTAGAATTGTTGTAACCAAAAATAACAAATTCCTTCGACAGCCTGAGCTGTTAGGTCATATTCTTGAATATGTTTTTGTCAGTATGTCCCACCATTGAAGTAACTTTGTTTAGAGTACCCTTCCATTGACCCTAACTGTCCCTGTGCTCTCAGTGTGTGCTTCTTGTCACTTTCCTCCTGTCTTATCCACTCCCAGACTGCTGTGGGCAACAGAGTGCTAATAGTTTTTAAAGCAACAAAATGTCGGTGTTGCATTCTGTCTGTGGCAATTAAAGCAGTACTTTGAATCGCAAGGAGCGTATCTTCTCGTCTTGTTATTTGTTATATCATTCGGTTAGTAAGATAATACGTGCTGTCGTACGTCATATCTGTCCGTCTTAACCTTGCTTACGCGCGCGCGAGTGACGTATAAAGCACAGAGAAGGGGCTACGGGCCATGTCTTTATGTTTTTTCGAAGTGTCAACATCCGAAATACTAAATTCACATTAAAACAGCCTCAGGCGTTTCTCTGCTGATCTGAAGCTAATCTGCTTCTCACAACCTGCTCCTTTTACGTATTAGCGGGATTTTTTTTTTTTTAAGGGGTGGGTAGGGGTCGGGAGTGGGATGGGAGGTGTGTTGTGGAGTGGGGTGCTGGATGGGTGGTGGGGGATGTTTTGTTTTGTTTTCTAGAACGCCAGCCGTCAACGTTTGTTGTTGTTGTTTTTCATATTGTTTCCTTACAACACAAACTGCATTGCAGAACACCGACATCCGAAATTACCTTATTTCATTCAGGGGTTTCAATTTGTTATGTGTTCATTTAAAAAATATCATTTCATTTCACTGCATGGTATATAGTTAGTTTGTCAATCAGTACTTTTTTACGAAATAATATTTTTAATTTAATTTCGCTAGTACGAGTACACCATGACATAATGAGTTATATTTAATCAATGAAATCCTGAAATTTCCACCCGCCTACACAGACAAGAATACTAAAAACAAAAACAAAACAAAACAAAAATGGTTGGACGCTGATGCGAAAAGCAAAGAAGCTACACTTCTGAGAGGTTAACATTATCATTAAGTCTATCACCCATCACCATCCACAGTAACAAAAGATGGGGGGGGGGGGGGGGGTACAAGCGATTCAGTTCTATGTATATTAATTCAATTAATCATCATTGAAATTATTTTGTATGCTATAATATTAAAATGTTTGTAATAAAACATAAGCGCGCGCGCACACACACACACACACACACACACACACACACACTACGAGGCACACACGCACGCACGCTCCCACGCACACACACATACACACACACACACACTACACACGCACGCACAAACACACGCAACACACACGCACACTACTACACACACACACACACACACACACACACACACACACACACACACACACACACACACACACACACACACACACACACACATACTACGAGGCACGCACACACGCACACACATACACACACACACTACACACGCACGCACGCACACTCACACAAGCACACACGCACACTTACTACACACGCACGCACGCACACACATACTCTACACACACGCGCACACGTACGCACGCACGCACGCACATACACACACACACGCGCGCGCGCGCGCGCGCGCACATACACATAAGAAGAAAGAAGAAACTGACATTGTGTACCAGTGGCATTGTGTACCAGTGCCTATGTGTACCAGTCACTTTGTGCACCAGTGACACCGTGGACCTGTTGGGATTCAAGTTGTTTTAAATTTAATTTTGTGTTTTCAGTCCCAACTCTTGCCATTAGCGGCAATGAGTTTGAGGAACAGCACCGCACCCAATGCCCCTGCTGCGAACACATTTTTTTCTAAGATTTCTTTGCGCACCACCATTGTGGAATGTTGCCCAGAAATTGCCACATTATTCTGAAGAAGAAGTTGTTCTTGAAGTGCTGGTGAGTCCTGTCTGACTGAACATCTCATTTTCGGTAGATTACGTCATATATTGCAACATGTTAGTATAGTTTTGTGACGCAAATTCACAATGAGGTGAGGAATTCGAATTTGATTAAATGGATAAGTAGACAATAATGATGTGATGTGAATCGAACTATTTTCGATTTTCATGGAGTATTTACCGGCTGTTGCCTGAACAGATTCTCGGAACATGGTCAGTAGCGATTTGCATTCAACACTCACCGTCTCTTTCATTCAGAGTCAGATTACCCACTGCTGTTGTAAAGTTTTGTTTTCTATCAAAATGGTCACTCACTGACAAAGCGACGCTGCCTTCACCTCCGTCTGCTCGTTTTCCCAGGCAGACAGTCATGGAAGTAGATGGAAGTAGGCTAGATCTCGATTCCACTTCTAGCTCTCCGTGCTTGCTGCGTAGGATGAGTGTGTCCGTACCTCTGCCTTTTTCTTGTGCGCTTTCCTCCCATTTAGTAATGCAGCTCCTAAACCTCACAGAAAAGAAGCGTGAGGACGCTGCAAAAGACAGCCCGATACTGTATGTCGTGGGAGAGGGATCGCACCCGAAAGGTCGGAATTGCATAGTGCCATATTTACTGACGTTTGATTTTCAGACACAGGCGGGTATCTCCAGTGGCGTTGGGGGGTTTGGCCAAGACCTAAGCGAACTAGGCTATGTGATGCCATTTGGTGTTTTTACAGTTACAGCTGCAGAAACAGTCGTGCCATTGTCGTCTTGAAACAACCAATTTTCCCTCTGAAAAGTGTGCTTTTAAATGTGTGCTTTTAATGACAGGAAGGTGAACGCCGCCTGGATTTTTCTCTCGACTACCACTAGCGTTCTTATACATTCCTAAATAAAGGGAATTTGCCGCGAAGCGCCCATCTTCCACGCTAGTTGGAGCCATGCAGCGTGCATTAACAACAATCGCGCGCGCACACACGCACACACACTCACACTCACACTCACACTCACACACACACACACACACACTCTCTCTCTCTCTCTCTCTGACGGACGAGAGAGGGGGTGGGGGCAGACACGGCTGTTAGAAACAAGGCAGGCAGTTTTGACGTTTATTGTGCAGGTAAGTTTTGAGGCAGTTTTAGGATGAAGAATCAGAGTGAGGCAGGCTGTTCCAAACAGACGGGCCAGTGTAAGAAAGCGAACTTTCGCCAAATGTTTTCGTCTTTACACAATGGGTTACAAGGGTACAGGTGTCGGAAATGTCACGAACAGTCACGAGAGGAGATGGGGATGGGAAAGGTGTGTGTGTGTGTGTGTTGGGGGGGGGGAGGAGACATGCAAGCAGTCACGAGAGGAGGTGTGGATGGGAAAGGGGGGGGGGGGGGGCATGCAAGCAGTCACGAAGGAGGGGGATGGGAAAGGGGGGGGGGGGCATGCAAGCAGTCACGAGAGGAGGTGAGGATGGGAAAGGGGGGGGAGGAGGGGGGAGGAAAGCAGAGACAGGAGGAGGTGGGGATGTTTACGGAGTATATTTTGCATTCGTGGAGTAAAAGCCTGGATGTGCTCCATGTGTGTTTGTCAGTATGGCCTGTTTCACGTTACCGTCAAAGATCTGGTAGAGACCCAGTTTGGTCAGGACACCTGGACAGAGGTTCTGTGAGTAGTTTGTTCTGTATTTATTAAGGCGCAGTTAATTACCTTTCCTTTTCTGACTGGCATGAAACGATGTAAGTTTATACATTTATGTAAAGATCAGTTTGATACTTTTCTAACGTTGCAATTTTCTCGAACAGTATATGTATGATGAATATCGAGCTTTGAATGATAGTAGGACTCACTGAAACTTACTGATTCATAGTTCTTAGAAGCATTAGATAGTTGCGTACATTCAAGGCTGCATCTTTCGGTAAATTTCTATCCCAATCTGAGCAAATGTTTACGTTTTTTTTGTTTTGTTTTTTAAGATGCTCATACTCGTGCATGCTTATTATGATTTTATTGGCTTTCATTATGTTAAAGGAAGATAATTAATTGACGCATGATCTATCTCTCTTGACCAGAACCGCAATAATTACTTGCTTTTGATTTTTCTGGAACACATTTTCAGCGAGATCTTTAAAGGACAAGTCCAAGGTTTGGGGTGATTTTTGACACAATTTCCGTTAAAGCTCGCTGAGAACGATGATGTAGGTGAAATTTTGATCTGAGGGTTATAAATGCACGAAAAAAGGCATTTTCTGTCGTACCGAAAGCGTCGCCATGACGCCAGAATCATGTGCACATATGCTCACTACGTCACTCTGGTGAATCGCTGCAAAATGGCCAGCTCGAGCTCCGAAGATGAAGCTGATACTTGGCCCGAGAGACCCACAAGGATACAGCCGTATCAGTTTAAGCCTGTCAGGCAGGATTCTGAAAGAGTACCAGAACATCGTGACAGCAGCAGAATTGCCAGAACTGGCAATACGGACTGGTAAGTAAGCCATTTTCCTTACCACAGATGATCATGTACCCGTCGGCCTTTTGTATTGCGATGAGTTGACCAAGTGTCTCGTTTGATCGATTTTTTTCTTTTTCTTTTTCTTTTTCACTCTGCCACTTGATTAAACATGACTGATCCATGACAGAACTTCAGTGAAGCTGAATTTCACATTTTCCTTTGTACCACGATATAAGTTATTGTTATATATTACTTCCAAGGTTGTGAGTGACTAAATTATCTGCGAGTGACGATTTGCTTCATGTAAATTGCAATGTAACAAACCGACACACAAACTTGCTTTCGGTCAACGCAAGTCGTAGACTGTTTACCAGGTGTGTGGGGTACTAGTGTTATATTGAAGGCCCTTTTATTTCTTTGGTGCTATTGTTGAAAGTCTGCTTCGCATATTCGTTTATCGCTCGTTTTGTTTCAGGTGTTCTGCAGTCGCTTTGGTGCTTTTTGCACAGAACAAAATGCTGCTGGCTTCAAATTCCGCTTTGATATGCGGTATTAAATCAAGTTTGCGAAATCGCACTGAGCGAAGTGCTCGCTACACAAATGGACGTGATGAGGCACAGCATCAAAGTCAGATCGTTTGAAATGCACAAATTTGATTCATTTTCGCCTCACAGCGGGTCGATTCTCCGGGAACTCGTGCATAGTTATGTTTTGGGTTGCTTGTGAAGTGTTACAGTTTGCTGCAACATAATAGGCCGGCAAGGTTAGAGCTTTTTGTCAACCACACGCATACACATTCAATGAGCAATCTAAGATGGTAACCGGACTGACTCCCCAGACTGACGTCACTTCCGAGAAAGTCACGTGACTAATGGAGAAACCGAGACTGTAGTCTCGGCCAGCCTACAGAAAATAAAATCGATTAAAAACCTACTTAAACTTTTTTATTAATTTTATTTTTTATTACATTCAATCTAAAACTAGTGACTCATTTGTCAATCATTTTGATGGTCACTTTGCATACCTAAAAACCGTGGACTTTTCTATAATCTGCACTATACTCTACCTATTTATGCCACTTTTGATGACCATGGACATCATCTTAAGGTCCTTTCCGATGTGGGTCAACACTGACACTGCCCCTCGGAACGTGGCTGAACTTTTCCAACTCCCCTTAACTCTAGGTCACAGCCCGTCTCTCGCTTCCTTGAATACTAGTCCTAAAAGACACCTCTTCGACCTCTAACACTACATTGTGGAGTCCTTTTCGGCTCTGTGTGTGTGTGTGTGTGTGTGTGTGTGTGTGTGTGTGTGTGTGTGTGTGTGTGTGTGTGTGTGTGTGTTGTGTGTGTGTGTGTGTGTGTGTGTGTGTGTTGTGTTGTGTGTTTGTTTGTTTGTTTGTTTGTTGTGTGTGTGTTGTGTGTGTGTGTGTGTGTGTGTGTGTGTGTGTGTGTGTGTGTGTGTGTGTGTGTGTGTGTGATGTCCCTGGTATTTTTGTTTCTCTGTGTAAGTATTTATTCGTTCCTTCTTCTTCTTCTTTTATATATTTTGTTTTCTTTCTCTCTTTTTCTTCCATTAATTGAATGTTGAAGCATTTCAAGTCGCCGAAACAGCTCTATAAATTTCCCTTGTTTTTATTACTAAATACTTGATGATATTTTTGGACGGATTTGTTGCTGAAATGGATTGAAGCTGATTGCTGTCTTGTTCTCAGAGCGACCAGCAAGCTCAATGAGGACCGACACTTTCTGATATTCAAGCAGTACCCCGATGCCGACTTGCTCACTCTCGTAAGCGCTGTGGGAGAAATACTCAGTAAGTTTATACCACCGTGTCATCATAACGCCGTTCGGAGCTCATTTAGAGATGAAACTCTAAATTATTCTTATTCATGCTGTTACGTGATCTAGTCTCTGACGTGTTCATATCAAACAGTTGAAGGGAAGTAACTCCGCCAAGTCCAGGGGACTGAACGGATACGTCTCCGGTTTGTGGTTTGGTATCGAGGCATGCGCAGAATAAATCTTGTTAAATATTGTGAAAGGCACAGTAACTAAATAATGGTCTTCATAGTGTTAAATATTGTGGAAGGCACAGTAACTAAATAATGGCGTATGGCCTTCATAGTGTTAAATATTGTGGAAGGTACAGTCAAGCTACCTTCACATGCCAAACGTTTTGAAGAGAAAGGCGAAACAAATCAGACTAAAATCTGAGTCTGTTTGCCTGTGTGCCACTGTGAAAGATTCGAGTCAAAATTGCACGTGATATTTGTATATTTGTTACGAGCCGACTTTAACGGGAGAACTTGCACCCAGCCCACCCGTCTTGTTTTCAGAGATTTCCATGGAGACTGTGCTAAAGGTGGTTGGGGGCCACTTCTTGACGTACTGCCGTCAACAAGGCTACGACAAAGTGCTGACGACGTTGGGAGGAGACCTGATCACTTTTATCCAAAACCTGGACTCGCTGCACTCCTTGCTGTCTGTCTCCTATGTGGGTATGGTCGCGCCGTCTTTCAGGTGAGCTGTTCACTTTGTACGTTTGGGTCTTGTGGCTTTGCGATGGTTGGTTGCTATCGGGCATTGCTGCCTGACACCCTCACAACGCGAGTCTAGCTGGCCCGGTCCTCTTTTTGCGTAAGTTACTTGACCATTTCTTCAAGCTTTTCTTCCAGATTCTCTCTTCCCCTGCAGTGGGGTACCGCAGACGCAGAAATTAAGGTCCCTTCTGTTGAGAACCCGGAGCTGCCGAAGGTTCTCCGGGACAATGTTACAATAGAGCCATAATTATAGCTTTCGCTGACTGCTTGGACATTCTCCATGGTTCTTAGTAATTATCTACATTACCTGTCCATTCAACTTCATTTGCTCCAAATCTCGCCTCCACTTTCCTTGCGTTTAGCGTGCCCAGCACAGGTTTCTGTGTCGGCTTGAAAATGGGAAGAGAGACCGTCCTCGGAATAAAGTAGCTATAGTCACCCTGCTCGTCGTCACATTAACGACTGAGTATATACCCGCGGAGTATAAACTGACTCCAAAGTATGTGTTGTTGTGTATCGTGTCAGTGAATACCAGTGATTTGATCAACAGTGATTTCGTCGGCAACTCAAAACGTCACGAAGACCGTGTTTCAATACATTAAAGTCCGTGGTAATCGCATGGAATGCATAATACTGAGCTACGCCTACTGCCCGTTGTTTTGACTTGGTTGTGTTTGCTGCCGAGTGGGCTGTGTTGAGAACTGCAAGCGAGGTTTGTAATTGTAATTTTGGTGGCGTCTTTAGAGCTGGTATGAAAATGTTTGAGTGTGTGATTCGTTGACGTGACCTCTAACTCCAAGACCTAACCTTAGCGCCTCTTCTTCGCGCGTTAGAAGTGAACACCTCTCAGATTGTGCTGTCCTAGTTAAAGCAAAGGCTTAACAAGTGTACATGACCTCAGCTGGCCTTTATTACCTCCTCGTCCCACTTTCTGACTGTGTCCCACTTTCAAGACCACTGCATGATCTGAACCTTTATTCTTTTCGACATGATTGCAGGTGCGTTACAGAGGATGAAGGTAAACTTAAACTGCACTACTACAGCGCAAGAAAGGGGCTCCATCCCATCGTCATTGGTAAGGTCGTTTCACTGACCTCGTCCCCGAAGCGGTTTTTTAGCCGTTGGCTCTCTCTCTCTCTCTCTCTCTCTCTCTCTCTCTCTCTCTCCCCCCACCCCCCCCCCCACCCACACACACACACACACCTGCAGTCGGGTACTGCGGACGCAGATATTCGGGTCCGCTCTGCTGAGAACCCAGCGCTATCAAAAAATCTCGCGTTTAGACCTGGAGTAGGTCTCAGTTATGTTATCCTGCATGTTTCCCAAGAATTCTGCCTTGCTAATTTCTACCTCAGCCTTTCCCGCGTGGACCTGCAGAATAAAACGGGCCATACTCTGCTTGCCGTCAAACGAGACTGATGCAGATTCCGCCGTGTCGAGAGCCTGCTGTGTGTAAACTGCAGCCTCTCGAAAACACGTGTTGCTGCGTAGCCTATTACAATCGTGAGTCAGACATGTACTCGGATTTCGCAGAGAGAAAGAAAAATGACCCTGTATATAAAATGTCCCTATATACACGCTCGTGTGTGTGTGTGTGTGTGTGTGTGTGTGTGTGTGTGTGTGTGTGTGTGTGTGTGTGTGTGTGTGTGTGTGTGCGTGCGAGTGTGCCCGCTCGTGTGTGTGTGTGTGTGTGTCTGTGATTCTGTGCTTGTGGCGAGAGCTGGATGGTGAATACAGAATACAGAAATTTTATTGTCTATGAATAACATAGAAATTTGCCTTACGACCGCATAAAAGATACCAGTAAGACAACACACGGTATAATACATAATACATAAGTACAAGATAAGATCATAGATATAATGCAAATACCAGTAAAACAGCCTCATAGAGTTATACGCTACCTCCAAACATAGTATGTTGAATATGATAGCAAAAGCAGAATAAACATCAATATCAATTGCAATCACATGAGAAGACATGTACACTCAGACTCACAGTAAAGCTAAAAGGTAATAAAATAAAATCACAGGTATAATGCAAAAGAAAAAAAAAAGAAAAAAGAAGAAAAAAAAGCCCCATACGTTAGCCGTTTTAATAAAATAAATAGGTTATTTCGTCCCCCCCCCCCCACACACACACACACACACATACATTAGCATCAGGCAACTTAAACACACTAGCCATTTTAATAATAAAACAAGTTCCCCCCCCCTCTCCAAACAGATATATCACAGCACATGCGTAATAGACTTCAATTCCAACAATGTCAAATATCTATAGTTCAAGATAGAAAGTAAAAAATGTGTGTGTGTGTGTGTGTGTGTGTGTGTGTGTGTGTGTGGTGTGTGTGTGTGTGTGTGTGTGTGTGTGTGTGTGTGTGCATTGGGGTGAGGGTGGGGACTGGGAGGGATGGAATTATGGGTAGGTAGTAATATAATTGTTTTTGTTTGTTTGTAGGCCTATATTACTGCTTCTCATACGGCACATTTACTTTATATTTTTTTAATGTATATATACATTGTTAGTTGTCATATATGTATTACTTTCATGAACATGTTACCTTCGATTTTTTTATTATTTTAAATTCTCTAATTTACAAAATGTTGAAGAATGTTGTGAAGCGCAGTGAGTTTGTGTATACAAGAGAATAGCGCTATATAAAAGTTATCTCTTATTATTATTATTTGTTGCAGGCCTGCTGGAAGCGGTGGGCAAGGAGTTGTTTCAGCAGACGGCCACCTTGACGCTAGAGAGTCAAGACGAAGAAGAAATAGGAGACAACAAAACTGTATATCACACAGTGCTACAGGTGGAATTACTGAACTACTTAAAACATTCTTTGTCGCTCGTTCTCTGCTCTTGCCCGCCTGAACAGTGTCTGGCGTTGATCTAGGCTACGTACAGCTCGTTCTTTGAATGCAGCTGGCGTGGGTTCTGCTTAGACTCCTATTGATGAAGAACAAATGAATGAACGAATTAAGCTGTGTACCTGTATGGCGGATACAACCTTCCACACAAAGTCCTGCATGTTCGCAGCGCCAGGTGGACACGTGGACTCAAGCTAAACATTTACACTTCATGGACATACGTAGTGATAACAACGGTATCATGTAGCCTACTGAGATAAAGCAGTCCTACTGGCTTTCTAGAATAATAATCACAATAATTTATAAATAAAGTAAAACAAAACATAGCACAGTTTTCAGTTAGGCCAGTATAATAATAATAATTTATATATAAAGTAAAACAAAACCTAGCACAGATTTCAGTTAGGCCTACCTACCTTGGATCGAGCACACATTTTTAGGGACTGCCTCGAGCAGCAGTTCTTTTCAACCGAAAACAGCAGGAACATCACATACAGACAGATCTAGATTGCAGAACTTTTGGCCCATTTTCAAAAAAATGGCGGACGCCTAGGAAACGTTCCTGTGAGAGTGTAGAAGAAGCGTGATTATAGGTGGTCTGTACAAATCTAGTACAGCAGTAGCCTGCTCGAAGTGTGTCGCTAGAATAGTAGAAACGACAGCTCTTCTAGGGAGTCTCTGTGTCGCCACGTTAATATCGTCTGCCCGCTCTAGATGCACTTGACGGTGTCATGAAACGCTTACCCTAGATCTGTTTTAAACGTCGGTCCGTTGTCGCTTTGATTTGCTCTTCGGGCGGGCAGTCTGTTGGCGAAAGCTGCAGCCACTCAGCCAATTATTAAGGGTGATAACTCTCCGGGTCGTCCTCGTGGTGACCATTGCTCTGTCTTGCAGCTGAATATTGTTGCTCATAATCACACACACGCACGCACACACACACACACACACACACACACACACACACACACACACACACACACACCATCAGCCTCATTGTCAACGCCACCATCGCTACCAACCTATAATGACTGTGAAGTAACGTTCCCCACGGCCAACAGCATACCATGCGAAAAGTTATGCAAAATGCAACCGACATGCGGGTTTCATACTTATACCTGCAATTTTGCCACGTTCGAAAATGTTTTAAGCGATGAAAGATCGCTTCCAAATGGTCGGACTGGACATTTCAATGTGTGTGTGTGTGTGTGTGTGTGTGTGTGTGTGTGTGTGTGTGTGTGTGTGTGTGTGTGTTTGACTTGAAATTTTG
>JABMCL010003046.1:0-37500 GCA_018857735.1 Alviniconcha marisindica | reverse complement strand
CCCCTGCAGGCAGTGGGCACGATCGTGCAACCCGCCGTCAGGCACACAGCCGACAACATCGTCAAGTTCATCAACTCCGTCTTTCTCCTCGCCATTCACAGGAACACCGGCCAGCAGCCTTTTCTTTTGAAAGGTACGTAAAACACGTCTCTAATATTGTCTTTCCAATTACTTATTAAAGGTGATTCTGAGATTATGTTCGGTGTCTCCGGGTAAAAAAAGAAGAGATTTTAGTGCAAGTGATACCTAACAGGCACCGGAATACCGGCAGGAAATGTGTGGCTGTGTTTCTGGAGACCTACCTGTGAATGTCCGCCAAGCTGACCACAGACGCGGTGTGACTGTTTCTGGAGACCTACCTGTGAATGTCCGCCAAGCTGACCACAGACGCGGTGTGTCTGTTTCTGGAGACCTACCTGTGAATGTCCGCCAAGCTGACCACAGACGCGGTGTGACTGTGTTTCTGGAGACCTACCTGTGAATGTCCGCGAAGTTAAGCCGAAGCGTTCACCGAGGCCCTGCTGAGGTTTTCTCTTGAAAGTGGCTGGGAATCGAACACGGGGAATGACAAGCGGACTGACGCACAGCATGTGATTATAGCTGTTGCTTTTTGCGTTTTAAAAATGCAATGCCTAACATTTGTTTAGTGTGACGTAATGTGTTTAGAAACGACTGTATTTTATCTGGCGAGATAGTATCTTTGAATGTAGCGTTATTCAGCTTTATTCAGCTTTCGGAGAGCTGATCCATCATTTGTTCAGCCTCCCCCCCCCCTCCCCCCAACCCACCCCCCACCCCCGCTTGTCCCGCCCCTTTCCTTCTCATGGGTGCTCTTCTGCTCCGCTCCAAGGCTCCTTTGGTTATCCAAGTGTCCTTTGGCTATCCGAGTGTCCTTTAGCTATCCGAGTGTCCTTTAGCTATCCGAGTGTTCCTTTGGCTATCTCTGGCTATCCAAGGTTCCTTTGGTTATCCAAGTGTTCCTTTGGCCATCTTTGGCTATCCAAGGTTCCTTTGGCTATCCGAGTATTCCTTTGGCTAGTAATATATGATGACAAAATGTGTATCTCCCTGATATAACCGCACTGGTTGACTGGGCGTAAAACACCAATTTACTTACTTACTTACTCCTTTGGCAATCTTAGCTTCCTTTTGCTCTTCCGTGTTCTTTTGGCTATTCAAGGTTCCTTTGGCTATCCGAGTGTTCCTTTGGCTATCCGAGGGTCCCTTTGGCTGTCCAAGGTTATTTTGGCTCTTCAGGGTTCCTTTGGATATTCAAGGTTCCTTTGGCTATCCAAGTTCCTTTGGCTATCCAAGGTTCCTTTGGATCTTCAAGGTTTATTTGGTTATCCATGGTTCCTTCGGCTAGCCGAGATTCCTTTGGCTGTCGGAGGGTTCCTTTGGCTATCCAAGGTTCCTTTGGCTATCCGCGGGTTCCTTTGGCTATCCGCGGGTTCCTTTGGCTATCCGAGGGTTCCTTTGTCTATCCAAGGCCTCTTTAGCTATCATGGGTTCCTTTGGCTATCTATCTTTGGTTAATTGTCCACCTATATCCCTACATCTTCGGAACTAGCTGGGTGTATCGGGGATAAAGTTCCAAGATTAAATCGCAGTTACTTATGCCTGGACTGAACACTGAAGGAAAAACCATGGTATATGCGCACTTTATACTGTTCTTTCAACGTAATCCCAATGATGTCGCTTCTCACGGTGAGTGAGTGTGTGTGTGCTTTACTCATTGTGCTTACGATATGCATGTGTGCGCTTAACTCATTGTATTTACGATCTGCGTGTGTGTGCTTAACTCATTGTGCTTACGATATGCGTGTGTGTGCGCTTAACTCATTGTGCTTACGACATGCGTGTGTGTACTTAACTCATTGTACTTACAATATTTTAACTGTTCTTCAACGTAATCCCGAATGTGTGCTTAACTCAGTGTACTTACGATATGCTGTGTGTGCTTAACTCAGTGTGCTTACGATATGCTGTGTGTGCTTAACTCATTGTACTTACGATATGCTGTGTGTGCTTAACTCATTGTGCTTACGATATGCTGTGTGTGCTTAACTCAGTGTACTTACGATATGCTGTGTGTGCTTAACTCAGTGTACTTACGATATGCTGTGTGTGCTTAACTCAGTGTACTTACGATATGCTGTGTGTGCTTAACTCAGTGTACTTACGATATGCTGTGTGTGCTTAACTCAGTGTGCTTACGATATGCTGTGTGTGCTTAACTCAGTGTACTTACGATATGCTGTGTGTGCTTAACTCAGTGTACTTACGATATGCTGTGTGTGCTTAACTCAGTGTACTTACGATATGCTGTGTGTGCTTAACTTAGTGTGCTTACGATATGCTGTGTGTGCTTAACTCAGTGTACTTACGATATGCTGTGTGTGCTTAACTCAGTGTGCTTACGATATGCTGTGTGGGGATGTATGCTGCTTCTCCCCAACCCCTGCACTGTGACCATGGATACTGTTGCGTGGAAGTTTTTTTTTTTTTTTTTTAAATATTTGTTATCTATACTTTTGTATGCGACTTATGAATTTTCACTGATTGATTGATGTCTGTGTGCACATCTCCGCCAGCTTTATTGCGGACTTTGCGGACCTTGACGCCTTTCGTGCGTGTACGTCATTCTTTGTCCGCTCAGGTCAGATGATCTGGCTGCCCCACTGCCGGCATCTGCTTTTCATGGGCTCACCACGCCTGCCGTTACTCGATGACTTCAGGAATATGAAGGTCTACCTTTCTGATATCCCTCTCTATGATCTCACACGGGAAGTGGCTGTCTTCAACCAAAAGCGCATTGCGGATATTATTGTGGCGTGAGTAAACACAGGTCTTGCTAGCTATTTCTGCTTCTGCTTGGCCTTCTTCTTCAGTGCTTGGACTTCTCGGCGGTCGTCAACCCTTTCTCTGTGCTTCTTTTCCTGCTGACTGCAACTGGGCACCAGGCATATGGGACACTGGCATTCTACCCGTGCTTCTGTCCATATTTCTGATGGGAGGGTTGTCGTTTTTGACTCGCTTAAAAAATATTTTTTAATGTAAGCCTATGCAATCATCAGTATTAGACAGTCCCGGTTTTGCAAAACTTTGAATGTGCGAGCTTTGTGTACGCTATAAATATGACAGATGTCAAACTTTGCACAGAAAGACTGACTGACCGAGCTTTGCCTGTTCATATGGCTTTCTGTGTCCTTGTCCACATTGGACAGAGAAGCGAGACGGAGGACACATGACGGTGGCCTAGTCAAACCGAAACACTGAGTTCTAAACAGAAAATGTCTGCAACACGTAGTTTGGGGTTGTGTGATTGTTTTAAGTGTGTTCGACTCGTTTTTGCCTCCACAGTATTGCACTTAAAATAAGTCATGAAATTCTTAGTCCTACTTTGGAAAAACGAGCTCACGTGACGCAGTACCGTTTCTGATAACAGTTGAGCAACAACTTTGGAAATACATTCAAAATACTTCAAATAAAAAAGACAAAGAAAAGCCTATTTGTTTAGAATGTTGTTGTTGTTGTTGTTGTTTGTTTGTTTGTTTGTTAGCAGACCCGTTTTCAAGCCGAAAAAACAGTCGATGTGGAGTTATGTTGTCATTCATAACATCACGACCTTACGTGTGCTTGACAAGGAACCGAGAAAGGAACTGATTAGTTTCGAAGTTTTCGTATGATTCAGGAATGGGCTGTGGAGACAGCCCTGTCGAAAAAGAATGGTTGAATTAGTTGCGCCTTGGGCACATTTGGAGCTTTGACAAAGTTCAAGTCAGCTGCAAATGGTCTCCTACACACTAGCAAGGTGGCGCTGGGCACATTTGTGCGTTGCAATGCTCAGGCTAGCGAAGCTGCTCATTGACAGAAGTTTACGGAGAGTTTGGTGCTGCAGCTCTAACGCGACGCGATTCGTCTGTGAAAATTAACCACCCAAAGGTTGGCAGCAGGAAAAAGGAGGAAAACTCAACTTCTTCATGATGACGCCAGCACTCACAAAGCCTGGTCACCGAGTCTTGTCTGGACAAGCAAGCTGTCCATGTTTTTGCCCACACGCCCTACACTTCAGACTTTGGCCTGCGCAGCTTGTGATTGGTTCCGATGACGAAGGGCAAGCTGGTAGGGCTGAAACTTCCAGGGACCCCGGACCTGCCACAGCTGTCTTTTCGGAACGCGGGTCCTTGTCCCTCACCATAGTGCCGTAAGGCTCTAGAAGCGTAGCTGAGAAAGTGAGAGAAAAAAACATGTGACTAGCAAGAAGGGCCAATGCTTTGGGAGAAATGCGAAAGTGTGAGAAGTAGATATGTGCCATCATTCGCTTATGCTTCACTGAACAGCTGTTGTCAGAAATGGTGCGCTGCTCGTAGCCGATCCTTTGGGATGCTTGTATCATCCATAGGACAGAGAGGCAACCCCGTAGTCTAGTGCTTAGAAATGCATTGCTGTTAATC
Organism: Alviniconcha marisindica; assembly: GCA_018857735.1. Taxonomy (NCBI): domain Eukaryota; kingdom Metazoa; phylum Mollusca; class Gastropoda; family Provannidae; genus Alviniconcha; species Alviniconcha marisindica. The sequence goes on along the minus strand of JABMCL010003046.1, from coordinate 33,043 downwards.
ATGCAGTCGAGGTAGGTGTGTAACGAACACTTATTGTTTTCAAGGGCAGAGACAGCTTGCCGGAGCGGTCGTGGTGTGTCCTAACCACCAGCGTCGTCTAAGCGAACGATGACAACCGACAAACGTGCATGTAAAGAAAGCCTTGTAGCCGCTTAGTATTCGTTTTCTTTCTTTCTGTTCTCTTCCTTCTGTCAGATCCTGAGAAGATGCTGTCAGAACTGGGGCTTGAGGTGAAAGCACAGCAAGATGAATAAGTCTGTATTCTCTTAAGACCACTTTGACACTATTGGCAGCACACCTGACTGCGCGAGTCACGTGAGCATTCGCTATTATTATAATTGTGTGTAGGCTGAGAAATGTTAGCGTGCCACGTTGTGGCGATACTGTGTAGCACAGCTACTGGCGTGTTTCAACACAGGATGAAGCTGGACGAAATGACGACTGCGCTGCGGGAAACGTCCAAAGCCTTGCAGAATGAGAAACGCAAGACGGAGGAGCTGCTGCATCAGATGATGCCCAAGAAGATCGCTAGGCAGCTCACCAGTGGTCAGGTGGTCAAGGCTGGTGAGTCTGTGGTTATGCAGGCAAGGCTACTGAGTACGATTGCTATTGTAAGGTACAATGCTACTGAGTCAGATTGCTATTGTAAGGTACAATGCTACTGAGTCAGATTGCTATTGTAAGGTACAAGGCTACTGAGTACGATTGCTATTGTAAGGTACAAGGCTACTGAGTCGATTGCTATTGTAAGGTACAAGGCTACTGAGTCGATTGCTATTGTAAGGTATAAGGCTACTGAGTCGATTGCTATTGTAAGGTACAAGGCTACTGAGTCAGATTGCTATTGTAAGGTACAAGGCTACTGAGTCAGATTGCTATTGTAAGGTACAAGGCTACTGAGTCAGATTGCTATTGTAAGGTACAAGGCTACTGAGTCAGATTGCTATTGTAAGGTACAAGGCTACTGAGTCAGATTGCTATTGTAAGGTACAAGGCTACTGAGTCAGATTGCTATTGTAAGGTACAAGGCTACTGAGTCAGATTGCTATTGTAAGGTACAAGGCTACTGAGTCAGATTGCTATTGTAAGGTACAAGGCTACTGAGTCGATTGCTATTGTAAGGTACAAGGCTACTGAGTCAGATTGCTATTGTAAGGTACAAGGCTACTGAGTACGATTGCTATTGTAAGGTACAAGGCTACTGAGTCGATTGCTATTGTAAGGTACAAGGCTACTGAGTCAGATTGCTATTGTAAGGTACAAGGCTACTGAGTCAGATTGCTATTGTAAGGTACAAGGCTACTGAGTCAGATTGCTATTGTAAGGTACAAGGCTACTGAGTCGATTGCTATTGTAAGGTACAAGGCTACTGAGTCGATTGCTATTGTAAGGTACAAGGCTACTGAGTCAGATTGCTATTGTAAGGTACAAGGCTACTGAGTCAGATTGCTATTGTAAGGTACAAGGCTACTGAGTCAGATTGCTATTGTAAGGTACAAGGCTACTGAGTACGATTGCTATTGTAAGGTACAAGGCTACTGAGTACGATTGCTATTGTAAGGTACAAGGCTACTGAGTACGATTGCTATTGTAAGGTACAAGGCTACTGAGTCAGATTGCTATTGTAAGGTACAAGGCTACTGAGTCGATTGCTATTGTAAGGTACAAGGCTACTGAGTCACGATTGCTATTGTAAGGTACAAGGCTACTGAGTCGATTGCTATTGTAAGGTACAAGGCTACTGAGTCAGATTGCTATTGTAAGGTACAAGGCTACTGAGTCAGGTTGCTATTGTAAGGTACAAGGCTACTGAGTACGATTGCTATTGTAAGGTACAAGGCTACTGAGTACGATTGCTATTGTAAGGTACAAGGCTACTGAGTCAGATTGCTATTGTAAGGTACAAGGCTACTGAGTCAGATTGCTATTGTAAGGTACAAGGCTACTGAGTCAGATTGCTATTGTAAGGTACAAGGCTACTGAGTCAGATTGCTATTGTAAGGTACAAGGCTACTGAGTCAGATTGCTATTGTAAGGTACAAGGCTACTGAGTCAGATTGCTATTGTAAGGTACAAGGCTACTGAGTCAGATTGCTATTGTAAGGTACAAGGCTACTGAGTACGATTGCTATTGTAAGGTACAAGGCTACTGAGTCAGATTGCTATTGTAAGGTACAAGGCTACTGAGTCAGATTGCTATTGTAAGGTACAAGGCTACTGAGTCAGATTGCTATTGTAAGGTACAAGGCTACTGAGTCGATTGCTATTGTAAGGTACAAGGCTACTGAGTCAGATTGCTATTGTAAGGTACAAGGCTACTGAGTCAGATTGCTATTGTAAGGTACAAGGCTACTGAGTACGATTGCTATTGTAAGGTACAAGGCTACTGAGTACGATTGCTATTGTAAGGTACAAGGCTACTGAGTCGATTGCTATTGTAAGGTACAAGGCTACTGAGTCAGATTGCTATTGTAAGGTGGGCAAGGCTACTGAGTCAGATTGCTATTGTAAGGTACAAGGCTACTGAGTCAGATTGCTATTGTAAGGTACAAGGCTACTGAGTCAGATTGCTATTGTAAGGTACAAGGCTACTGAGTCAGATTGCTATTGTAAGGTACAAGGCTACTGAGTCAGATTGCTATTGTAAGGTACAAGGCTACTGAGTCAGATTGCTATTGTAAGGTGGGCAAGGCTACTGAGTCAGATTGCTATTGTAAGGTACAAGGCTACTGAGTCAGATTGCTATTGTAAGGTACAAGGCTACTGAGTCAGATTGCTATTGTAAGGTACAAGGCTACTGTTGAGTGGACGAGCGGGCTCTGGTGCGCGCATGTCAATGTGTGTGTGTGTGTGTGTGTGTGTGTGCGTGCGTGCGTGCGTGCGTGAGTGCGTGCGTGAGTGCGTGTGTTTGTGTGTGTGTGTGTGTGTGGTGTGGTGTGTATATGTGTAGTTATTGTTTGCTAGGTGATAATGGTAGACTATAATATTTTAGGTTCTTTAAATGTACGCTAATGTGGTTTAATTTTGTCATAAGTTGCTCGTACAACTGGTTCGAGGATAGCGCTTTATAAAAATGTTTATTCTTATTATTCTTAAGCAATGCTACTGAGTCAGACTGCAACGGTCAAGTAGGCTAATTTAGATTTCATTGCTTAGGTTGTCAAAACCGGAGTCAAAAGTTAAACTTTCAGGTCATCAAAGCTGGTGAGTCGGAATGCCGATGGTTAATTCGCATACTGACCCATATTGAGCGAGTCGCTTTAAAATCGGTCAGTGGTAGTTGCCATCATTTATCTCTTGCAGCAGATTTGGGGAGGGAGGGGGGTGCTGTGGACCCTTCACGATGCCAGCACGCTGTCATTTTTAGAAATGAGATCAAACATGACGTCGTACAATTTGCAATCCTGCATTTATGTCCCCCCCCCCCCCCCCCCCACCCCCCCGTCTCTGTCTGTCTGTCTCTCTCTCTCTTTCTCTTCTCTGTCTGTCTGTCTGTCTGTCTGTCTCTGTCTCTGTCTCTGTCTCTCTTTCTCTCTCGTACGTAACTGAACCAGTTCTTACCGTTGTGATCTTTAAACTGAGTTTGTGCCTGTATGACATGATCATGAGCAATATGTCCTTAGGCTTCTGTTCATCCTTAGGGAACCCAATGCATTTCACAGGGCGTTATAATCAGATTACTAGGGGATGCTCCAAGAATCGTTAGGGTTTATGTAAGGCAGATGACTTGCAAATTTCCTACAGGACTAAAACCTAATGTTCTTATTACTGCCTGGCGGACTTCCCTCCAGACACTTTTTTATAATTCAGTTGAGTTTTTGTTGTGTTGCATTGCTCTGCATTATTACTATTCAGATCTCCACAGTTCTTTCGAGAGATAATTAATATGGTAACCCACAACCTCGGATTGTTACAGAGCGGTACGAGAGCTGCACAGTTCTATTCAGCGACATTGTGACGTTCAGTGACATCGCTGCAAACTGCCGTGCTGATGACATCGTCAACATGCTCAACGACATGTACCACCGCTTCGACATGTACGCTGACTCGCGTGCCGTCTACAAGGTACGTATCGTCTGTAGCGGAAAAACGAAGAGAAGTGGCGTAACGTGCCTCTCCACGGGAAGGAAATGTGAAGTAGACACACAGCAGCTTTTCGCTCCATTTTTCTTCACGTTTGAAAGTCGCAAAAACACTGCCGTGAGTGTTGATATATTGTGTCCAGTACAGCTGAACTTCCATGTTATCTTCCTTCATCTATGCTAAAGTTCCAAACATCCGCGACAAGCCGGATCAGACACTTCTTCAGCAGTGCCCTCCTAGTAAGTAACATGGTGCTTAACGTCCACAGAAACCGTACGGCTTATTAGGGACGGGGAGAAGGGGGGGGGGGGGAGTATGGAGGTGGGGGGAGAGGGAGATTATACCTATCGCTACACTGTCACCACCAGAATGACTTCTGCATTAAGATGGGCAGCGATGAGAGCCATTTTAATGTTTCAGTAGGAAGTGATGGACAAAGTCACAAGACAGTGTCCACAAACCACAACCTTTCTGAAGAGAAAGGAGAGCCGAAGCGGTATCGAACCGAGGTCCTTCCGCTTACCAGCCTAACGCCTTACCGCTAGGCCAAACCGGCCCTCCTGCCCCACCTCGCCTTGATATAGCAGTCATGGCTGACTGGGCGTCAAAAAGCCGTTATCTTTCTACGTATCCTGACTCGCCTTTCACCGAAATATCATTCTCCTGCTTTAATCCTGTGTCTGAAATTGAAGCGTCGAACACTCTGAAATTAAAGTCTTTGAGATCGCGTGAACACGATCCGTTTCTGCATCTCTCTTCTCCTTCCTAGATTCCTGCCATCATTGTTATCGTCAGAACATCATTTGCACTGTTTATTTTACCACAGAAGTTTAGACATCAGTTGTTCGTCCCCTCTTGAAGAACAGCCCTCCGCCAAATGACCTGGAAAAAACTGTCACCTCTTCTCTAAACTTCCGTTCACTTCCAAGCCGCTTCAGAAAACCGGCCTTCTGCAGCTCAGTGAATATTTGTCAAAAGACAACCCCCTTTTTCTTCTCCAGTCTGCCTGCCGTTCCATCCGCAGCACTGAGTCCAGTCTCGTGTACATTGTAAATCACATATTTCTTGCTTCTCACTCAGGAAAGTTTCACTTCTCACACTTCTAGACCTTTCTGATGCCTTTGACAATAATGTTATAATAGATTATTTATGGCGCCCCATGTCGCTAGAGCCCAGAGCGCTACCAGCCACACACCCGTCTCGCGCACACATTCCCAAGCTATAGCACCGCATGCCCTCGCCTGGTTCAAATCCTGTCTGTACGATAGGTTCCAAACAGTGTTAACAACACCCAGTCCGATCCTGTCAAACTCAGCTGCGGTGTCCCTCAAGGTTTTGCCTTGGGGCCCGTTTTCTTCACCCACTATACAACCCCTTTGATCTCCACCATCACAGTCTTCCATGCACCATGACTGAGTGTATTTGAAATTATCCATATAAAAGTTTCATGTTTAACATCTTCATGTCAGACTAAAAACAGTCCGAGACTTGAATTGTTTAAAATTTGCAAACACTAACGCACAAGCGCAACACACCACACACACACACACACACTCACACACACACACACACACACACACACACACACACACACACACACACACACACACACACACACACACACACCACCACCCACACACCACACACACACACACACACACACACACACACACACACACACACCACACACTCACTCACTCACGCACGCACGCACGCACGCACGCACGCACGCACGCACGCATGCATGCACGCACACTCACACGCACTCCAAGTATCACACTGTGTCTGTAGCGTACCACACGCGCTTTTAGACACAAGGAAGTGCGTTATGGACCCGCGGCCTGTTGAGGTGAGAGGCGGGTCTGGAGTTAAGCTACAGGGGATACTTTTTGTCAGGCGCCTGTTGCTCTTCTTGTTGCTGCTGCTTCTGTGGGCAACGTTTAATTCACGAATTGCGCGGTGACGAAGCTGCTCGGAATGAAGATGACCATGATAACTGAAAGGTTAGAGAGCATCTAACACAGTTTGCTTGTTTAATTGTGCACAACATCCGGGGCTCTCATCACAGGCCTGTAATGGCTGACGGACTGAAATAAACGCTCAAGCACATCAAAGTTGCCTTGTCAGTTGTACTGATGTCTGCAAGGACTTAAAGAGCCCAGCGTAACACGCTGATAACGAGGGTGGTGGTGGCAGGTGGAGACGATAGGAGACGCCTACATGGCGGTGACGGGTGTACCCGAGATACAGGACGACCATGCGGAGCGAATGGCGGACTTTGCCATGGACATGATGGAGGAGGCTGGCAACGTGCTGTCGCCGGCCACGGGAAAGCCTCTCAAGGTGGGCAGCAGTGTGTGTTGCAAGGCGTCTGTCGCTGTGTGTGCGCCACAACACCATGCGGCGTTAAGACAATGAGCGATTCCAGTTTCCAATCTCCTTTTCGTGTTCTGCCTAGTCCTTTTGCTATTTCTCTTTTGTCCCTTTTCTGCTAATGGACAGTTCCTTTGGCTCCCCCCGAAATTCTTCAATATTTTTCGTTAACAGATTGTTTTGTTGTGTTGTTGTTAAACTGTTTGTGCATGGCATAACTGTGGTGGTGCTGTCAGCGGGCAAAACTGTATGGCATGACGGTGGGGGTGCTGTTAACGGGCAAAACTGTATGGCATGACTGTGGTGGAGCTGTCAGCGGATAAAACTGTATAGCATGACTGTGGTGGTGCTGTCAACGGGCACAACTGTTTGTGTATGGCATGATTGTGGTGGTGCTATCAGCGAGAAAAACTGTATGGCATGATTGTGGTGGCGCTGTCAGCGGATAAAACTGTATGGCATGACTGGGGGGGGGGGGGGGGTGCTGTTAACGCGCAAAACTGTATGGCATGATTGTGGTGGTGCTGTCAGCGGATAAAACTGTATGGTATGACTGTGGTGGTGCTGTCAGCGGGCACAACTGTTTGTGTATGGCATGACTGTGGTGGCGCTGTCAGCGGGCACAACTGTTTGTGTATGGCATGACTGTGGTGGCGCTGTCAGCGGGCACAACTGTTTGTGTATGGCATGACTGTGGTGGCGCTGTCAGCGGGCACAACTGTTTGTGTATGGCATGACTCAGGAAGTCTGAACAGAGCAGTTCATGGAAAACAATACACATTCTCTCATTCAGGCTAAAAAACAGACTGAGCAAGATAAACTTTCGAGCAAAGGTTGCGAGTCGTTCCATGCTGATTAATTCACCAGAAACACGTGCTCAGTTTTCCAAAGCAACTGATCTTATACATTTCCAAGTACAACAAACTTTCCTGGGAGGCCATGATTTCTGAAAGCATGGGCGCCCCCCCCCCCCCCCCCCCCCCCCCCCCCCTCCACTCCCCCACCCCACCACCACTACCACCACCACACACCCACACACACACTTGTATGAAACTGAACTGGGTCTGTGTGAAAAGCTGTTTCCGGCTCCGTCGGCGCCTTCATGCTGCCACGGTCACCTGTGTTACAGATACGGGTGGGCATGCACATGGGTAGCGTGGTGGCGGGTGTAATCGGCAGAAAGAAGCCACGGTACGACATTTACGGAGACACGGTCAACACGGCTTCACGGATGGAGAGCAACAGCGTGCCGGGACGAATACACCTTAGCGACGCCACGTTCAGGTAGACTGATTCTGTGTGTGTGTGTGTGTGTGTGTGTGTGTGTGTGACAATACAAACTTTACTTCTATCTATTCTCTGACTCCTTTCATTCCATGTGAACAAAAGCTTGTACTGCAAATTCAAACAATATACTTTATTCGCACGTTCATTCTACGTTTTCAGACGCTTATTCTTATCTGTCACTGTTTCCTCTAAAACTACTAAATTTATATATTTCAACACAACAATAACATCATACATAATATGTACTATAACTCAGTTTTAAAGTATTCAGTACTACCACTGAACTGTTAAGACGTCAATACAACTGATTAAATGTAATGTGTAAAAACACACGTCCAAGACTCAGAAGTTATAATTACGGGAAGACATCACAACACAACAAAGGCCTTTACTCTTACCGCGTAAAATACCGCACACACAGTTAACGCACACACCACCGTGGCTTCCAGACCCTCGGATGTAGATCACCGGACACACAGCCGACGTCTTCTGGAATAACCACGTGGCACTACGACGAAGACAGACGGGTAAAATCAAAGGTGACGGTAGGAAATTCCTGGACCGTTTCAGAAGTTATTTCGGTTCACAAAGATCATCACAATCGTTAAATGAGGTCCATATCTACCGATTACAGCCAAAATCCGGAAGTATATTTTTGTCTTTGATAGTCTGTTCGAGTCGGCGCATGTTGCCCTTTGACGTTTGACCTGGTTCCCAGTAACAACGAGAACGCTTCCTTAGTGCCGATTTTGGCAAGACAATCGTACTCACGACTCAATGCTCTCAGATTGCAGTTTTTCACTTCCGTACATTTTCCGTGGGTTTTTAATTGCCGTAGCTTGTTAACGAGGCCTAACCTAGCAGCACTTCGTCGGCTTCGTTCGCCATTTGCGATCTGTGATGCCGACTCGAAACAATCAAAAACAAAAATATATGAAAAAACTCAACTTTTGTTGCGGATTTTGCCTGTAATCGGTAGATATGGACCTCATCTAATGATTATGATGATATTTGTGACCCAAAATAACTTTTAAAACGGTCCTAGAATTTCCGACCGTCTCCTTGGATTTTACCGACAGACGAAGACGGAGATAGACGAAAACGGAGGTAGACGAAGACGGAGGCACACGAAGACGAAGACAGACGCTCTCTAGGGTGGAGCGAAGTGGCAGCTCCCTTTCAGCTGACGACTATCCCGGAGTGACGAAGACGGAACTTGATACCTCACCTCCCATGCGACTCGCTGACTCCCGAGCCCATGGAGGGTGCAGCAGTCTCTGCAGACCCAGGTCCAGTCGTAGAACCGTCCCAGTCGCCTCGTTCCTCAACTTACTGTCAGGAAAACGAATAGCTAAGAAACGTCAACAATCTCCTCATATTGTGCCAACTGGTCTGACAGAAGACTAAGTATAAAAACTTTCGGCACTACGGCCTAAACTAAAACAACATTTTTGTCTTCTCCGTTCTTGACAGTCCTGTATCCTCTGAGCATATATTTTTGTCTGCTCCGTAAAATGTTTAACCTATCTGATTGGCTGATCACATCAAACGAACAGTTAACACGGTTTTGGTTGGCCGGTCTTTTCACAACGTTCCGACTCATAGCAGCACATTCATCGGCGTGCAAAACGGATAATTCGTGGATCGTAGAGTATGAAAATAACGACGAACACATTTTTGTTACCATTGTTGACTGAGCTGTCGCTCATTTCTCCGCTATCACTTTTAATTTAGAGAGACTTCTGATGGTCACACCTACGTTAGAAACAGCGTGCTATTAGTAGACTTATACTTAATTACAAACAGTCGATTAACTCATCTCACTTAATTAACTGATTAATTAAGATAATAATATTAAATGAATCTCATTCTTGACAATACGTTACCAGTTGTTTTGCATATTCGGTGAGGTACCTGTGGGTGGGGCGGGTGCGTTTTAGCTGACAGTAGTCTGTGGTCACATAGACAAGGCTGCCGAGTCTGACCGCTTTTGTCGCTAATCTATCAGCACGACATCTGAGGACATACGGCCTCATAACACAAGGCAAGGCTAATCTGCTGCGGTCATGTAGGCAAGGCTAAACTGCTACGGTCATGTAGGCAAGGCTAAACTGCTACGGCCACATAGGCAAGGCTAAACTGCTACGGTCATGTTGGCAAGGCTAAACTGCTACGGTCATGTAGGCAAGGCTAAACTGCTACGGTCATGTAGGCAAGGCTAAACTGCTACGGCCACGTAGGCAAGGCTAAACTGCTACGGTCATGTTGGCAAGGCTAAACTGCTACGGTCATGTTGGCAAGGCTAAACTGCTACGGTCATGTTGGCAAGGCTAAACTGCTACGGCCACGTAGGCAAGGCTAAACTGCTACGGTCATGTTGGCAAGGCTAAACTGCTATGGTCATGTAGGCAAGGCTATACTGCTACGGTCATGTTGGCAAGGCTAAATTGCTACGGTCATGTTGGCAAGGCTAAACTGCTACGGTGATGTAGGCAAGACTAAACTGCTACGGTCATGTAGGCTAATTCAGTCTTCAGATTACAGATTTGGATTGTATGTTGCTTCATTGTGATGTTAGTGTCAAGGTTGAAGCCCAAGTTCCTAAATTTGTCCGAAAATGCAGTTTCCTGGGTGAGACGACAATGATGAAACAGTGACTAAAAACAGAGAGTGTGTTGAGAAGAGAAGAGAATGGCTTCAGTCTTACCCTCGTGGTTGTTGCGTACTTGCTCACATTAGAATTATAAAAAGACCCTTTTGTGGGCTCAGCCCCATCTCATTTGTGTGTGCATGTATATCGGTTTACGTGAGCGAGCACCTGTGTGCGTGTGTGTGTGTGTGTGTGTGTGTGTGTGTGTGTGTGTGTGTGTGTGTGTGTGTGTGTGTGTGTGTGTGTTGAAGGTCTGTAACTGTTGTGTTTGAACAAGTATGCTGCTTGACTTAATTGGCCTGAAACCTTTGTTGTTGAGCTAGGCATTGCACTGTAGGAGACGAGCATTGCTGTCTTTCTGTTCCAGCAAGCTGTATCCCCATGGCTACGTGTTCAAGGTCCGAGGGCAAATAGCCATCAAGGGGAAAGGAGTGATGGAGACGTACTTTCTCATCGGTACCTCGAGTCGGAGTATCACTGAGCCTGACGACCAGTTTAACGTACTTCAGGTCGTCTGTCATCCTGATCAGAGTTATAGTCGACGGGAAAATGTGTATACGTCGGTTCCTATAAACTTTGTAGAGAAAATCAGTTTTGTGAACGTGAGAAAGCAGTCACTCAAATTAAGCGTCTTGAACCTCGGAAGAAATGTTTTGCGAAAGATTTCGCCCGGAACTTCGCATGACGTGTATTCTGGCAGTCCAGGGGACCATAGTCTGGATGGTACAAGAGCTGATCAGCTGGTCGTGGCGTCATCGCCCGACATCCCAAAGTCCCAAAGCAAGAGCGTGCTTTCTAAATCCACAGAACTGTAGCAACAGGGCTTGCTATGTTCAAGGCCTTGTTCCCCGACTGAAATTCAGGTTTGACCAAGTCGTAGCCACACTGAAAAGGCACCTCAGGAATATACGCAAACACACACACACACACACACACACACACACACACACACACACACACACACACACACACACACACACACACACACACACACACACACACACACACACACTTTAAATCTTAAATATTGAATTTAATAAAGCTATTTAAGTTTGGAAGTTTTTGTTGCTTGCAATTAGCATTTTAATGAGACTGGATGAAAATATGGCTATGGGTCCATTCTGTTGGAGCGCCATGCGTGGAAGCGATTTCCGTGTCGCTACGTGTACCGGAGCGACAGCCATCAGAGTGACCTTCATTCCAGCGTTGTGGGCGAAGGTCACTTAAGGCGTTGTGGGCGGAGTTCACTGACCTAAGGCGTTGTGGGCGGAGTTCATTGACCTAAGGCGCTGTGGGCGGAGTTCACTGACCTAAGGCGTTGTGGGCGGAGTTCACTGACCTAAGGCGTTGTGGGCGGAGTTCACTGTCCTAAGGCGTTGTGGGCGGAGTTCACTGACCTAAGGCGTTGTGGGCGGAGTTCACTGACCTAAGGCGTTGTGGGCGGAGTTCCTGACCTAAGGCGTTGTGGGCGGAGTTCACTGTCCTAAGGCGTTGTGGGCGGAGTTCACTGACCTAAGGCGTTGTGGGCGGAATTCACTGACCTAAGGCGTTGTGGGCGGAGTTCACTGACCTAAGGCGTTGTGGGCGGAGTTCACTGACCTAAGGCGTTGTGGGCGGAGTTCACTGACCTAAGGCGTTGTGGGCGGAGTTCACTGACCTAAGGCGTTGTGGGCGGAGTTCACTGACCTAAAGCGTTGTGGGCGGAGTTCACTGACCAAAGGCGTTGTGGGCGAGTTCACTGACCTAAGGCGCTTGTGGGCAGAGTTCACTGACCAAGGCGTTGTGGGCGGAGTTCACTGACCTAAGGAGTTGTGGGCGGAGTTCACTGGCCTAAGGCGTTGTGGGCGGAGTTCACTGACCTAAGGCGTTGTGGGCGGAGTTCGCTGACCTAAGGCGTTGTGGGCAGAGTTCAATGATGTGTTTGGGCACCACACACGTCACTGACCTCCGTGCAGGATCTTGTCAGACTGCACTGCATTAGTTGTGGTGAAGTTAAGAAGGTACACTTTAACATCTTCTGACATCACAGCAGGGCAATACCCCTTCAACGCATGTCGCTCCCACAGAAAGACACCATGTCACTGGGTTATTTTGACAGCAACAGCAAACAGTTACTTTTCTTCATTTCTTTCCTTTTCCTTTATTTAAAAAAAAAATATTTATTTTATTTTTATTTCAAGTAGAGCTGATAACCAAAGTGACTTTGCAGTATTGAGACACCTACCTGACTGCGGTTTTGCTCAAATATAAGACAACATTTTGGTTCATTTGTTACTATCGATCCTTTTCGACAGATGTGGCCATTTGGTGTTAGCATCTTTTGACAGAGCCACAGCATTCTCCTTCACACCTTACCGACGAGGTCGCCCTGATATAACCGTAATGGTTGACTGGGTGTAAAGCACCAAGTTCCTTACTTACCGACGAGATCTAAAGAATCCGAATGCCTCATGTGACTGCATTGTGTACGATCAGTTGCTATGGGAAACGTTGCCCTGATATAACCCTATGTGGTTGACTGGGCTCAGAGCACCAATTAATTATGGGAAACTACAGACCGTTGTGTCACCGTCGACAGTCTGATCATGTAATGTAGGGTTCGAACTTACTCTGTTCTCATCTGATTCTGATCTGACACGAGCCGTTGATAGCCAATGAAAATCGCATATAAGCATTTCTGGTAAGCCGAGCCTACGGCCAATATTATTTTTTGTTTGTTTTCTTTTTTGTTTGTTTTGTGGTTGTTGTTGTTGTTTTCTTTTTTTTTTGTTGTTGTTTTTTTTTTTTTTTTCTTTTTTAAAATTTGTTTTCTACTATAACCGAGACTATATATACGAATGGTGTGAGCTTGAACCCGGCATTATGGGATCTTAAACTAATCGGGATTTGGGGCTACACGCCTTTGACTTTATTTGCAATTTATACATATGGTAAGTAAGTAACTTGGTGTTTTAAGCCAGTCAGACAAAACGGTTATATCAGGGCGACTTACGCATATGGGCCTTGGAGATCATGCTGCCCTTTGAGAGAATCGGAAGTTGCGTCCACTGATCTTCATATTTAGATCGAATTGTAGAAATATCAAACATTAATAATTGATTGTTAGATCCGAAGCCCGTCGGGCACGAAAGCTACTAGACCTAGATTTCTATGTCTGCAGATTTTTTTCGGATCGCATTTGGAAAACGGGTTTGAATTAACACGGGAGAAGGCTTGTTGAATGCTTTTTGATAATGGAGAAAACCCGAAAGGCTTACCTCATCTAGAACTAGATGGTCAGTTACTAAATTACAAACAGAATACAAACTGTTTGGGTGTGTATCGAACTACTAAGCTGAACTGGAGGCTTCATATTGAAAATTTAATCACAAAAGTCAGAAAACAAATGAATGTTCTGTATATAAAATAATAATAATAATAAAGTACGCAGTCTTTGTGTCAGAACACAACAAAGTTACTATTTTTAGTCAGCTCGAACTTGATCTACGGTCAGGAGGTACATTTTTCCGCTCCAAACACACTCCTAAGGAAACTGCAAAATATCGGCAGTAAAGCAATTCAATTAACCATTGGTGTTCCGGTGCTTGCAAATACAATCAAACCTTATGCAAAAGCAGGAATTATATTTCTCTCAGAACAACGTAAATTGACGGTTCCAAAAACTTGCAGTCATTAATTCAGTAACAGAAATTTTTATTTTTTTATAGATTCAAATACGGTGCTCAAAACTTACCATTTATTCAACCAATCAGAAATTATATAAACGATTTGATAAACGAATGTACTATAGACATTACATCTATTCCAGTTTACCAACATCACTTCAAATGCCACAGTGGGAATACATAAATGCCAAATTTGATGATGATTATACTGACTTGAAGTTTATTTTTATTTTTTATTTTTTTGTTGGTGTGTGTGGTTTTTTAGCTACAGAAGTACGAACACATCTAAATAATAAATGTCAAAATCATATTAAGATTTTCACTGTTGGTTCCATTCTGGACTCATTAGACATTGAAGCAGGATTCGTCATTTCTGACTTAAAAGTGCATTAACCTTTTTACTTAGGGGAAGGAATTTCTCCATATTCATATCTGAATTATATGCAATATTAATGGCATTAAATTACATAAGTATTATTCAGCTAGCTATATTTAATTTTCTGATCTGTGTTGGTTCAAAATCAGTTTTATATGCATTGCAAAACGGACTGCAAAGTGAGAAGGGATATATTTTATGAAGTAAAGTATTTAATACATTGTATCATGTCTAGGAGTATTGGGATTGAGTTTTGTTGGGTACCATCTCAGTGTGGTCATTATTGGAATGAAATATCAGATAAATTAGCTAAGCAGGGGGCAATTAAAAACATACTTGAGAAGACTGAGTATAAAGAACTTGAGAAAGAAAAAGAAAAAGGAAATCTGCGATAACTTCATGTTCAAGGTATTTAGCGAGAGTAATATACAAGTTCCGCCTAAATTCATGGAACATTAAATATTTACAGAAAGTGAAATACGTTTTGTAAGAATGTCTTATCTGTTAACCACATGCTACTTGAATAGTGAATGTCCTATTACCACAGAGTTATTTCAGAAAAATGGGTATCACTTTAAAGGGACTCACCTTCAGAGGCTAAACTTCTTGTGTGTGTTTGGAGCAGGTTAAACGAACATGATCCGCATCAAAAGTTTTGTGACTGAACGTGCTATTGATTTTATAACGATTTTATAAGAGGACTATCCCCGGCAACGTTACAATTTTCACGAGCTCTTTCTCGCGTTTTGATAGGATACCGGAACGTATAAATTATATTAATTTTTGTCATTTTTAATCTGGACATTGTGTTTGAAATAATTTCATTGTCCTAACCCTTTTATCCCAAACAGCATAAAATACATATATATGAAAATGAACTGATATTGTTTGAAACTGCCAAGGCTAACAACGAAATGATGGCAAAATAATTTTGTCGTCATTACGATAATTTGACGTCCAGATTATAGAAAGGAGAAGAAGAAGAAAATGGATCTAGAAATAGTTAATGATGACAAGATTAAGAACAACAAAACTTAAAAGAACTAGGAATATGTACACAACAAGAGAACTCTGGACGGGACATGTATCTCGTTTTGTGTCCCGCCTTCTTTTGTATTAACAGATAATACGCATGCTCCTGACGCACTGAGAATGAAACATAGTGGTGTTTATATTTTCATAGTTCTTTTCCGTTTTTTCAAGATTATGCAAACAAATCAGAGACAGATTTGGAGTTACTATCAGTTATCTTCGTAGGACCAAAACAAAAAGAACGCTTAGCGCGAATTGGCAAGAGACCGACAAGGCAGGTAAACCCGGGTGACCAGGTGGAGAGGTGGAGAGAGCTGTGCACAAGTTTAGACGTCTGCTATAGAAAACTAGCAAAGATGTTACTGGACACGTAAAGGAAACGTTCCTGATACTTCTTTCTTCAGTAACAAGAGCAGTCTACCGGAACCATACTTTTGAATATTCTACTACTACCTGTTTTGCGTAACGTGTGTGTTTCTGGCGCACCACGGGCGGTAGTAGGTTTTGCCTGTATATGTATATAATTTTCCTGTAGTAGCATCGGTACAATAGAGTTGAAAGAAATCGTCATCCTACGCCTTGCACCGCAGTTCATCGCCGAGCATGATAAGTAAACGGCAGCTACCGGTCTCATTTACGTGGAATAGTGAAGTACACAGGGCACTGTCAGGAGACTTATTCAAAGAAAAATATAAAATTATTCACAACCATCATATAGGTCGCCACACAGATTTTCTAGGCCTGAACAGATTACGTGCCTGACTCGACACCATTGTCAATAGACGATTTCCGGAAATAACAGGGGAGATAATCCGGAAGAGTGAAGTCCCCCCTGGGTAAGACGCCATTTCAGACACTGACTTAATCTATATACTGGCATATATATGACCAGGATTTCAGAATGGAGGCGGCAGTCGAAAAGCGCTGATCTGTGACAGTATCAGACCTTCAGGCACGGACCTATATACTGGACTGCCAGCTGAACGCGAAAAACACTTCTGTTTTTTTCTTTTCGCGTACTACGGTCTTTTTGGTGAGACCACATGCGGTGTGTCCGTTTGGAATGGCGGACTGTCTGAATCGATTGCGAGCGTTCATTATTTTACACCGCGTTCTTGATCAAGAAGAAGAAATGTAAAAAGTCATCGGTAGCCTCTGCTGCGTCGTCTGTAGCGCTGCATGACTTACCATTGAGAAGCAGATCACTGCGGGCAGAGGATCGAATACAGAACCAGGAATAGTGAAGCCGGTTGTGCTGTTCCATCACTCGCATCGGATTGTGGATAACAGCCGACAGCCTTCTCCTGATATTTCACCGAAAATTACTTCAAATATAGTAAGTTTTGAAGCGTTAATAATTTCTCGTATAAACTGATAATATAATATAAACTGTGTTGTGTGTCAGCGTGAAGCGATATATCCATCAAGACATTTGACATCATGGGGGTAGTGTAAAAAATAAAAACACCACACCCTGTTTACATGTACTTCAGCAGCATGTGTGTACTGTTAATTCATACAATATTCGCTGAATTGGTTCAGATTTAGACGTGGTAAACTGTTAGAGAATAATGACACGAAATTCAGAAATCACCCTGAAATCTAAGCCGGGATAGATCAAAGTGTGCAACTAACTTGTAACTCGTGTAAAATAATCTGCCAAAGAAATCTGCGTAAGCAGACCAAAACGAACATGATAACAACACTGACAGAAGAGTGAGTTTTATCATAGTTGTGTCTGAGTATGCTTAAATGCGCCATTGACGTTAGATCTAGTTTTCGAGCAACCGTGCAGGCTTCCTCAGTTCTAATGTCGGCAAAACATTTGATAGTGTATTGACAACTCACCTTTTACAGACTGTAATAAAACTTACTTTTGTTGCAAAGTTTGGCTTCATTCATTAGATATGAAGCCGTTTGATTGATTTGAATGATATTTGTCACCCAAAATGGCATTTAAAATGTCCAAGGAATTTCCGACCGCCTCCTTGGATATTACCGAAGATTTTCATATTTTACACAGTGCTTACGTGTACATTTGTTATTCCATCCTCAAAAGCAAAAATATACAACTGGCTCCCTAACACACACACACACACACACACACACACAACACACACACACACACACATTGGCACACACACACACACACACACACACACACACACACACGGAACAGCAACAACTACAAACAAAAAGCAAGTGGGCACGTCACATCGCTTGCTAACGGTCATACTCAGATGCTCCTAACGTGTGCGGAATTCCGACCGCTTCGAGTAATAAAAGAGATCATTTGGCTTACTGGCTGTGGGGACATCCGCAGGTTTTGGTCAACGAAGGCATGTTTCGAGCGTTCGCGTTTATTTGTCAAAAGGCACAAAACGGACGCCTTCACAAAACTGGGGGAACCTACTATCAGAGCTGCATATACCCAACAACCAGTGCTTGACCTGCATTTTTAATGCCTTTTCTGCTTCTTTTAGCAGTATTTGGCCATCTGTGTGTGTGTGTGTGTGTGTGTGTGTGTGTGTGTTGTTAGTGTTATTGTAAAGCGCCCTGTGCTGCCACCTAGTGTGGTAGATGTGCGCTCTAGAAATCCTCTTTATTATTATTATTATTATCTTTCCCGCAGTTTCACTGTAGCCCCAACAAAAGCGTGCCTACTCTGCGCTACACACTTATCGAGTGCAGTCCCCTGGATTTCCGAAGATAGTCTATTGTTTTCAGGCCGAGTCTACAAAAACGTGTGTAAAACTACACGTAATACGCACTCAGTAAATAGCTGCAGCCCGTTCGGGTGAGCCCCAATCTATTTTTAGACCACCACATTTCCAAAGGGCCAAAGCAGATATTAAAGGAACTCTCCTTCGGCAGCTAAACTTCTCGTATGCTTAGAGGAGGTTAAACGAACATGATCCGCGTTAAAAGTTTTGTGATTGAACGTGCCGTTGATTTTATAACGATTTCAGAAGAGGACTTTCCCAGACAGTGTTACTAACACTGTTTTCACGAGCTCTTTCCCGCGTTTCAGTATGACATCATTGACAGGATACCGGGACTTCTCAGTTTTGTGTACATGTCATGTATAAAAAATAATAATCTATGTTTATTTTTTAGATCTGGACAGTGTGTGAAATAGTTTCATTTTCATAGGGAACAGCACAACAAGAGAACACGGGACGGGACATGTGTTTTGTTTTGTGTGCCGCCTTCTTTTGTGTTAATAGATAATAAATACATTCTTTCATGTGCTATTATAAGGAGCCCGTTGTACGAAAGCAACGAAGAACTAAGAATGAAATAGTGGTTTTTGTATCTTCATAGTTCTTTTCAATATTTTCAAGATTATGCAATCAAAGCAGAGATAATTTGGAGTTACCACCATTTATCTTCGGAGGACCAAAATAAAAAGAACGTTTAGCTCGACTGGCAAGAGACCGACAACGTAGATACAGGTCGTGGCTGGTAAACCTGGGTGTCCAGGGGGAGATAGCGGTGCACAAGGTTAGACGTGTGCGATAGGAAACTGGAAAAGCTGTTAAAGTAAAAGAAAAGGTTCCTGATACTTCTTTTTTGATTGATAGGAGTAGTCTACCGGAACCATACTTTATTTTACCTAGTTACTTTATTGCTTGCAATGTAAGAGTTAGTAAAAGTAACGATATTTTACGCCCAGTCAACCAGTACGGTTACATTAACTAGGGCGTGCAATAATGCAGGATATATTTTGTGTATATAATAATACTAATGTTATAACTTCTGTTGTTGAATTGATTACTAATGAATATATGATTTATGTTGCTGTTGTTTCGTTGCTGTGGCTGTGCTTTTTGTTGTTTTGTTATTTGGTGTTTTTTGTTTGTTTTGTTTGTGTGTGTGTGTGTGTGTGTGTGTGTGTGTGTGTGTGTGTGTGTGTGTGTGTGTGTGTGTGTGTAATAGCCAGCACTTTGCTGTGAAAAGACATAATAAACATTGATTGAACGCAGTACGTCATTACACTGTGACACGAATTTCATTACGGAAGAATTTGACGTAAAACAGATTGTGACGTGAATCAAAGTATCTTTGAGTTACAGAGTAACACAGACTTATGGAAACTCGGACATGGTGAGTTGCGGTTCACCTTGAATTGTCTTTTGCATTCACACAAAACTTCAGTAAGTCCTAAAATGCAATGCATGCATCCTCGCGTCGTCCAAACCATTTGCACACGCTGTCGCTGAAAGTGGAGGAATCGTAAACTTACTGCCAACAGAGGCGAGCATTTTACTACTTCAGTGCGACAACTTCTTCTTTTTCTTCTTCTTTCCTTGGATGAGCCACAATCATGTTGATGATTAATCCGGCACTTTAGGGGGTGTTTGCAACAACAACAACAACAACAACAACAAAAAACAAAAAACAAACTTTATTGATAGGTTATGACAGCTGTTTTCGAAGAACAAAAGTATAAGGAATGTATGCATCAGTCCGGAATAGCCTCGAGGTCTGAGTTTGAGCTGACGTAGATCTAAATGATAGGGTAAGAAATTTCAAACGCAACCGGATATTTTCTATCATAATAATAATAATAATGTACTCTTTTATATGCTATTTCTACAAATTGGAGCACAGAACCCATCACAAAGCGAAGAACAAAACACGGTAAAAACGAACTTCCGCGAGCACACACACACACACACACACACACACACACAGAGGAAAGGGGGGGGGGGATGTCAATAGGATAGCTTGAAGAAGTGAGATTTCAAAGATGATTTCAAAGATGTGAGTGTGTTTGATGATCTGTTTTGGAAGGGAAACTGTTCCAGACAGACGGTGCAGCATAAGAAAAAGCTCTCTGACCAAGTGAGTGCGTGCGCACAGAGGGAAGACGGATTAGAAGTATCAGAAGAAGAGTGTAGCTGTCGGGCTGGTTTGCAAACTGTCTGGAGTTCAGCCAAGTAGCCAGGAGCGTTAATTTGAGGCAGTTGACACTCGTCGGTGACCGTTTAAAACCTCGTAACTCAGTTTTTCCGGTTTTGAGAAAAACACAAAAAACTGTTTTAAAAATTCAGTTTTAATCGAAACATATCGAATTTTTAACACATGCTTACAGATTCGTAAGATTACGTTTGTTGTTATGAACTTTTCTGGAGAAAAAACAGAAAGAAGTTACAAAGGATTTATCGCTAATGAAAACATGCCACTTAACACGTGATCCAAATAAACCAGATTCATATAAACAACAACGCTTGAACGATGAGATGTTGTCAAACCAGATTTTTGACAAAGCGCGTTGCAAGCTGAACGTCTGTTGTATATTTACAAAAACAATATTAACTAGGCATGATTTTTTGCTACAAAAGGCAGACACGTGGTTTTTGTACTAAACAATTGGTCCAAATTGAGGAAATACGAGGATTTTACTTTTAGAAAATATTGTTATTAATGGAGATTAATAGTCAAAGGAAATCAAAAACATTCTGTAGAACACTTAGTTCAAAACAAACAAACAAAACTGTAAAAAAAGAAAAGAAGTGACACTCTACAACTACTGGTCGCTTTCTAGCAATTAAGAAAATAAAAATGTAAACAAAATTAAACAGATCTGAAACAGTATGCCCTGTCCGGTTTATGACTGTAGTGTCCAAACAAAATTAATTATGTTCGTTTCAAAGCAAAGAAGCTGATTATCTTTATGTAGACTTTCGTCTGGAACCGTCTATAATGTCGAGGCCCTTGATGTCTGAAATACTGCTAATAGTGGGAGTTCAGAACGATACCTTTGACCGAGGTATCAGACTGGCTTGGCCTGCTACAATAAACTCAGACACTCGGTGGTAATTTCAAATAAATCAAATTCTGAATCAATCGCTTCTTTTGAGTAATTAAGCTGCATACTACACATTCATAATTTTAACATACTAATCTAGTCATCATACAGACTGCGTGCTAACATATTAGCTCTTACCCGAACAGATTCCACACACGTCCTTCGCTCTAGAAGATGTCTTGATGAAGAGGAAAAACCTCGTAAGGCGCGAAAAGTGACGTAGTTTCCGGATATTTTGTAGCACGGAAAAGCTCGCAAGTCGTCATAAGAGGTTTTCATCCGCCAAAACGTTGGCGAAAATACCTCGTAACTCGACTTACGTTTCATTTTGGTTCAGCCTCCCGCCACAAATGACTTACGAGGTTTTACTAGTTATTTCTAACCCCGATTTCACCCAAAATTATTTTCCCTAGTGTTCCGAGGTTTTCACAGAAGGTGTATAAATAAATTAGGTACTCAAAAGTGTAAAAATCCGAAAACCGGGAAAAATTTGGTTACGAGGTTTTAATCGGTCACCGACGCACTGCTTCTAGTGATTTAAGTCAGACTGGTAGACATATGTAATTCTGTTTGTGGTTATTTCTGTTACAACAGCGAAAGCTGGTAGAATGATGCAATCTTGACAATAGTTGTCCCATGGTAAGTCTATTTCTATGACAGGGAGAAAATCGTCATTACACAGTGCTAATGGCAACTTTTCGTATTTTCTTCAGTTGCAAGCAGTGTTTCTCAGTCTCACATTTAGTTCAGTTCAGTTCAGTTCAAGATGGTATCTGTGCGCTCGGAAAAGCCCATATGCGTCCTCTGAAGTGTCCCCAACGTTTCCTCTTTGAAACGGTTCCAATGTTCGTCTGATTGACGATGGCTATATCATCGTCCTTTCAAGGAAGATCGTCTAGCGCTTCCTCTTTCCACGCCTTTCTGCTCCTGGCGATTAATGGCTTTGTGCCCGAAGGTAGTGTTTCCAGCTCCTCAACACTTCCGAGCTTCCGAGAGGCAAGCCACTTGTGAGGGTTGCTTTGCCCCCCAGTCTCTGCTCGGTCATTTCCCTTCACTCCTGCATGTCCAGGGCAGTACACCCACAGGAGGTTTTGAAGGTGGCTGTCGACCACTGACACATTCCAGTCTGGGCTTCCCATTCCACTTTTCATTTATTGCAGCAAGCTCATTGAATCTGTGAGGATGACGGCATGTGCGATCCAACTGTCACCTCTTGATGTATTCCAGCGGAGGGCATGGGTGACTGCTTCCACCTGCTTTCATCTCCATTGTCAAGCTGGAGGTTGAGACCGTATAAACTGCACTGTCTTCATGGATGGTAGTCGCACCTTGTTTGTTAGTGAAGCCCCACCCTGACTGGTCTTTGGTGACTGAACCATCAGTGTACACTATGAGGTCTTGCGGTTTGATGTTTTCTTGAATGAGAAGCTTGATCTCTGACTCTGTTTTGCCTGCTGGCCATTCTCGACAGTGCTTTCCCATGTTTTCTGGCCGGAATGTCTCATAGAGACGCCGGAATTTGTTTGGGTACCTTTCCAACTCCTTGGTTTGCTAGAGCACTGTCAGCTGGAATACTTGCAGACAGTCACATTTAAAATACATATATCTAAAAAACAAAAATAAGTACTATTCAAATGAACATAAAAAATATATATTAAAAAACAACAACAACATCATACGAAGCCCAAATAAGCGGAACGACTAGGCAGTGGCAGACCAAAGTGCTGGTGTATCTACGAGGACAGGGTTGGAGCAGGAGACATGGCAAGGTGAGGGCAACGTCCAATCAGCCACATCGGTTGGGTCAGGGACAGCCAATCAGTTATGTCGGTTACGTAAGGACGACATCCAATCAACCATGTCGGTTATGTGAGGGGGTAGCTTGCAGTCAGCTACGACGGTTACGTAAGGGCTTAACATCCATCCAGTCAAGCAAAGCAGTCGCCCTACACAATCAATAGCCCTACACAAAACATTAGCCCTGCACACTCAATAGCCCTACACAAAGCAGTAGCCCTGCACAATCAATAGCCCTACACAAAGCAGTGGCCCTACACAATGCAGCAGCCCTACACAAGCAATAACCCAACACAAAGCAATAGCCCTACACAATCAATAGCCCTACACAAAGCAGTAGCTATACACAAGCAATAGTCTCACACAAACAGTAGTCCTACACAAGCAATAGTCCTACACAAAGCAGTAGTCCTACACAAGCAATAGGACCACAGAAAGCAACAGCCTTTCACAAGCAATATCCCTACACAAAACAGTATCCCTACACAAGCAGTAGCCCTACACAAAGCAGTAGCCCTACACAAAGCAATAGTCCGACAGAAGCAGTAGCCCTACGAAGCTGCAGTTGATGAAAAATATGCTCCCTATGTTTCTTACTCATATCTTCAAAAATATGGAAAGTGCTGTTCGACACTTCAGGTCACTTGAAAAGTATGTCTTCAGGTCACTTGAAAAATAAGACTTCCGTGAGAGTGTTGTGTTTAACTGTATAACAGTTATGTCATGTGTGTGTGTGTGTGTGTTGTGTGTGCGTGCGTGCGTGCGTGTTGTTTTTGTTTTTTGTTTGTGTTTTGTTTCTTTTTAATCCTTTGAATGTGTGTTTGCCAGTATGGCCAGATACACCTTATCGTCAGAGAACTGGTGCAGGTTAAGTTTGGACACGACACCTGGGAAAAAGTTCTGTGAGTAGTTTGTACAGAAGACATTGTGTGTTGAAATCACACACATTCACACACACACACACACACACACACACACACACACACACACACACACGCATGCTGGCACGCACACACGCACACAGGCAGGCACACACACACACACACACACACACACACACACACACACAAAGTTTGCATGGTGGTAACCAGCTTTCATAGTGGGCAGTTACCGGCATACTCAACACAAAAAAGTGAAGTAACCTACCGGTTCTATTGGCCTTCTAATTTTTAGAGTTGTAATTTGACAATAGTGCGCCTCAGTGCATGATCACAGTTAGCTGATATTTAAAGTCCGAGGGTGTCCAATTATTGACTGTGCTGGCAGTGTCTCAAAATTCACGCGTTGCTTACACAAAGCGGCGTTTAAAGATGTTCACCGACAACCTGTCTTGCTTTTGCGGCTCATTTCGTTCAAACGAACGCTTCTGGGAGGATTGCTCGGACGTCCCAGTGTCAGAGGTTTGGGGCTCCTGGCGTAATGGACGGCGGAACTTTTGTGTCTGCAACCGGCAAAACAATTTAGAGTGTCAGGGCAGACCGCTGGGTTGTGTTGCATCTCTGCCAGACTATTGGCACTGTTTGTGACCTACCCTACAGTGGGCGCACCCACCCGGCAGCAGGATCGTGCCATCACTGTCACATACCTGCGGAACATCAGCCAGCACCAGTCACCGCTGGCACCATCCTAGGAACGAGAAGAATAAGTTATGGGAACTGTTCGGAACCGTAATTGTGTGAGCAAGGCCTACGCGCGAGATGCATTCCAACAGCAGCTACAATGGTACAATGGTATCGCTTTTGACTTGTTTCAGTATTCGAACAGTTGAATACGATTTCTTCTGCTAAAGGTTCGTCACTTGCGGTTGAATTTTTCTGTACCTTGTAAGTTACTTTTTATGTTGAGTACATAATTCATATATAATACTGTTTGTAACTCAGTGGCATTTTAATTACACGTGAAGAGTACATTGAATGTTGTTACGAGCTAGTGCTGAATCTTCAACTTGAGGTTATACGATAAGTAGTAATAATGACGGTTTGAAATGAGTATTTGATAGTTTGGATGAGATTATAGCTGATGTGCAATTCAATGTGTGAGCGGCGGACTGTTCAGATGGCCGAACAGCTGACATTTTGTTAGGGTTAATTGTCGCTAAGAATGATTGCTAACGTTTGTCTCAGAGCGGCCAGCAAGCTGGATGAGGACGAACACTTCATGGTATTCAAACAGTATCCGGACGAGGAAACGTTCGCTCTCATTGGCGCTGTAAGCTCCACACTCGGTACGTTGAGACTGCAGTGTTTCCCTGGTCACTCCATGCGCCTGGGGCAGGGGTCAGAAATGGAAATAATTATAATCATGTCACGAAGACAGTTGGAAAGTGTGAATCAAAGGGGAGAAGGGAAAAAGGTGTCTGTTGAGAGTACAACATATGACATCGAAAATGTAGTTATAGAGGTATACGAAATTGCTTATCTTCGTGGCAAAGCGACACCTTTAGTTAACCCTGTCTGTTCAGAGTGACTGCGCTTGTTTAAAATTGGTTGTATTGTTTAAATTAGTTATTTGTTTGTTTTACCTTTGTTAAAATGTATGGGGCTCTAAATTAGCATTATTGTTGCGCTCGAAACAACGTTTGGATAAAAACCCGGCGCTTACCAAAGGTAAAACAAACAAATAACTAATTTAAACAATACAACCAATTTTAAACAAGCGCAGTCACTCTGAACAGACAGGGTTAACTAAAGGTGTCGCTTTGCCACGAAGATAAGCAATTTCGTATACCTCTATAACTACATTTTCGATGTCATATGTTGTACTCTCAACAGACACCTTTTTCCCTTCTCCCCTTTGATTCACACTTTCCAACTGTCTTCGTGACATGATTATAATTATTTCCATTTCTGACCCCTGCCCCAGGCGCATGGAGTGACCAGGGAAACACTGCAGTCTCAACGTACCGAGTGTGGAGCTTACAGCGCCAATGAGAGCGAACGTTTCCTCGTCCGGATACTGTTTGAATACCATGAAGTGTTCGTCCTCATCCAGCTTGCTGGCCGCTCTGAGACAAACGTTAGCAATCATTCTTAGCGACAATTAACCCTAACAAAATGTCAGCTGTTCGGCCATCTGAACAGTCCGCCGCTCACACATTGAATTGCACATCAGCTATAATCTCATCCAAACTATCAAATACTCATTTCAAACCGTCATTATTACTACTTATCGTATAACCTCAAGTTGAAGATTCAGCACTAGCTCGTAACAACATTCAATGTACTCTTCACGTGTAATTAAAATGCCACTGAGTTACAAACAGTATTATATATGAATTATGTACTCAACATAAAAAGTAACTTACAAGGTACAGAAAAATTCAACCGCAAGTGACGAACCTTTAGCAGAAGAAATCGTATTCAACTGTTCGAATACTGAAACAAGTCAAAAGCGATACCATTGTACCATTGTAGCTGCTGTTGGAATGCATCTCGCGCGTAGGCCTTGCTCACACAATTACGGTTCCGAACAGTTCCCATAACTTATTCTTCTCGTTCCTAGGATGGTGCCAGCGGTGACTGGTGCTGGCTGATGTTCCGCAGGTATGTGACAGTGATGGCACGATCCTGCTGCCGGGTGGGTGCGCCCACTGTAGGGTAGGTCACAAACAGTGCCAATAGTCTGGCAGAGATGCAACACAACCCAGCGGTCTGCCCTGACACTCTAAATTGTTTTGCCGGTTGCAGACACAAAAGTTCCGCCGTCCATTACGCCAGGAGCCCCAAACCTCTGACACTGGGACGTCCGAGCAATCCTCCCAGAAGCGTTCGTTTGAACGAAATGAGCCGCAAAAGCAAGACAGGTTGTCGGTGAACATCTTTAAACGCCGCTTTGTGTAAGCAACGCGTGAATTTTGAGACACTGCCAGCACAGTCAATAATTGGACACCCTCGGACTTTAAATATCAGCTAACTGTGATCATGCACTGAGGCGCACTATTGTCAAATTACAACTCTAAAAATTAGAAGGCCAATAGAACCGGTAGGTTACTTCACTTTTTTTGTGTGTGCATTCTTGGCGTGGCGTATACTGCGCCACTCTGAAGCTGGTTATCGCACATGTCGAGCATTGTTGGTGTGTGTGTGTGGTGTGTGGTGGTGGGTGGTGGGGGGGTGGGCCCTGCCTGTTGCCTGTGATGCGTGCCAGCAGGCGGTGTGTGTGTGGTGTAGTGGTGTGTGTGTGTGTGTGTGGTGTGTGTGTTGTGAATGTGTGGTGATTTCCACACACCGTTGTTCTTCTGTAACAACACTACTCACAGACTTTTTCCCAGGTGTCGTGTCCAAACTTAACCTGCACCAGTTCTCTGACGATAAGGTGTATCTGGCCATACTGGCAAACACACATTCAAAGGATTAAAAAGAAACAAAACACAAACAAAAAACAAAAACAACACGCACGCACGCACGCACACACAACACACACACACACACACATGACATAACTGTTATACAGTTAAACACAACACTCTCACGGAAGTCTTATTTTTCAAGTGACCTGAAGACATACTTTTCAAGTGACCTGAAGTGTCGAACAGCACTTTCCATATTTTTGAAGATATGAGTAAGAAACATAGGGAGCATATTTTTCATCAACTGCAGCTTCGTAGGGCTACTGCTTCTGTCGGACTATTGCTTTGTGTAGGGCTACTGCTTTGTGTAGGGCTACTGCTTGTGTAGGGATACTGTTTTGTGTAGGGATATTGCTTGTGAAAGGCTGTTGCTTTCTGTGGTCCTATTGCTTGTGTAGGACTACTGCTTTGTGTAGGACTATTGCTTGTGTAGGACCCCAAAAAACCCCCAAAAAAAAAAAAAACCCCAAAAACCCCCGGGAAAAAAAAAAAAAAAAACCCCCCCAAAAAAAAAAAACCCCCTTTTTAAAAAAAGCAAGGGGCCTACCCCCCTTTTTTAAATTAAATTAAAAATTGGGGGAAGGGGGGAAAAAATTTTTTTGGGGGGTTTTTTGGGGGGGGGGTTTTTTGGGGGGTTTTTGGGGGTTTTTTTTTTTTGGGGGGGGGGGGGGGTTTCCCCGGGGGGGGGAAAAAATTTTTTTTTTTTTTTGGGGGGTTTTTTTTTTTTGGTTTTTTTTTTCCCCCTTTTTTTTAAAAAATTTTTTTTTTTTTTTGGGTTTTTAAAAACCCCGGGCCCGTTTTTGGGAAAAGGGGGGAAAAAAAAAAATTTTTTTAAAATTTTTTTTAAAAAAACCCCCCAAAAAAAAAAACCCCCCACCCAAAAAAAACCCCCCCCTTTTTTTTTTTTGGGGGGTTTTTTTAAAATCCCCAAAAAATTTTGGGGTTGGGGGGCCCCCCCCTTTTTTTTTGAAGAAAAAAAAAGGGGAAAATTTTTTAAAGGAACCCCCTTGGGCCTTTTTGGGTTTTTTTTGGGGATTTTTTTTTTGGGGGGGCCCTTGGGGGGAATTGGGGGTGGGTTTTTTTAAAAAAATTTTTTGGGGTTTTCCCCGGGGAAAAAAATTTTTTTTTTTGGGGCCCTTTTTTTGGGCCCCCGGGGGAATTTTTGGTTTTGTGAAATTTTTTTGGAAAAAAATTTTTTTTTTTGGGTTTTTTTGGGGGGGGGAAATTTTAAAATTTTTTTAAAAAAAAAGGGGGGGAACTTTTTTTTTTTTGGGGGGGGGGTTTTTTTTTGGAAAAAAAATTTTTTTGGGGGGGGTTTTTTTGGGAAATTTAAAAAAAAACCCCGGGAAAAAAATATTTTTAAACCGCATGGTTTTTTTTTTTCCCCGGGGGGCTTTTAAAAATTTTTGGGTTTTTAAATTTAACCCCCCAAAATTTGTAATTTTTTTTAAAAAAACCCCCCCGGGGGGTTTGGGGGGCCCCTTTTGGGGGGCCGGGGGTTTTGGGGGGGTTTTTTTTTTTTTTTAAAATTTTTTTATTTTTTTTTTAAAAAATTTTTTTTTTTTTTTTTAAAAAAGGGGGGGGAAAAAAAAACCTTTTTTGGGGGTTCCCCAAAACCCCCCTTTTTAAAAAAAAAAAAACCCCCTTTTTTTAAAAAAAATAAAAAATTTTTTTAAAAAAAAAAGAAACCTTTTTTTTTTTTTAAAATAAAAAAAGGGGGGGGTTTTTTCCGGGGTCCCTTTTTTTTGGGGGTTTTTTTTGGTTTTTTTTTTAAAAGGGGGGGGGTGGGGTTTTTTGGTTGGGGGGGGGGAACCCCCCAAAAAAAAAAAAAAAGGGCAAAAAATTTTAAAAAAAGGGAACCCAACAAAAAATTTAAAAAAAAAACCCCCCCCCCCCTTTTTATTCCCGGAAACCGGGGTTTGGGGAAAGGCCGGGAGGGGGGGAAAAACCCCCGGGCCCCCCTTTGGGTTTAAAAAAAAACCCCCCCGGGAAAAAAATTTAACCCGGGCGAAAGGGGGAAAAAAAGGGCCAAAAAAATTTTTTGGGGCCCCCCCCTTTTTTTTTTTAAAAAACTTGGGGTTTTTCCCAAGGGGGGGAAAAAAAAAAAACCCCCCAAAAAAAACAAAAAAATTTTAAAGGTTTCATTTTTTAAAAAAAAAAATTTTTTTTTTGGGGGGTTTTCCCCCGGTTTAAAAAAATTTGGAAAAAAATTTAAAAAAAATTTTTTAAACAAAAAAAAAAAAACCCCTTTTTTTTCTCAAAACCAAAAATCAAAAAGGGGGAAACAAAAAAAAAAGGGAAAAAAAAAAAAAAAAAAGGGGGGGGGAAAAAAATTTTAAATTTGGAAATGAAAAAAAAATTTTAAAGGGGTATTTTTTTTGGTTTTTTTAAAAAAATTTTTCCCGCGACAAAAAAAAAATAGGGTTTTTTTCCCCCGGGGGGTTTTCAGAAGCTTTGGGGGTTTTAAAATTGGGTTCCCTTTGCCAAAAAATTTCCTTTTTCCACCGGGAAAAGGGGTTTTTTGGGGTTTTTTTTTTTTGAAAAAAAAAAATTTTTAAAATTTTTCCCCCAAAAACCCCCCCGGGGTTTTGGGGAAAAATTTTTGGAAAAAAATTTTGAAATTTTTTAGGAAAAGGGGTTTTTTCCCCCCGGGGTTGTTTAAAATTAAATTTTCCCAAATAATCCATTGAGTTAAAAAAGTCAAAAAACCTTCGAAAAGGGGGGAAATAATTTTTTGGGCACTCGTTAAAACGGAAAAAAAGGGAAAGATAAATTTTAAAAAAATTTTTATTTTTAAAAAAAAGGAAAAATTTTTTGGGGTGACTTTTTTTTTCCCATTTTTTTCAAAAACAAAAACCAAAATAAAAAAAAAAAAAACCCTTTTTAAAATTAAAATTTTTTTAAAAAAAGCAAAAGGGTTTGGGAAAACTTGGGGAAAAATAAACTCCAAAGGAAAAAATTTTTGTTTTTTTTTTTTTTTTGGGCCCCTTTGGGGGGGTTTTTAAAAATTTTTGGTTTTTTGGAATTTTTTAAATTTTTTTTCGAAAAAATTTTCCCCTTTTTTTCCCCCCTTGGGAAAAAATGTTCCTTTTTTTTGGGGGGGGTTTTTAAAAAAAAATTTTTTTGGGCGGGTTAAAACCCGCAGTTGGGGTTTTTTCCCCAGGGGTTCCGGGTTTTCGTTAAAATTTTTTTAAAAAGGAAAATTGTAAAGGGGAAAAAAATTTTAAAAGGGTTTTTTTGGGGAAAAAAACCCCCCAAAAAGTTTTAGGGGAAATTTTTAAAAAAAAACCCAGGGGTTTGTTTTTCCCATTTTACAATACTTTGGGTAATTTTTTTTTTTTTCCCCCCCCCCCCTTTTTTGGGGGGGGTTTTGGGGTTTAAAAAATTTCGTTTTTTTTTTGGGGGTTTTTTAAAGTTTAAAGAAAAAAATTTTTTTAAAATGAAAAAATTTTTTGTTTGGGGGTTTTTTTACCCCAAAAATTTTAAAAAACCTGGGCTTTGGGTCTTTTAAAATTTTTTTTGGGAAAACCTTAAACCAAAAAAAAATTTTTTTTGTTTTTTTGGTTTTTTTTTTTAAATTTTATTTTATTTTAAAACCCCCCAAAAAAAACCCAAACTTTTTTGGTTTTTTTTAACTCCCCCTTTGGGCCTTGGGGGAAAAAACGCCCAAAAACCCCCCCAAAAAAACCCCCCAAAAAAAGGGCCCCAACCCCACCCCAAAAAAAGGGGCCCAAAAAAAAAAAAAGGGGCCCATCCATTTGGGGGATCCCCAAAATTTTAAGGGCAAAATTTCCCCTTTTTTTTCCCACCATTTTTTTTCACAAAAACAAACCACCCCCCAAAAAACCAAAAAAAAAACCCCCCCAAAAAAAAAAAGCCAAAAAACCCAAAATACTTTTTTAATTTTTCCCTTTTTTTTTTAAAACTTTGTTTTTACCCCCCCTTTTTCCCCCCATTTGGGACGGGGTTCCCCTTTTTTTCCCCTTTTTTAATTTTTTTTTTCCCAAAAAAAAAACGGTTTTTGGGACCCCCATTTTTTAAAAACCCCTTTTTTTTCAGCCCCCAAAAAAAAACTCCCCCCCCTTTTTTCCCTTTAAAATTTTTAAAACCAAACATTTTTCCCCTTTGGGGCCGGGGTTTTGGGTTTTTTGGTTCCCAAAGTTAAAGGGGAAAAAAAACCCAAAAATTTTGTTTTGGGGTTTTAAAAAAAACAATTTTTCCCCTTTCAAAAAATTTTCCCAATTTCGTTTATTTAACTTTAAAAAGGGAAACCCCAAAAAACGTCCCCCCCCCCCTTTTTTTTTTTTAAAAAAATTATTTCCCCCTTTTTAAACAAAACTATTAAAAAAATAAAAAAAAATTTTTTAAAAAAAAGTTTAAAAAAAAAAGCAAAAATTTTAAACCCCCTTACAGTTTTTTTCCCCGGGAAATTCCCCCAAATTTTTTAAAAAATTTTTAACCCAACAAAAAAAAAGGGAACCCACCTTTACCAAAACCCAAAAAAAAACTAAAAAGGAGGAAAAACCCTGAAAAAGGGGGTTTTAAAAGAAAGGGGGCCCAAAAGGAATAAAATTGGCCCTTTTTTTTAAAAAAAAATTTTTTTTTGATTGGGAAAAAATAGGTTTTTAAAAAAATTTGTAATTTTTGGAAGTAAAGAAGCTTTTGGTTTTGTTCCTTTTTTGGGTTTTTTTTAAAAATTTAAATTTTTTTGGGGGGGGAAAAACCTTAAAAAAAAAAAAAGGGGGGGGCGGGGGGGGTTTTTTTTTTTGGGGTTTTTGTTTTTTTTTTTTTTTTTTTTTTCCCCCCCCCCGTTTGTGGGCCCCCCCGGGCCCCCAAAAAAAAAAACCCAAATTTCCTGTAAAAACTTTGGGTTTTTTTCCCCCCAAAAAAAAAAAATTTTTTTTTCTCAATTTTGGGGGAATTTGATTGGCCCCTTTTGCCTTTTGCAAAAAACCAGGGTTTTTTTGTGTTTGTTTTGGTTTTGGGGGTTTTGGGGTAAAAAAGGGGGGGCTTTTTTTTGGGGTTTTTTTTTTTTTTTTTTTTTTGGGGGGAAAATTTTTTTTAAAAAAACCCCTTTTGGGGGTTTTAAAAAAAAAAAAAAAAAAAAAAATTTTTAAAAAAAATTTTAAATTTTTGGGGAAAAACAAAAAAAAAAAATTTTTTTAAAAACCCAATACCTTTTTTTTTAAAAAAAAAAAAATTTTTGGGGGTTTTAAAGGGGGTTTTTCCCCCCAAAAAATTTTTTTTTTTTTTTTTAAAATTTTAAAAAGGGGAATTTTGGGGAAAAAAAAAAACCCAACCCCCCCCAAAAAACCCCCCAAAAAAAAAAAAAAGGGGGGGGGGGGGAATTTCCCGGGGTTTTTAAGAATTTTTAAAAAATTTTTTAAAATTTTTTTGGGAATTTTTTTGGGGGTTTTTGGGGTTTCAAAAAAAACCCTTTTTCCAAATTTTTTTCCCGCCCAAAAAAAAATTGGGGGAAAAAGAAAACCCCCTTTTTTTTTTCCCGGGGGGGATTTTTTTTTTTTGGCCCCGGGGAAAAACCCCTTTAACTCGCCCCCAAAAAAAAAAAAAATTTTTAAAAAAAATTTTTAAAAAAATTAAAAAAAAAAATTTTGGT
>JABMCL010002166.1:127500-135000 GCA_018857735.1 Alviniconcha marisindica | reverse complement strand
TGTTGCTGTGGTAGGTAGGTAGGTAGGTAGGTAGTGTTGCTTAATGTCCTCAGATATCAGCTGACATATTAGGGACAAGCTGAGACCAATGCCGAAGCATGGTTCAATATAGCTTTACGTCCACGGAAACCAGAAGGCTCGTTAGGACGGACAGCCCAGGACGGCCACCTCGACTCTCACACAGCTCCTGAACTATGAGCTGTGGTAGTCCAGTGAATGTATATTTATACCCCGCCCCGTCTTGCGATGTAGTGGTCCAATCAAAAGACCGTAGGTACAGTGGGACTTGTTTCACGTTGGTGTGGTACTCCAGTAAATACTCCCCACTTCTGGTGCGGTGTTCCGATAAAAAACAAAACAAAGCAGGTACGGTGTGGATTGTTTCACGTTGGTGTGGTACTCCAGTAAATACTCCCCACTTCTGGTGCGGTGTTTCAATCAAAACAAAGCAGGTACATTGAGTTCTGATTTCACTCGTTGGTGTGGTACTCCAGTAAATACTCCCCACTTCTGGTTTGGTGTTCCAATCAAAACAAACCAGGTATGGTGTGGATTGTTTCACGTTGGTGTGGTACTCCAGTAAATACTCCCCACTTCTGGTGCGGTGTTTCAATCAAAACAAAGCAGGTACATTGAGTTCTGATTTCACTCGTTGGTGTGGTACTCCAGTAAATACTCCCCACTTCTGGTTTGGTGTTCCAGTCAAAACAAAGCAGGTACGGTGTGGATTGTTTCACGTTGGTGTGGTACTCCAGTAAATACTCCCCACTTCTGGTGCGGTGTTTCAATCAAAACAAAGCAGGTACATTGAGTTCTGATTTCACTCGTTGGTGTGGTACTCCAGTAAATACTCCCCACTTCTGGTTTGGTGTTCCAATCAAAACAAACCAGGTATGGTGTGGATTGTTTCACGTTGGTGTGGTACTCCAGTAAATACTCCCCACTTCTGGTGCGGTGTTTCAATCAAAACAAAGCAGGTACATTGAGTTCTGATTTCACTCGTTGGTGTGGTACTCCAGTAAATACTCCCCACTTCTGGTTTGGTGTTCCAATCAAAACAAACCAGGTATGGTGTGGATTGTTTCACGTTGGTGTGGTACTCCAGTAAATACTCCCCACTTCTGGTGCGGTGTTTCAATCAAAACAAAGCAGGTACATTGAGTTCTGATTTCACTCGTTGGTGTGGTACTCCAGTAAATACTCCCCACTTCTGGTTTGGTGTTCCAGTCAAAACAAAGCAGGTACGGTGTGGATTGTTTCACGTTGGTGTGGTACTCCAGTAAATACTCCCCACTTCTGGTGCGGTGTTTCAATCAAAACAAAGCAGGTACACTGAGTTCTGATTTCACTCGTTGGTGTGGTACTCCAGTGAATACTCCCCCTTCTGGTTTGGTGTTCAAATCAAAAGAAAGCAGGTACGGTGTGGATTGTTTCACGTTGGTGTGGTACTCCAATAAATACTCCCCACTTTCTGGTGCGGTGTTCCAATCAAAACAAAGCGGATAAAGTGTGGATTGTTTCACGTTGGTGTGGTACTCCAGTAAATACTCCTCCGTGTGGTACTCCAGTAAATACTCCCCTCTTCTGGTGTGGTGTTCGGATAAAAAAGAAGAAAAAAGAAGGAACAATGCGGATTGTTTCACATTGGTGAGGCACTCCAGTAAATACTCCTCCGTGTGGTGCTCCAGTGAATACTCCCCATTTCTGGTGCGGTGTTCCAATCAAAACAAAGCAGATACAGTGTGGATTGTTTCGCGTTGGTGTGGTACTCCGGTGAATACACTCCACCTTTTGGTGCGACGATCCGATCAAACAACGGCGCAGGCAGTGCGGTATGCGATGGTTCGACGTTGGTTTAATACTCCTGTGAATACACTCCAGTCTGGTCCAGCACGCCAGACGAAGAACAACAACACGACGAATACAGTATCCAACTATTTACACGTTGGTTTAGCACTCCTCTAAATACACTCCCCTCCGGTGCAGGAATCCAAACCAAGGACAGCACGATGAACCCAGCATCTAATTGATCCACGTTGGTTTAGCACTCCTCTGAATACACTCCCCTTCTGGTGCAGGAATCCAAACCAAGGACAGCACGATGAACCCAGCATCTAATTGATCCACGTTGGTTTAGCACTCCTCTGAATACACTCCCCTTCTGGTGCAGGAATCCAAACCAAGGACAGCACGATGGACCCGGTGTGTACAGCGACTGTACGTCAGTGTACGTACACTCCGGTGAAACTCAGCAAAACTGGAATTGTTCCATATACACGCGGAGTATTTTGGTCAGCCGGATTTATTTTTTATATTTTATATATATATTGATCCAACATATAGATTGCTATACTCATCTGATACTCAACACAACCAGAAATATTCCTAAGACCAGCTGTCGGTGCGTGATTTGATCAATTTGATGAGTGTTGCATTTAATCCGCATTGAAGCGGTACTAAAGCGAAACTCCACGCTGTTAGAACAGTGGCCCGTCTCTAATAAGCCTTGTGGCTTCTGTGGACGTTTAGCACCGTGTTCACGTCACTTTGTTGGAACGTCACTGTTACCAGTATGCGGGGGTACGGTACACGTCATAAAAGTCAGTCCGATGAGCATGACGTCGATTCCATACTGACACGGTACTCAAAAAAGCTCGACACAACTGGAAGTGTTCCCTACAACAATCGTGAATAGAAATCGTTTTAGTCAGTTCGATGAATATCACACATTGATTCCATGTTGACACGGCACTCAAAAAATGTTCGACACAACTGGAAGTGTTCCCTACAACAATCGTGAATCAAAACAAATTGTGTTTTAGTCAGTTCGATGAACGCCACACATTGATTTAGTCAGTTCGATGAACGCCACACACTGATTTTAGTCAGTTCGATGAACGCCACACACTGATTTAGTCAGTTCGATGAACGCCACACACTGATTTAGTCAGTTCGATGAACATCACACATAGATTCCATGCCGACACGTACGACAGTCGAATGAAGCTCGACACAACTATGAACATGTGTTTTCGTCAGTTCGATGAACATTGCGCAGATTCCGTGATAACATACGGTACTGAAGTTATAAACTCGACGCGACCACAACTGTTCCCGACATTAACGAAACGCGGGACGTACCAGTCAACCTTGTCGACGAATATCACTTTGGATTCCACACTGATACGGCATTCGAATAAACTCGACACATAACCAGAAGTATTCGTTACAGACAAGTTGTGCACACGCCTTTTGATTTCACCCGACTGATATTCCACAGACCCCCACCTTGAAATACTGCTCCACTGAAACTCTAGGAGGAGACCAGGGATGTAGTGTACCCAGCCAGTGTCTGTGAGCTTCTGAATGCGATGTTGACGGGAGCGAGGCATGATATACTCCAAAACCACCCACCTTACCCCAGCAGAGCCAGAGCAAAACAACAAACAGTTCAGACAAACAGGTAACCGCACAACACAAAAACAAAGTTTGGACAACAATCGCTCCCAGTAAACAGATCTGGAAGACGCTAGACACAAGGTAAAAAAAAGCCTTGCATCAGAGAGGGGTGTGTGTGTGGGGGGGGGGGGATTGATCAACGTAAAAATATAAAAAAATTGCCTGCGAAATGTTCGTAAATACCAAACATATGATCGCCCACACAAATCATTTTACGCACGTAGAGTAACAATATTGACAGGGATGTGAGCTGTATAATTTTAGCATGCGTCTCCGAAGAACGGATGAACGGATCCATGAGGGCGCCTTCGTTCCAGAATGCGACAGTTGTAACTGCACTGACGTCACTTGACCGGAAAAGACGTTTGCTGCGAGATACCATGACCTTCACAGCGCTCTTTCTTTTTTAGCGGACGAGTCTGGTTGATTGATGGTTCTGGAATCTCGGTGTCAACCACCCCCCTCCCCCCCCCCCCCTTCTCCCCCTTCCTTCCTCTTAATCGGCTTTCTGTTATGTTCATTAGCTGGCCCTGTTTTTGTTTGTGTGTTGTTGGCTTCTGTTTGTTTGTTGGTTGGTTTGTGCATTAATCTGTGCAGGTGTTGTTTTTTGTTTTTGTTTTTGTTTTTCTTCTTCTTCTTCTCTTCTGCTTCTTCTTCTGCTTCTCTATCTTCATCATCATCATCATCGTCATCATCGTCTTCTTCTTCTTCTTCCGCTTCTTCTTCTTCTTTATCCATCTCCTTGGCGTTGCTGTTTATCCTTTCTTAAAATTCAAACGGTAGGAATCATGTTGCGGCGCACTTGCCAGGATCTTGGAGTAAAGATCCCGGTCATTCTGCCAAACGTGCAGGTGGCAGGTTACAGCCAAATACGCATGCACCTCACGTGTGTGGCTTTGCATGAAGTGACATGGTGCAGGGTTGTATGGTGTACACAGAACTTGCGCCGTGACGGCAGCAGTTTCACGTGGCACCAGCCATTCCAGCGCTGTGAGTACACCACTTCGGTGGATATATATTCAAGAACGCGCTATAAAAAGCTACTCACTCAGTGTAGAATACATGCGAGCGCAATGAGTCTGCTCGAGAGCGGAGAACAGCGCTATATAAAAGCGACCACCACCACCACCAACACCACCAACAACAACAACGTCAGAACTCAGGAGCTGTGTGAAGGTCGAGGTGGCCGTCCTGGGCTCCCGTCCCTAATAAGCCTTGCGGGTTTCTGTGGACGTAAAGCTACATTGAATGAAACGTGTCAGAGCTCAGGAGCCGTGTGAAGGTCGAGGTGGCCGTCCTGGGCTCCCGTCCCTAATAAGCCTTACGGTTTCTGTGGACGTAAAGCAACACTTCGACGACAACAGCAACACCACTCATAAAACTAAGGAATGGATTCAATAAAAAAAACTAAGCCTTCAGAGGACATACGACACCACTCAGTCGTCGTTTCTTTGTTCAGTCTTACAAACACAGGACATCAAAACAACATAACAAAACAGCTCAACCAAACACAGGTAAGTATATATATATATCCTACATCATATTTTTCGCCGTTCAGCTGTTGCTTAACACTGACTCAGTGACAAAACACGATTGTCCTGAAGGAACCGACAGAACATTCAGACCTTTAGTGTTGATATCAAGCTGTCAATCTAAATAATAAAATGAAACAAGAAAGAAGAGAGAGAGAGAGAGAGAGAGAGAGAGAGAGAGAGAGAGAGAGAGAGAGAGAGAGAGAGAGAGAGAGAAAAAGAAAGAAAAGAAAAGAAAGAAAGGATTAGTTAGAAAGCGGATTTAGTACCCCCGTCAGCCCTTACAGAATCATAAGAAGATAGAAGGAACAGATAGAAGACCAGTAAAGAACCAGACCGAAAGACGATGAAGACAGACGGGCGTGAAGACAGATGAAGACGATGAAGACAGATGAAGACGATGAAGACAGATGAGAAGACGAAGAAGACAGATAAGAGAGACAGTGAAGACAGATGAGAAGACAGAAGAAGACAGACAAGAAGGAGCTGAAGACAAGAAGACGATGAAGACAGACAAGAGGACGACAGACAGATGAGAAGACGATGAAGACAGATGAGAAGATGAAGACAGATGAGAAGACGATGAAGACAGATAAGAAGACGAAGAAGATGAGAAGACAGAAGAAGACAGACAAGAGGACAGACAAGAAAGATGAAGACAGAAAGACAGACAAGAGATGTGAACAGATGGGAAGACAGTAGAAGATGAATAAGACGAAGGCAGATGAGAAGACAAGAAGATGAATGAGAAGGCGATGAAGACAGACAAAGGCAGGCAAAACAAAGAGAGGGGGTGAAAAAGATGAAGACAGAAAGAAGACAGATGAGAAGACAGAAAGAAGACAGACAAGAAGATGACGAAGACAGACAGAAGACAGAAGACAGACAGAGGACGAACCAGATGAAAGGCTGTTAAGACAGATGAGAAGGCAGAAGACAGACAGAAGACGACGAAGACAGATGAGAAGACGATGAAGACAGAAAAAAGGAGACAAAGACAGATGAGAGAGGCGTGAGACAGACAGAGGACGACGAACGGATGAAGACGAAGAGACAAGAAGATGACGAAGACAGATGAGAAGACAGAAGACAGACAAGAAGATATGAAGACAGAAAAGACAAGCAAAGAAGACAGGAATGAGAAAGACAATGAAGACAGATAAAGACAACGAAAAACAGATTAAAAGACGGTAAGACGAACGAGAACACAGAAGACAGACAAGGATGACGAAGACAGATGAAGACGATGAAGACAGAACAAAGAGGACAGAAAGGAAGAAGGCATGAAGACAGACAAGAAGACGATGAAGACAGATGAGAAGACGATGAAGACAGACAAGAAGACGAAGAAGACAGATGAGAAGACGATGAAGACAGATGAGAGAGAAGACAGAAGACAGCAGAAGACGGTGAGAATGGACAGAAGACAGTGAAGACAGATGAAGACGAAGACAGATGAAGACGAAGAAGACAGACAAGGACGACGAAGACAGATGAGAAGACGATGAAGACAGAAGACGAAGAAGACAGATAAGAAGACGACGAAAACAAGAAGATGACGAAGACAGATGAGAAGACAGAAGACAGACAGGGGACGACAAGACAGATGAGAGACAGAAGAAGACAGACAGGAGGACGACAGAGATGATGAGAAGACGAAGACAAGATGAAGACAGAAGACAGACAAGAGGACGACGAGACAGATGAAAAAAGGAAGACAGAAGGCAGACAAGGACCAGCAAAGACAGATAGGAAGACAGAAGACAGACGAAGAAGGACGACAAAGACAGATAGAGAAGACAGAAGAAGACAGACAAGAGGACGATGAAGACAGATGAGAGACAAAAGACAGACAAAAGGACAGACAAAAGACAGATGAGAAAGGACGAAGAAGACAGACGACAAGAAGATGGCAAGACAGAAAAGAGGGCGACGAACAGATGAAGACGGTAGAAGACAGATAAGAAGACGACAAAACAGATTAAAGACGACAGAAAGCAGACGAAACCCAGAAAGAAGACGAACAAAGAAGGACAGCGAAAATAGATGAAGACGATGAAGGCAGACAGAAGACGACAGGCAGATGAGAGAGGAACAGAAGACGAACAAAGAAGGACGACAGAAGACAGATAAGAAGACAAGAAGACAGACAAGAAGATGAAGACAAAATTAGAAGACAGCAGACAGACGAAGACAGTAAGAAGACAGACAAAGAAGACAGTAAAGAAGACAGATGAAGACAGTGAACAGACAAGAAGACAGTGAAGACAGATGAAGACGATGAAAGACAGATGAGAGAAGACGAAGAAGACAGACAAGAAGACGATGAACAGACAAGAAGACGATGAAGACAGATGAGACGAAGAAGACAGATGAGAAGACGATGAAGAAAAAAGGACGACGAAGACAGATGAGAAGACAGAAGACAGACAAAGAAGGACAGCAGACAGATGAAGACGAAGGTGGGCAAGAAGGACGACAAAAGACAGATGGGAAGACGAAGACAGAC
>JABMCL010002166.1:117500-122500 GCA_018857735.1 Alviniconcha marisindica | reverse complement strand
GTACGTATACGTACTCCATC
Source organism: Alviniconcha marisindica (assembly GCA_018857735.1). Taxonomy (NCBI): domain Eukaryota; kingdom Metazoa; phylum Mollusca; class Gastropoda; family Provannidae; genus Alviniconcha; species Alviniconcha marisindica. Next base: position 122,480 of record JABMCL010002166.1, on the reverse strand, counting down.
GCTTGTGATGCTGGCTGTAATGCTTGTACCCCTGAAGTCAAGTCATAGAATTAGAAATAATATATATCTCCCTTGTTGAACGAATGAAGTCGCTATGCAGTTCGTAAGCTGTCAGTGGCGAGCGAGAGGCGTTGGATATTGTGTATAAGTGTGCGTGTGTGTGTGAGTGTGTGTGTGTGTGTGTGTGTGTGTGTGTGTGTGTGTGTGTGTGTGTGTGTGTGTGTGTGTGTGTGTGTGTGTGTGTGTGTGTGTGTGTGTGGGGTAGTGTGATGTATGTGTTGTGTGTATGGAGAGAGAGAGAGAGAGAGAGAGAGAGAGAGAGAGAGAGAGAGAGTGTGTGGAGAGAGAGAGAGAGAGAGAGAGAGAGAGAGAGAGAGAGAGAGAGAGAGAGAGAGAGAGAGGGAGAGAGAGAGAGTGTAGTGTGATGTGGGTGTGTTGTGTGTGTGTGTGTGTGTGTGTGTGTGTGTGTGTGTAGAGAGAGAGAGAGAAGAGAGAGAGAGAGAGAGAGAGAGAGAGAGAGAGAGAGAGAGAGAGAGAGAGAGAGAGAGAGAGAGAGAGAGGGACAGTGTGTGTGTGTGTGTGTGTGTGTGTGTGTGTGTGTGTGTGTGTGTGTGTGTGTGTGTGTGTGCGTGCGTGCGTGCTTGCGTGCTTATGTCTATGCGTGAGTGTGTGTGTGTGCGCGCGCGCGCGCGCGTAGGAAAAACAGTCAGTAGGGGTCCTAGCTGTTCAAAAAAAAAAATCTTAATAGGAGGGGTGAGCACGATTCTAAAACTTCACACGCAGGATAAAAACAGTCCGAGGGGGTCCTAGCTGTTCAAAAAAAAAAAAAAAAAAAAAAAAAATCTTAATTGGAGGGGTGAGCACGATTCTAAAACTTCACACGCAGACTAATAATAATAATAATAATGTACATTTATCATGCGCTCATCAACGCCCTGAGCGCTCACGTGATACATATTAACCTAAATACAATATTCTATATATATACGCGTAGAGGACAGTCCTAGCGAAACATAGTTCAGGAGCTGTGTGAGAGTCGAGGTGGCCGTCCTGGGCTGTCCGTCCTAACGAGCCTTCTGGTTTCCGTGGACGTAAAGCTATATTGAACCGTGTTTCGGCATTGGTCTCAGCTTGTCCCTAATATGTCAGCTGACATCTGAGGACATAAAGCATCACTTCGTCATCACCTAGCGAAACAAGTTAACCAGGATGGACACTCGATGTTACAACGCCCGTTCAGTCAACCGTGACTGTCGTATCGAAGCGACGTTACAACGCCCGTTCAGTCAACCGTGACTGTCGTATCGAAGCGATGTTACAACGCCCGTTCAGTCAGCCGTGACTGTCGTATCAAAACGATGTTACAACGCCCGTTCAGTCAACCGCGGCTTTCCTATCAAAGCGATGCTACAACGCCCGTTCAGTCAACCGTGACATTCGTATGAAAGCGATGTTACAACGCCCGTTCAGTCAACCGCAACGGTCGTATCAAAGCGATGCTACAACACCCATTCAATCAACCGCGACGGTCGTATCAAAGCGATGTTACAACGCCCGTTCAGTCAACCGCAACGGTCGTATCAAAGCGATGTTACAACGCCCGTTCAGTCAACCGCGACGGTCGTATCAAAGCGATGTTACAACGCCCGTTCAGTCAACCGCAACGGTCGTATCAAAACGATGTTACAACGCCCGTTCAGTCAACCGCGACGGTCGTATCAAAGCGATGTTACAACGCCCGTTCAGTCAACCGCAACGGTCGTATCAAAACGATGTTACAACGCCCGTTCAGTCAACCGCAACGGTCGTATCAAAGCGATGTTTCAACGCCCGTTCAGTCAACCGCGACTTTCGTATCAAAGCGATGTGAATACTTTATGTAAATTGTTTTGGTAGAACTATGCCCTACATGTGTATAGAATATCATATTTAGGTTAATATGTATCATGTGAGCGCTCAGGGCGTTGATGAGCGCATGATAAATGTACATTATTATTATTATTATTATTATAGTTGCTTGTTGCTAACGACTCTGGGCTATTGCTGGTGACTTGTTGCTTGTGCTGTTTGACTATTTCCGGTGACTCCTTGTTGCTGGTGACTTCTTGTTGCTGGTGACTTGTTGCTGGTGCTATTTTACTATTTCCGGTGGCTCCTTGTTGCTGGTGACTTCTTGTTGCTGGTGACTTGTTGCTTGTGCTATTTTACTATTTCCGGTGACACCTTGTTGCTGGTGACTTGTTGCTGCTGGTGACTTGTTGCTGGTGCTATTTTACTATTTCCGGTGACTCCTTGTTGCTGGTGACTTGTTGCTGCTGGTGACTTGTTGCTGCTGGTGACTTGGAGGGGTGAGCACGATTCTAAAACTTCACACGCAGACTAATAATAATAATAATAATCATGTACATTTATCATGCGCTCATCAACGCCCTGAGCGCTCACGTGATACATATTAACCTAAATACAATATTCTATATATATACGCGTAGAGGACAGTCCTAGCGAAACATAGTTCAGGAGCTGTGTGAGAGTCGAGGTGGCCGTCCTGGGCTGTCCGTCCTAACGAGCCTTCTGGTTTCCGTGGACGTAAAGCTATATTGAACCATGTTTCGGCATTGGTCTCAGCTTGTCCCTAATATGTCAGCTGACATCTGAGGACATTAAGCATCACTTCGTCATCACCTAGCGAAACAAGTTAACCAGGATGGACGCTCGATGTTACAACGCCCGTTCAGTCAACCGTGACTGTCCTATCGAAGCGATGTTACAACGCCCGTTCAGTCAACCGTGACTGTCCTATCGAAGCGATGTTACAACGTCCGTTCAGTCAGCCGTGACTGTCGTATCGAAGCGATGTTACAACGCCCGTTCAGTCAGCCGTGACTGTCGTATCGAAGCGATGTTACAACGCCCGTTCAGTAAACCGTGACTGTCGTATCAAAACGATGTTACAACGCCCGTTCAGTCAACCGCGACTTTCGTATCAGAGCGATGCTACAACGCCCGTTCAGTCAACCGTGACTGTCGTATCGAAGCGACGTTACAACGCCCGTTCAGTCAGCCGTGACTGTCGTATCGAAGCGATGTTACAACGCCCGTTCAGTCAACCGTGACTGTCGTATCAAAGCGATGCTACAACTCCCGTTCAATCAGCCGTGACATTCGTATCAAAGCGATGTTACAACGCCCGTTCAGTCAACCGTGGCATTCGTATCAAAGCGATGTTACAACGCCCGTTCAGTCAACCGCAACGGTCGTATCAAAGCGATGTTACAACGCCCGTTCAGTCAACCGCAACGGTCGTATCAAAACGATGTTACAACGCCCGTTCAGTCAACCGCGACGGTCGTATCAAAGCGATGTTACAACGCCCGTTCAGTCAACCGCAACGGTCGTATCAAAGCGATGTTACAACGCCCGTTCAGTCAACCGCAACGGTCGTATAAAAAGCGATGTTACAACGCCCGTTCAGTCAACCGCAACGGTCGTATAAAAAGCGATGTTACAACGCCCGTTCAGTCAACCGCAACGGTCGTATCAAAGCGATGTTACAACGCCCGTTCAGTCAACCGCAACGGTCGTATCAAAACGATGTTACAACGCCCGTTCAGTCAACCGCAACGGTCGTATCAAAGCGATGTTACAACGCCCGTTCAGTCAACCGCAACGGTCGTATCAAAGCGATGTTACAACGCCCGTTCAGTCAACCGCGACTTTCGTATCAAAGCGATGTTACAACGCCCGTTCAGTCAACCGACGGTCGTATCAAAGCGATGTTCAACGCCCGTTCAGTCAACCGCAACGGTCGTATCAAAGCGATGTTACAACGCCCGTTCAGTCAACCGCACTCGTATCAAAGCGATGTAATGCTTATGTAACAAGGTGTTTGTTGCTAACGACTTCATGCGCTATGTGGTATAGTTGCATTTTGCTGTTTGACTATTTCCGGTGACTCCTTGTTGCTGGTGACTTCTTGTTGCTGGTGACTTGTTGCTTGTGCTATTTTACTATTTCCGGTGACTCCTTGTTGCTGGTGATTTCTTGTTGCTGGTGACTTGTTGCTTGTGCTATTTTACTATTTCCGGTGACTCCTTGTTGCTGGTGACTTCTTGTTGCTGGTGACTTGTTGCTGGTGCTATTTTACTATTTCCGGTGACTCCTTGTTGCTGGTGACTTCTTGTTGCTGGTGACTTGTTGCTGGTGCTATTTTACTATTTCCGGTGACTCCTTGTTGCTGGTGACTTCTTGTTGCTGGTGACTTGTTGCTGGTGCTATTTTACTATTTCCGGTGACTCCTTGTTGCTGGTGACTTCTTGTTGCTGGTGACTTGTTGCTGGTGCTATTTTACTATTTCCGGTGACTCCTTGTTGCTGGTGACTTTTGTTGCTGGTGACTTGTTGCTTGTGCTATTTTACTATTTCCGGTGACTCCTTGTTGCTGGTGACTTGTTGCTGCTGGTGACTTGTTGCTTGTGCTATTTTACTATTTCCGGTGACTCCTTGTTGCTGGTGACTTATTGTTGCTGGTGACTTGTTGCTTGTGCTATTTTACTATTTCCGGTGACTCCTTGTTGCTGGTGACTTCTTGTTGCTGGTGACTTGTTGCTTGTGCTATTTTACTATTTCCGGTGACTCCTTGTTGCTGGTGACTTGTTGCTGCTGGTGACTTGTTGCTGGTGCTATTTTACTATTTCCGGTGACTCCTTGTTGCTGGTGACTTATTGTTGCTGGTGACTTGTTGCTTGTGCTATTTTACTATTTCCGGTGACTCCTTGTTGCTGGTGACTTATTGTTGCTGGTGACTTGTTGCTTGTGCTATTTTACTATTTCCGGTGACTCCTTGTTGCTGGTGACTTGTTGCTGCTGGTGACTTGTTGCTGGTGCTATTTTACTATTTCCGGTGACTCCTTGTTGCTGGTGACTTCTTGTTACTGGTGAACGCCCGTTCGTTCAAACGTGATGGTCGTATCAAAGTGAAGTG
>JABMCL010002166.1:92500-97500 GCA_018857735.1 Alviniconcha marisindica | reverse complement strand
AAAGTGAGTGGTAGAGTTGGAGAGTTCAGCGCACGCTCCAAGAAAGTCTGATGGCCCACCGTGTCTAACTATATTGGAGTGTATCTACTCTGCTAAAGTGAGTGGTAGAGTTGGAGAGTTCAGCGCACGCTCCAAGAACAGCCTGCTGGCCCACCGTGTCTAACTATATTGGAGTGTATCTACTCTGCCTAGAGTGAGTGGTAGAGTTGGAGAGTTCAGCGCACGCTCCAAGCACAGTCTGATGGCCTACCGTGTCTAACTATTCTGGAGTGTTCTTACTCTGCTTAAAGTGAGTGGTAGAGTTGGAGAGTTCAGCGCACGCTCCAAGCACAGCCTGCTGGCTCATCGTGTCTAACTATTCTGGAGTGTTCTTACTCTGGTTAAAGTGGGTGGTAGAGTTGGAGAGTTCAGCGCACGCTCCAAGAATAGCCTGCTGGCTCATCGTGTCTAACTATTCTGGAGTGTTCTTACTCTGGTTAAAGTGAGTGGTAGAGTTGGAGAGTTCAGCGCACGCTCCAAGCACAGTCTGATGGCCCATCGTGTCTAACTATATTGGAGTGCATCTACTCTGCTTGAAAGTGAGTGGTAGAGTTGGAGAGTTCAGCGCACGCTCCAAGCACAGCCCGGTGGTCTACTGTGTCTAAGCTATACTGGAGTATCCTTTGCTTAAAGTGAGTGGTAGAGTTGGAGAGTTCAGCGCACGCTCCAAGCACAGCCCGGATGGCTACGTGTCTAGCTATATGGAGTATCCTTTGGTTAAAGTGAGTGGTAGAGTTGGAGAGTTCAGCGCACGCTCCAAGAATAGTCTGATGGCCCACCGTGTCTAACTATATTGGAGTGTATCTACTCTGCTTAAAGTGAGTGGTAGAGTTGGAGAGTTCAGCGCACGCTCCAAGAACAGCCTGCTGGCCCACCGTGTCTAACTATTCATGGAGTGTTCTTACTCTGGTTAAAGTGGGTGGTAGAGTTGGAGAGTTCAGCGCACGCTCCAAGCACAGTCTGCATGGCCTACCGTGTCTAACTATATACATTTGGAGTGCTTCGTACTCTGGTTAAACGTAGTGGTAGAGTTGAAGCCAGTTCTAGGCTTTTTTGCCCCTTCGCAGGAGCACGTGAAAGGACTTCTATCAAAACGCACAGTATTAAAAGTAGATTTGTTATAGGACCATCGAATATACTGTTTTACAGGCTTTGGCAGTGAAGGGGTTAAAGTGAGTGGTAGAGTTGGAGAGTTCAGCGCACGCTCCAAGCACAGTCTGATGGCCCACCGTGTCTGACTGTGCTGGAGTATCCTTACTCCAGCTTACTCTGCTTAAAGTGGGCGGTAGAGTTGGAGAGTTTAGCGCTGACTCTCCAAGGACAGCCTGCTGGCCCATCGTGTCTAACTATTCTGGAGTATTCTTACTCTGCTTAAAGTGAGTGGTAGAGTTGGAGAGTTCAGTGCACGCTCCAAGCACAGTCTGATGGCCCATCGTGTCTAACTATATTGGAGTCATCTACTCTGCTGAAAGTGAGTGGTAGAGTTGGAGAGTTCAGCGCACGCTCCAAGCACAGCCCGGTGGTCATCTGTGTCTAGCTATACTGGAGTATCCTTTGCTTAAAGTGAGTGGTAGAGTTGGAGAGTTCAGCGCACTCTCCAAGCACAGCCCGGTGGCCTACTGTGTCTAGCTAGACTGGAGTATCCTTTGCTTAAAGTGAGTGGTAGAGTTGGAGAGTTCAGCGCACGCTCCAAGCACAGCCCGGTGGCCTACTTTGTCTAACTACACTGGAGTATCCTTTGCTTAAAGTGAGTGGTAGAGTTGGAGAGTTCAGCGCACGCTCCAAGCACAGCCCGGTGGCCTACTTTGTCTAACTACACTGGAGTATCCTTTGCTTAAAGTGAGTGGTAGAGTTGGAGAGTTCAGCGCACGCTCCAAGCACAGCCCGGTGGCCTACTGTGTCTAGCTACACTGGAGTATCCTTTGCTTAAAGTGAGTGGTAGAGTTGGAGAGTTCAGCGCACGCTCCAAGCACAGCCCGGTGGCCTACTGTGTCTAGCTACACTGGAGTATCCTTTGCTTAAAGTGAGTGGTAGAGTTGGAGAGTTCAGCGCACGCTCCAAGCACAGCCCGGTGGCCTACTGTGTCTAGCTATACTGGAGGATCCTTACTCTGCTTAAAGTGGCTGGTAGAGTTGGAAAGTTCAGCGCACGCTCCAAGCACAGGCTGATGAACTACCGTGTCTAACTACACTGGAGTTGTACTTCTGCCCAGGGGTTTTGGGGCAGGGTGCTGAAGTTGGGGAGTTTAGGTCACACTCCAAGCACAGGCTGATGAACTACCGTGTCTAACTACACTGGAGTTGTCTTCTGCCCAGGGGTTTTGGGGCAGGGTGCTGAAGTTGGGGAGTTTAGGTCACACTCCAAGCACAGGCTGATGAACTACCGTGTCTAACTACACTGGAGTCGTACTTCTGCCCAGGGGTTTTGGGGCAGGGTGCTGAAGTTGGGGAGTTTAGGTCACACTCCAAGCACAGGCTGATGAACGACTGTGCCTAACTATTCTGGAGTTGTTCTTCTCCAAGGGATTGGGAGTCGAGCGTCTTAGCTGGAGAGTTTAGGTCACACTCCAAGCACAGGCTGATGAACTACAGTGTCTGACTCTGCCTTTTCTTCAGTCTCACTGCCCTGATTGCCCTTATATGCGACTGGTGTGTGTGTGTGTGTGTGTGTGTGTGTGTGTGTGTGTGTGTGTGTGGTGTGTGTGTGTGTGTGTGTGTGTGTGTGTGTGTGTGCGCGTGTGTGCGCGCGTGTGTGCGTGTGCGCGCGTGCGTGAGTGCGTGCGTGTATGAGTCTGTGTGTGTGCGTGCGTGCGTGTGTGTGTGCATTCATGTTGTATGCGTTGAATTTTGACAATATATGTATTTGTAAAGAACGCGTAAGCGCTTAGGGCCTGTGCGAGTTAGGCGCTCTAAGTATTCATTATCATTATTATTATTATTACTGGCGTGTCCTTGCCCTTGGGAGTGTACGTACTTGGCATGGTGTATAGTAGCGTGATGACGTCGGCAACGTTAGCTGGAGAGGATGTACTTGGCGTGGTGTAGTGTAGCGTGATGGTATAGACAACGTTAACTGGAGTATGCAGTAGAATAGGAGAGGATGTATTTGACGTGACGTACTGTAGCGTGATCAGTGGTGTCAACAACGTTAGCTGGAGTAAGCAAAACAGTAGGAGGGGGTGTACTTAGCGTGGTGTACTATAGCGTGATGGTGTCGACAACGTTAACTGGAGTAAGAAGTACAATTTAGCGATGGTGAGGCGGAAATATATATTTTATAAAACGTGAACTGCCAGAAACGGTGGGAGGTGGCAGAGGGTTTGTGGGGGGGGAAGGGGGGGGGGGTGGGGGGGGGCGACGGGAGGGGGGGGGAAACTGAGGAGGAGAGGAGGAGGGAGGTAGGATAATTTCCTTTGTGCTTTTAATTTTGGCCTTAAAATCAGCCGACTTGGCGAATCCCTTTACTGACCATTGCCCGAGGTTTCAGTCACTGAGGTTACAGCCGGAAATATCCAGACGACCATCAGGCGAATGGGATGACGTGTGGGCGAGGGGGAGAGCGGGGGGGGGGGGGGGGGGGGGGAGGGGCCGGGTGGAAGAGGGGAGTATGACCGCAGCTCCCTGTACCGCTGTGCTGTAAATAGGCCTGAAATCACTTCATTCTCCCGCCAGGGGAGACCACCGGGTTGCCTGAAGGAATAGGTCATCTCCCTTGGCTGTGGATTGTTTCCCCCGGTTTAGCCGTGTGCGAGTGAGTGTGACATTTAAAGCATGGGCGAGATTTTTGTGTGTGTTTGTTTTGGATATGGATACTGCAAGTGTCATCAATGTAATCGGATAAAGCTCAGTAGATACTGCACCGGCATGCAGAAGTCGACATTTATCCTACGTCTTGTCCCAAAACAGTTACTGTTAAGCTCTCTCTCTTTCCCACACACACACAACACAACAACACACCCACACCACCCCCCCCACCACACAACACCCCACCCACCCCCCCCCACACACAACCACACACACACACACACACCAAAACACCACCCCCCCCACACACACATCACACACCCCCACACACACACACACACACACACACACCACCCCACCACACACACACACACACACACCACCACACCCCCCCCCACACACACCATACTCACACACAACACACACACACACACACACACCACACACACACACACACACAACACGCACTCACCCCCCCCCCCCCACAACCACCTCCTCCCTCCACCATGGGAAGATAGAAATTAGGGGCAAAGAACACAATCTTGGGAGCGGACGAAACGTGCATGGCTGTATTCCGATCTACTGAAGACTTTAGAGGGAGAACCTTTGACAGCTTTAGGTTCACAGAAAGGGACTGTAATTTTCCCCTTCCGCTAGCCAATAGCTCAAAACCTTTCTTTCTACTTAAATTTCTACTGCTGCGGGTGCTTTCTACTACTTACTACTACTACTGCTGCTGCTGCTACTACTATACTACTACTACTCTGTGCTGCTACTCTGCGCTGCTGCTGTTGCTACTATACTGAGCTGCTACTACTACTACTATACTGCTGTGCTGCTTTCTGCTGTTGCGTATCTGCTAGCTGCTACTACTACATTACATAATACTGCCTTTTGCTGCTGCTGCTACTACGACTAATGCTGGCTGCTAATACATTACTACTACTACTTTCTGCGCTGCCCACTACTTTCCTACTACTGCTACTTTCTCTACTGCTGCTGTGCTATACTACTACTACTTGGTTTGTGCTGCTACTTACAACTACTACTACTACTGGCTGCTGCTGCTACTACTACGAATACTACACTAGCTGCTGATGCTGCTTATACTACTACTACTACGGTGCCGCCTTTCTACTACTACTACTACTGCTGTGTGCTACTGTGCTGCTGCTGCTGCTGCTGCTGCTTACTACTACACTACTGCCTCTGTGCTAC
>JABMCL010002166.1:0-85000 GCA_018857735.1 Alviniconcha marisindica | reverse complement strand
ATAATGTACTGCTTGAAACTGATTTGACTTCTCTCTCTCTCTCTCTCTCTCTCTCTCTCTCTCTCTCTCTCACACACACACACACACACACACACACACACACACACACACACACACCCTTTCTTTCTTTCTTTCTTTCTTCTCTCTCTCTCTCTCTCTCTCTCTTCTCTCTCTCTCTCTCTCTCTCTCTCTCTCTCTCTCTCCTACACACACACCCCCATGCCCTTCTTTCTCTCTTCTCTCTCTCTCTCTCTCTCTCTCTCTCCCTCTCTCTCTCTCTCTCTCCTCTCTCTCCTCTCTCCCCCCCCTCTCTCTCTTTGAGGGGGAGGGGGAGTAAGTTTTTAAATCATTGTTTTGTGGTGAGCTTTAGCTCTGTGGCTAGTTCTGAAAAGCCGAAAGTGCACCACCGTGACAATTTCTTTGCCGGGGCAGCGAAAAGGGTTAACCTAGTTTAAAAGAGTAGATAGCGTCCGCTCAGGGACCTGTACTGAGGTCCATGATGATGATGATGAAGTGATGCTTTATGTCCACAGATGTCAACTGACATATTAGGGACAAGTTGTGACCAATGCCGAAGCACGGTGCAATAAATCTTTACGTCCACGGTAAACCAGAAGGCTCGTTAGGACGGACAGTCCAGGACGTCCACCTCGACTCTCACACAGCTCCTGAACCATGATACTGAGGTCATCCTTTAAATAGATCTGCCTTTAAATAACTTGTCCTTTTTTCTCGCCGAGTGTCAGCAGCCCACAAGTTACAGATCTAAAAACAGAACGAGGCCCAGGGCGCTCGTGCAGAATCAACACACAAGGGAGTTAATTAGCGTTCGAAATACGTAACACAAATACACTGAACCGACAACTCTGGTGGAGTTTATGTTCCTCGTATTTACACGCATGCCAGGTGAGGAGTTACCGTAGGCGACCCAGGTCTTTGTTGGTGTGCGGCTTTTGTAACGTATTTCGAGCCCTAATCAACTCCCTTGAGTGCTGATTCAACAAGTTACAGGTTTGGAATGAGCTTCCGAGCTCGTCCATTCATTCATCTGTCTGCTCTTACTTCTCTTCAAGCTGTTTGTATAATTGTATTATATATGTCCTCTTTTGACTGAAATAATTATGTCAGTGGATTCCAGGTTTGGTTACGATACCAGCTGTTACGCGCTAGATTACAACTTTCGCGATTTTCGCGAGAGAGAAGAAAAAGATGGGGGAAAAATGCGTATCGACTAGCTGTCAGTGTAGGTGGGGAAAGTTTTATGCATTTCCGCCGACTCAGTCACGTCCACACTGATGTGTTAGGTCAAAGTTAGTTATTGTATCTACCTATGCGTAGGTCCATGGTAGCTCATAATTATAGATCCATGGCAAAGCTCGTCTATTTTCAGAACAGACGGGCTCCGGTCCATAATTGTAACTACTGCATAATTTAAGGCCGTGCCGCACATAAAAAAATAAAATAAAAAAAAATGTATGCTTTTGTCGCCGTCTCAGCAGTCGGATTCACGCAGGGCCTTCTTTCTTTCTTTCTTTCTTTCTTCTTCTTCTTCTTCTTCTTCTTCTTCTTCTTCTCTCTCTCTCTCTCTCTCTCTTCCCCGATATCGTCTCTCTACTCGTCTCTCTCTCTTCTCTTCTTCTCTCTCTCTCTCTCTCTCTCTCTCTCTCTCTCTTCTCCTCCTCTTCTTCTTCTTCTTCCTCTTCCTCTCTTCTCTCTCTCTCTGTGTCTCTTGTCTCTGTCTCTGTCTCTCTTCTCTCTCTTCTCTCTTCTTCTTTTTTCTCTTCTTCTCTTCTCTCTCTCTCTCTCTCTCTCTCTCTCTCTCTCTCTCTCTCTCTCCCTCTTCTCTCTCTCTCTCTCTCTCTCTTCTTTCTCTCTTCTTTTCTCTTCTCTCTCTCTCTCTCTCTCTCTCTCTCTCTCTCTCTCTCTCCTTCTTCTTCTCTTCTCTCTCTCTCTCTCTCTGCTTCTCTCTCTCTCTCTCTCTCTCTCTCTCGTTCTTCTTCTTCTCTCTCTTTCTTTCCCTCTATCTCTTCTTTCTTTCTTTCTTTCTTTTTCTTTCTTTCTTTCTTTCTTCTTCTTTCTTTCTTCTTTTTTCTTCTTCTTCTTCTTCTTCTTCTTCTTCTTTTCTTTCGCACAGTGTCCAACTTCAGCATGATGAAGACTCTGATACTCTTATTGCATGCTGGGTTATTTCGTTGTTTCCATTGTCCACCAGACTCTGCCGACCTGCACTACACTGAAGATCCGATCTTTAGCCGCGTGCCGCACATGTGATCTTTGCGTGCGTATACACTGATACGAGGGGACCTCGGTTTATTGTCTCATCCGAAGGATTTTTAGTAGAGTCTGCACAGAATTTGACTCCGGAGAAATCTCTTGGCGTACACAAAACGGCCTAGCACGTAACGGCCGTCACCCATCTGTTTTGGTGACCACGCTCGATCGTGCTTACGGCTTTGGCTTTCGGGAGCGAGAACCTTGCTCTGCGTCACTACCTCACCCTGGGCCCAAAACGTCATTAAGTACATACTTCAAGAAAAATATTTACATGACTGGAAAAGCTCCGCAACATTCAAGCACTGTGTTGATTTTCGTTACAGAGTCAATCCGGAAATTGAAAAAGGGTACTGATCTAAAAATAACCTCGGCGATCACATGATCGGTCACATGATTAAATCACCCGAGCAACTCGACGCCATTACCACGCTTCCGTTTTGCAGCTCGTCTGCTATCTGGTGACGCTTGTTGGTGAGATATCTCATCCCACAGAGCCACCACCACTTAAGATTTCAAAAAAATATTCGGCACGAACCTTCGACCACCAAACAGACACCATGAGCCACTTTGAAAGCATGGACAATCCGCCGTTTCGTGAGATCGTCAGAGCCAGTGGAGCAGGCGAAGTTTGGACACACACCAGCGACGATCACAAATTAACACAGTTTGGATGGCGATGCACCAACACAGAGAGCTCGTACAAAACAGACACGTTGATAGGGAACTGGAGCGAGGAGAAGTACGATCTAGAGAAGCTGAAAGTGGCAGAGTGTCTGCCATCCCAGGTATGTCGTGTAGTATAGTATAGTATAGTATATATATATATATATATATATATATATATATATATATTATATATATATATATATATATATAATACTGACTCTCTCTCTGTGTCTCTGTCTCTCTTTGTGTGTGTGTGTGTGTGTGGTGTGTGTGTGTGTGTGTGTGTGTGTGTGTGTGTGTGTGTGTCACTGTATGTGTGTGTTTGTGTGAGTGTTTGCATGAATGATGTAATGTGCACCTGTGCACATGCATGTTGTTAACCTCCCGGTTCATGTCCAAGACTCGTGTCCCAAATCATAAGTTCAGCATGGGGACAGTGTGCGATGTGCAGCATGAACCATTGTTGATGTGTACATTATGTTAAATTGCGGATAACATTCTCCATCTCAACATACATTATGTGTGCTATGTTTGTTCAGCATTTTGCGCCGCAGGGTAGACACTTTCCAAATTTCCATCATTATTATTAATACAATATTAGTGCTGAAAAAAACCCTGGAGGTGCTTCCCTGTATCGCTCACTTAAATTAAAGTTAAATTAATAAAGGGTGGTTTCAGTACAATTAATAAACAGAGTAAAATGTGATTAATAAAGGTGAATAGCGGCAAAAGGTTGAGATGAATCAGTCGTTATGCTCGTCATGTTATTGATTCAATGATTGTTTTACTTTGTTCAACTTCCAGCATGCACACTACTTCAACCCAGTGTACAACAGCAGCTACAACACTGTTCCGAAATCAACCGTCCCAGACGTTCTGAAAAATCTGAGAGGCAAGTAATATATTAGAAAGGCCTCATTTATTCACCAGAGAGAGAGAGAGAGAGATCTTGTATTATTTCAAACAGCTTTGGCAAAAGCCATGAAGCTACCCATGAAAAGCTGGCCACATGGGTCTTACATTCCCATGGCTGTACAGACTGGGTCTCACACTCGTGGCCATATGGGTTGGGTTTTACACTCCCATGGCCATATGGACTGGGTCTCACACTCTGATGACCATATGGGTTGGGTTTTACACTCCCATGCCGAGTCTCCACACTCTCATGGCCATATAGGCTGTCTCACACTCTCATGGCCATATGGGCTCAGTCTCACACTCTCATGGCCATATGGGCTGGGTTTTACACTACCATGGCCCTATGGGCTGGGTCTCTCACTCTCATGGCCATATGGGCTGAGTCTCAGACTCTCATGGCCGTATGGGCTGGGTGTCAGACTCTCATGGCCGTATGGGCTGGGTCTCACGCTCTCATGGCTGTAGGGGTCTCTCTCATGGCCCTATGGACATGGCTGACCACTCTCATGGCCCTGTGGGTCTTGCACGCTCATGGCCACATGGGCTGGGTCTCGCACTCCCATGGCCCTGTGGGTCTGACCCTCTCATGGCCCTGTGGGTCTGACACTCTCATGGGCCTGTGGGTCTGACACTCGCATGGGCCTTTGGGTCTCATGCTCTCATGGCCCCATGGGCTGGGTCTCGCACTCCCATGGCCCTGTGGGTCTGACGCTCTCATGGCCCTGTGGGTCTGACACTCTCATGGCCACATGGGCTGGGTCTCGCACTCTCATGGCCCTGTGGGTCTGACGCTCTCATGGCTCTGTGGGTCTGACACTCATGGCCCTGTGGGTTCTCACGCTCTTGTGGCCCTGTGGGCCTCACACTCTCAGAGCACTGTGGGTCTCACACTGTCATGCCCATGTGGGTCTGACACTCTCACAGCACTGTGGGTCTGACACTGTCATGCCCATGTGGGTCTGACACTCTCACAGCACTGTGGGTCTTACACTGTCATGTCAGTCATCCTTGCTGTTAGAGACCACTGTTGGTAAGTACCTGAACTTTTATGTCCTGTCAACTGCACACACAAGCTTGCCTCAAGATGGTGTGGGGTCACAAGGCATGAAGGACCCTTGAGGTGATGTGAATTTAAAAAATGAGCTTTGCACCATTATACAGTACAATAATACTTTATTGCTTCTTGAAAAGTATATTCGGTTGTGTGCTTGCCTCCCTTTGACAAATGATAAACAGTGTAATCATTGTTATTGTTGTCATTGTATGTGCCAGAAAGGTAGCAACAGACTTGTTCTGTGTGAGCATACAATGGGCAGCCAGCTGAACTTTGTGTTGTACACCGCAGGTCGTCACCCCCATGCCCACCCCCATCACCAGCCTGAACTGGACAGCGAGTACCTGAAGTCCATCTACAACAGCTGGAAGACCACCCAGCGGGCTGACTACATGGACCCGCGCCTCAGGAAACAACCCATTGGTGCCGACTGCAACCAGCCAGATGCAACAGCTGCAACCCAGCAGACTGCCACATCTGAAACCAAGTAGCCACTCATGTTCCACAGCATTTAAAATTGCGTATGCGTTTCTTAGACACAGGCTGTGTGTGTGTGTGTGCGCGCGCATCATGCTGACAAGGAGTCACCTGATGAGACTGATGATGATGATGACTTCCTGTACTGGTAGCAAAACCACAAACAACAACAGAGAAAAAAAGCCAAAATCAACAAATCAAAGTAGGTTTATTGTTGCGTGAATTTTGTCGGTGAAGTACATGAGAAAAAGCTCAGTAAATTTTATTTTTGATGGTTCAGTTGTACATTCATTTCTTTGTCTACGAGTTTTTGGTGTTGCATTGCACTGTGTGCAGATGTAATTTAACAGCGTCGTATTAAGAGCACTGGAAGGCACAGGAACTGAAATATGTTGCTTTGTAACTTGTGTTTTCATCAGAATAACCCCCCAAACTGACTCACAGAACAATGTCCAGACCCCGATGTACGAGTCCTCACAGACCAATGTTTAGACCCTGATATATGAGTCCTCACAGCACAATATTTAGACCCTGATATGTGAGTCCTCACAGAACAATGTTTAGACCCTGATATGTGAGTCCTCACAGAACAATGTTTAGACCCTGATATATGAGTCCTCACAGACCAGTGTTTAGACCTTGATATATGAGTCCTCACAGAACAATGTTTAGACCCTGACGTATGAGTCCGTACAGAACAATGTTAGTTAGTTGGTGCTTTGAGCCCAGTCAGCCACACAGGGCTATATCAGGGCTAACACAGAACAATATTCAGACCTTAATGTGCGATTCCTCACAGAGCAGTGTTTAGACCCTGATGTATGAGTCCTTATTGAACAATGTTCAGACCTTGATGTGCGATTCCTCACAGAACAATGTTTAGACCCTGATATATGAGTCCTTATAGAACAATGTTAGTTAGTTGGTGCTTTGAGCCCAGACAACCACATAGGGTTATGTCAGGGCTAACAGAGAACAATGTTCAGACCTTGATGTGCGATTCCTCACAGAACAATGTTTAGACCCTGATATACGAGTCCTCACCAAACAGTGTTTAGACCCCGAGGTATGAGTCCCCACTGAACAACGTTCAGACCCTGTAGTACAAGTCCTCGTAGAACAACATTTAGACACTGTGGTACAAGACCTCACAGAACAGTGTTCAGACACTGAGGTATGAGTCCTCACTGAACAATGTTTAGACCCTGAGGTATGAGTCCTCACAGAACAGTGTTCAGACCCTGAGGTACAAGTCCCCACAGAACAACGTTCAGACCCTGAGGTACAAGTCCTCACAGAACAGTGGTCAGACCCTGAGGTACAAGTCCTCACAGAACAGTGTTCAGACCCTGAGGTACAAGTCCTCACAGAACAGTGTTCAGACCCTGAGGTACAAGTCCTCACAGAACAGTTCAGACCCTGAGGTACAAGTCCTCACAGAACAGTGGTCAGACCCTGAGGTACAAGTCCTCACAGAACAGTGGTCAGACCCTGAGGTACAAGTCCTCACAGAACAGTGGTCAGACCCTGAGGTACAAGTCCTCACAGAACAGTGGTCAGACCCTGAGGTACAAGTCCTCACAGAACAGTGTTCAGACCCTGAGGTACAAGTCCTCACAGAACAGTGGTTTAGACCCTGAGGTACAAGTCCTCACAGAACAACAGTGGTTCAGAGCCCTGAGGTATGAGTCCTCACAGAACAGTGGTCAGACCCTGAGGTACAAGTCCTCACAGAACAGTGTTCAGACCCTGAGGTACAAGTCCCCACAGAACAACGTTCAGACCCTGAGGTACAAGTCCTCACAGAACAACAGTGTTCAGAGCCTGAGGTATGAATCCTCACAGCACACTGTTCAGACCCTGAGGTACAAGTCCTCACAGAACAACAATGTTCAGAGCCTGAGGTATGAATCCTCACAGCACACTGTTCAGACCCTGAGGTACAAGTCCTCACAGAACAACAATGTTCAGAGCCTGAGGTATGAATCCTCACAGCACACTGTTCAGACCCTGAGGTACAAGTCCTCACAGAATGATGTTCAGACCATGAGGTACAAGTAATGGCTAGCACTAAAAAACAAAAAAACAATTTGTATATATATTTTTTTTAATGGCTGCAGATGCATCATAAAATGACTCCCTACCCCTTTCCACTCATGTCAACATTAAGCTTTGCAAGCAGTTGGTGTTGATCATACATCTTGAATACAATTTTTTTATTTTTTTTTAAAACACACCACCTGAAGGGCCACCATCATCAAACAAATGAGATTCCATTGTCTCATCCTGAAGCCATGTGGAGACAACTGTTTTTTTTTTGTGTGAGCTTGGCAAATTTGATATCATGTACAGTTCCTTTTTAGAGCATCCACGAATATGAATCACATAGTTATGCTACATTCCTGTGATAATTATCTGCATTGTTTCCATACCACCGTCTTTTAAGTCTCCTTTTATTCACAGGTGAATATGGGCATGGATCAGTGATTTGTGTAATATTTAATTAGTGAATGGGGAGCATGTTATGCAAGATGTTAAAGTGTGCACGAGGACAGACTTGGAAGAACTGGAAAAAAGCCTTTAGTCTGCTTCGACTAGGAAGATGAAGCCATGCTTCCTTTTGTCAGATTACAGAGCAATGTGTGGGATTGCTGGACTCACACTTTCATGACCCAGTGGGCCTCACACTCCCACAGCCCTGTGGGTCTCACGCTCTCATGGCCCTGTGGGTCTCACAGTCTCATGGCCCTGTGGGTCTCACACTCTCACAGCCCTGTGGGTCTCGCAGTCTCACGGCCCTGTAGGTCTCACACTCTCACAGCCCTGTGGGTCTCACACTCTCACAGCCCTGTGGGTCTCACACTCTCACGACCTTGTGGGTCTCACTCTCACAGCACTGTGGGTTTTGCACTCTCATGGCCCTGCGGGCTGGGTCTCACACTCCCCTGTGGGTCTCACACTCTCATGGCCCTGTGGGCCTCACACTTTCATGGCCATATGGGCTGGGTCTCGCACTCCCCTGTGGGTCTCACACTTTCATGGCCATATAAAATCGTGTACAAAATGGAGACTGCCTCTTCTTTCTTTCCACTTTCGGTGTTGCATTTTTCTTTCCACTTTCGGTGTTGCACTCCATAATTATTTACTTCTTCCTGAAGTGACCTGTGTGGTTGACAGGAGGTTAAAAGCCAAGAGCTAACTCTGCATCTACAGGGAATGACAAGCAAGAGCTCAAGCTGGCCTCAAAATGTTGCAAATGATAAATATTTCTATCTGTGCAGGTTTTGCGCTGTTCTGTCCATGCTTTTTGCAATGGCATGTTTTTTTTGCTTCCAATTTGAGCTTCTCAGGGCACAGCCTGGTGTCCCCTTTAATATATCAGTATTACTGATCCTATCTCAACTTTGTTTTTGACCTGTGTAGTAAAAAACAAACTGGCAACAGATCTGCAAATTCTGTAACCACCAAAACTCATTTGGCTACTTATAAGCAACAGCATTATGCAATTTTGTTAATATTATAATTGAACAGTATTCATGACAGTGAACATTGCTCATTCAGTTACAATACTGACATTTAACCAGAGTAACTTTACAACAGTATTATAAAAACACATGTGGCTGTTCTCCTGTATTTACCTTTTTTTACTCTATGTATGTGTCTTTGTGAACCATTGTACCATTTTTTGCAATTGTTACAAGGGTTTTCCTTCGCTCAGCATTTTCCATTGTTCAGCATCAAAATGTATGCTTTTTGTACACACTAGATACGTTTGAAGATGTTTCCAAGGAGTGAACCATTTCATTTTTAAAATAAAAGTAAAGAAAACCCGCTGCTATGCATGCAATCAATGTTATGCATTTTGCTCCACTAACTTGCTAATGGTCTACGGAAGTGTATGTATCGTAACAATTGACCTGCCATGTTTTCAGCTCTGTGCTGCCGTCTTCTTCCGCTGCAAGTCGCTGTTTGTTATCTGTTTGAGTGTCAGTTGTGTTTAGTGTATGTATACAGTGCTCGTGTGCATGGGTGCCTGTGTGTGTGTGTGCATGAGTGTGTACATGCACTTAGAGTTAGAATAGTCTCTCCAGATAAGATTTTGAGCTGTACAAATACTTTGATTTAATCGTTATTATGTGTATTGTGGTTTAATATAGACTGCACAAACCAACCAACCAACCACAGACAATGGGGTTTTAACATCCAGTCAGACCATCCAACCAAAGAATCAATCAAGCACACAGCTAAATCACGTATAAAATGGAGATTGGCAATTACAACAATTGACTGATACAGGCATGGGAATTGATTCCAAAGAAACACTCTGAAATCTAGCCCCGATTTGAAAGAAAAACTCTGAAATCTAGCCCTGATTTGAAAGAAAAATTCTGAAATCTAGCCCTGATTTGAAAGAAAAACTCTGAAATCTAGGCCCGATTTGAAAGAAAAACTCTGAAATCTAGCCCACCTCTCCCCCCAGGAAAAAAGTGTGTAAGAGTGACTGTGTTCAAACCTGTTGCCAGCCCCTGAGAGTAACAGCAAGTGACTGTTCACAATTATGCCACCAAGATGGGTGATAGCCGCATGTTAATGTGCTTCATGTTTTGCAGGTATACGGCACGGAACCAGCGCTTTTTTCTTTTCTTTTTTGTACAGCCAATTTCTTTTCCCCCCGTGGACAATTTTTTTTTTTATCCGCGTAAAGTCAGTTTCACTGCCGCGTAAATTTGCATTTTCGTGGACAATTCCCATGCCTGCAGTAATCAATCATTGTATTTGTCAATCTCCATACATATCATCCGGTCAACCTGAAAAGGCTGAACCAGAGAGAAGACGAATATTACAAAGACACAAGATTGGTCAGCGTACTTATTTTCTTACTAGCACTTTTATTCTTCTGGACCATACACAATCACAAGCCTGGATAGGCTAAAGCAGAGAGTGAGAGATAAATAAATTATGGAGGTGTGCTGCGGGTGCCTCAGGCATTTTCTCAGCCTCTCTATATAATAAGGTTACTCTGTTACGGAGAGGGATGAGAAGATGCCATGAAAAGGCTCTTCACAGGCGCTTTCATTGATTCAACTTCTTTTTTTGTCTACGTAACTGATAATGGCCCCAACATATTTCTCCACTTCTGTGACACATTTTGACAGTTAAGCCCTCACCCCCATTTCTTGGTGCACATCTTTATTCTTCACAGCATTCTATTCTTCTTCTTTTTTCTCACACTGAACTACACAGTCTCTCTGTCATGGAGAACCCATACTTCTGTAGTGTTGGGGCCTATATGAAAACATGGGTCCTCACAGACCCACAACATGGGGACTGGGTACCTGTACTTCTCTCTGAACTACCAAGTTCTTATGCTGTGGGTCTGCTTGTGCCTGGTTGTGAAAAATTCCTGAGAAGTTCTGGAACTTTTGCCTTTGAATGAAAGACAGGGGACTTACTGCACCCATCGCATACCATGACAGTTAAATCAACATGGCAGACAGAAACAGTATTGCAAGACTGGAACAAAATAACCGAGACGATTAATCTCAAGAAAATGGAACTGTTTTTTTGCACAACTGAAACGAAGGATCTGAAGAAAACATAACTCTTTTTACACACAATATGAAAACATGAAACAAATCTTCTGACAAATATTGTCAAATGGCAACAAACCTACAGAGGAATTTTCTTCTTCTGTTGATCTGTATACCCTCATCTGTTATTTGGCAACTACCAGAACAGTAAACATATGTGTGTGATGGCACTTTATGATTCTTCTAACAAAGCATCGGAGGGTAAAATAACACACCAAAATGCTCTCATTCTACGAGAGAGAGAGGAGGGTGAGAGGGTAAAAACGAAGTTTTTTTTACAGCTGTTGTGTCCACCGCCAAACAACAAAAAAAAGCACACAAAAAAGCAAGCAATGTCATTGAAACCCTTGCCCTGAAAAACTGTGCCTACAGCACAAAGCGTCGCCCCCACTTTGCCTGGTTTCCTGTTCTTCCTCAACCCCTGTACCACAACACAGTCCACAGTCGGATCCTAGCTTTGTGCAACGCAAACACAGACGGAGCAAATCAAAATGGGTCCCGCCAGGCGTGGCCTCCTGCAGACTCAGAGGACGAAAACAAAGTAAGATGTGACGAGAGCGGTGAGTCCCATGACGAAGTACGCCGACTTGTACAGAGTGTCAAGGCCAAAGCCCACGCCAGCATCCCAAGCCTGTAACATAAATGACAAACGTGACCTGGCGGACAGATTCTTGAAGGTTTACTCCCTGCATGGCTTGCTACTCTACCATCCCAACCCTGCAACTTGACAAGGTAACCCAGCTTTGGCATGCCCAAAGAAAGGTTATAATCATGCAAAGTTTGAGTTACCTTTCTTGACAGCGTCTTAGTAAAAGCCAATGTTTAAAAGCTTTCGTCAAGTCAGGAAACATGTCTAGCTGACATCATTAAACAATCGTACAAAGTTTCAATTTAATCAAATAAGAACATAAATGTTTCAGTTAAAACTGTTTCACACTGTCACTGAAAATAGCATGAATTTGTAAATTTCAATCAGAGTGGTATGGACTTGAAAATTTCAATCAGTAGTACCTTCATGAACAGTTTGCCATTTGTCACATTTACAGTGTTCATGAATCAAATCAATTTCACAATTATACATAAATATACATGCATAATTTTTTTTTTTTAAATGGACCCCTCCCCCACCCAAGTCTTTGACACATCAACTTGAAAAGCAAAGAAATAAATACATAAAATCTCTCTCCATCTCATTTTCTTCAATCCCAAATGCACACACATTAACGTTTTTGACATGCAGTATACTCAACCAGCCAGCTACCCAACCACAGACCATTACAAGGGACTTGCATATTTTCATGCGAGACAACAACAAACAAAACCACCACAAAAAAACACCAGGCAATCCTCAAGGACAGATCCACGTTGACGAGGTTCACTCACCAGATGCCTGATGCCATTCAGGAAGTGATAGGTGACGGGAAAGGCCAGGACGAGCTTCATGCCGTAGATGATGACTGGGCCTAATGACAAGTTCTTGACCAGCTCCAGGTAGTGGGTGAAATCACCGGGCAGCACCAACAGAGTGATTGAAATTCCAGCCACCGCTAAAACAGAGAGAGAGAGAGAAATCAATGGAAGCACTGAGAAAGTGTACTGTCCGATCCATAATGATTGCTTACAGGACCGGACTGCCTATAAATAGTGGGCCGGGAAATTCAAAACAAATTCTCTTCAAAGTACGACACGGTCACATTGCTGCTGGTTTATCACAAGTATCTGGAAATCAGACCATCCCTTGAATATGATACTTGGCGCAGACATAAAATTCACTCTCAGCTTTCTAGCTGCTAAATCATTGTGTTAATGAAAACAAATTTTGTCTTATTTCAAGACTTGAAAGGTTTGAAGCGAGGACAATTTGAGTACAAATGGGGGCGGGGCTTATCTAGTGATGTGGACAGTGCTGTGCTTTCAGTCTCACACACATTGGTCACTTCAACATTCCAAGGCCAGCCATCACTTTCAAACAATTGCTGAACTGGATCGTCCTGTTCACGATTTATGTCCCTCAAAGCCCCACCCCTCTGCCCAAATTAAAACGGACACGAGTGCACATGCGCAAATTTTCACAGCACAAATCTCCACAGCCTGAAGGAATACCTACAAGGTTTTAATTTAAGGGTATGCAAGCTCTAGAAAGGACTTTTCAGTCTAGCTTCTTTCATAAATCCCCATAACCATTTTTCAGAAGGCAGATGCTTTCAAACCAGCCAAAGACACCTTTATTCCAAGCAGATCCTTCAAATCTCAGAAACTGAAATTTCACTAAAAAGCAGCCACATCTTCAATTTACGTGGGATGGGCCTCAGGACAGTCTGTCGCATGCATGTGCCTAATGCAGTCTACAACTGCAATATACTATATGCTAAATGAGTTCTCAAGAGAAAACGAGACACAGAGAGAGCAAGAATGAGTGTGACACAGAGAGAGTGAGAGAGGAGAGTGAAAGAAAGCAAGAGAGTCAGAGACAGAGAGAGAGAGAGAGAGAGAGAGAGAGAGAGAGAGAGAGAGAGAGAGAGAGAGAGAGAGAGAGACAGACAGACAGACAGACAGAGAGAGAGAGAGTGGAGAGAGCAAGAAAGAGAGAGACAGAGAGAGAGAGAAAGAGTGAGAGAGAGAGAAAGAGAGAGAGAAAAATAACTTTGTGTTTTACACCCAGTCAACCATTATGGTTATATCAGGGTGAAGAGAAAGAGACAAGAGAGAGAGTAAGTAATTTCATATTTTATGCCAGAGAGAGAGAGAGAGAAATGACAGTTTGACTGTTCTGAGGTGACCCTGTGTAGACGACCAGACATAAAAATTCAATTACTAACTAACCAACCCACACTGCATTACAGAGGCAAACAGACAAGCACTCTACTTACCACACTGCATTACAACCCCTGTCACTCTGTGCGTCAGTGAAGTCATCATGGCAAGATGAGGTCTGAAAGAAAATAAATCTGATCAGATATGTTGCTGCCTCCCCCCCCCCCCCCCCCCCCCCCCCCCCCCCTCCCACCCATTTCCTAACCACACACACACACAAAAACAAAATAAAAAATGCAAATAAAAAGAAACACAATGAAGTCATCATGGCAAGATGAGGTCTGAAAGAAAATAAATCTGATCAGATATGTTGCTGCCTCCCCCCCCCCCCC
Organism: Alviniconcha marisindica; assembly: GCA_018857735.1. NCBI lineage: Eukaryota > Metazoa > Mollusca > Gastropoda > Provannidae > Alviniconcha > Alviniconcha marisindica. The sequence goes on along the minus strand of JABMCL010002166.1, from coordinate 70,874 downwards.
CCCCCCCCCCCGCAGCCTCCCACCCATTTCCTAACCACACACACACACACAAGAAAACAAAATAAAAAATGCTAATAAAAAGAAACACAAACAACAACAACAACAAAAACAAATGTTTGCTTCACCAAAGGCTATGCATTTAAAACATCAGCATGAAGTTATTACCCAGTGACATTTTCTTAGACTGTCTGAATAATGTGAAGCTGTTACATATTGTGGTAGCAAAACCTTCTTTTCTTTGTACGTATCACTGTCACACAAACCACTCCATGTATGTTTATATAAATTTACACACACACACACACTCAGGACATTTTGTGTATGTCCTATTGACCTCACAGTCCCAGGAATTACATTCCATTGATCTCACAGATGCAGGACAGCATGTCCTGGTGACCTCACGCACCCAGGAATTATGTCCCATTGATTTCACAGATGCAGGATATTTTGCATATGTCCTATTGACCTCAAAGACCCAGGGCAGTACGTCCAACTGACATCGAAAGATCCAGGAATTATGTCCCATTGATCTGACAAATGCAGGACAGCATGTCCTACTGACCTCACAGATCCAGGACATTTTGTTTATGCCCTACTGACCGCACAGACCCAGGACATTTTGTTTATGTTCTCTTGACCTCACAGATCCAGGGCAGTATGTCCTACTGACTTCAAAGATCCAGGAATTATGTCCCATTGATCTCTCAGATGCAGGACAGCATGTCCTACTGACCTCACAGTCCCAGGACATTTAGTCCTACCACTGCTTTTATTTTATTTTTTTAAGAGAAATAGCACATAAAAGAGTACATTGTTATTATTACTGTCAACTGTACCCACTTGTAAACTGACAGAAACGGTGACAATGGACGCTTAAGCTTTCTGTTCACATCCCAGTATCTGCGCATCTCATCGTATGCCGAGGAACTGGCTTGAGCAACCCTGGAACGTAAGACATTAATAAACATTGGATAAATGAATGACAGATTTGAATCTTCTTCAAAACTGCAGCCAGGTGCTGGTGCAAATGCCAGAAAGTGTCACAAATGTTATGGCATTTCATATAACTGCACCAGGTTTATTAAAATAATAAATGATATAGCAGTCTGTAACACCATAGCCTCATTCTGAACATTAAACAGCACTTTTTTTTCCATTTGTTTTTTTCATACTCATATAATAATATATATATATTCATTACTGTGTCTATCAAGATACAAAAATAAATATCTCTTCTGAAATGATTATCAATATGTATATTCAAGTAACTACTATGTCTATCAAGATACAAAAATAAATCTCTTCTGAAATGATTATCAATATTCAAGTAATCATAAATATCCCATAATGTCATGAACATAACCTTCATTATATGCAATACATAACACAAAAGCAGACAGAGAAATAAAGAAACGGGGAGAAAGGGAGACAGGGGATATATATATATATTGACCTAGTTGGAGATGTGACAATGACATACACAAAATTCAGTGTTGTTTCATGTTTGTTTGTAAGAGTTTTTCTTTTTCTTAGTGCTGTGCTGTTTGGTGTGCTTTCTCTTGAAACATTCAAGGTGCAGTTTCTTTTTATACTGTAGGAGGTGGTATGGTGTTTTAGACTTCTGTTAAATGTTGTTGTTTTGACTGAAGTATGAGATAGCCAGTCGGAAGTGCTCAACAGGGTTACAATGCTATAATTACAAGCCAGTTGTATGTAATGCCTATCAAAAGGAAGTTGCATGCAGTACTCTGGATCTAAGTACATACTACTTTACTACATTATGTATATTTTTATAGCTGAAGAGAAAGTTTAATGTTGTACTGTCAAGTCTTATGACTGTCGCAAGCTGATGTTCGACATTTTATGATTCTGCAGTAAAACAAAGCCAACAATCATAAGCTGAATGTAGCACTGTGTTTAAATATATGTTTTTACATTTGTAGTTGAAGAGAAATGTAGAATCTTCAATAATTATTGCACTGTCAAGTCACATTTATGACATTGTCATACTTTGCTGTAATGCTGATGTTCGACACTTTGTGTAGTTTTTTTTGTGCTATGTCAAGAAAAGAAACAAATTCCTAAAAACTGACTTTCCAGTGTGTCTGTTACCTACACTAGAATGTCTGAATGGCAGAATGGATGAAACTTTGTGTTTTTTGTTGTCAGAAAGAAAAGGTAAAATATTTAATTATGTCGGATGTCAGGTATTGCGACAAACAGTACATGTCAGTATTTTTGTAAGAAGTCAGGCTGCAATAAATTTATTTGAAAATACTTATGAGGACATCCTTAATCTGTTTAAAGTGGTTGGGAATAAAAATAATAATTTACCAGCCATACAGTAGCACTTTTGTGTCGTAATCCCTGACATCCGACATAATACACTTTTCATCTTTTAAAGCTCGTTTTCTCAAAAACTAATAAAGTCGTGATCTTCCACTTTGAAGTGATGATTACCAATATAGTAAACATTCTAAAAACCTACTTCTTTTTACTTTATTTCATACTTTTTTTCTGACCTAGTGTGTCCTCTTTTCATGCACACCTTTGGCACTTAGTCATATATTATATATATATATATATATATATATATATATATATATATATATATATATATGGACTGACACTAGTGACAGAGACAGCAAAACAGAGAGACAACAAGAGACAAACACTGAGAGACTGATTGACACCGACAACCAGACCGGGGGGGGGGGGGGGGGGGGGGGTAGAGAGAGTGCAAGAGAGTGTGTGACAGAGAGAGGAGAGAGAGACAGCAAGAGAGTGAGAGAGGAGAGAGAGACAGCAAGAGAGTGAGAGACAGAGATTGAGCAAGAAAGAGAGAAAGGGAGAGAGGGAGAAAGAGAGAGACCTTTTCTGCATGAAGAAACCCTGCTGCTGAAGCAGGCACTGCCTTCCAATGGTTCTGAAATGGAAGTCATTAAAATATCATTTCTTTCACATACTTCATATGCTATAACACCACAGCGTGTTATATATGGGATTGGGGCAGGGGCCATTAATATCTCATATTATCTGATGACCTGTTTATCCTATAACATTAACAGCACCATGACATAGTGAGACTTCAAAGGAACACAGTCATTGTTGACTCTACCAGAGACAACAGAATCTGGACTATGTTATGCGTCTTTGCATATAATTATTTAATTATGACTCCTTCACACACACACACATGCAAGTGTGCGCATGTGCGCACACACACACACACACAGCACAAAGCTGAGAGTAAGTTCAGTAACTGATTAGAAACATTACACTACAGGGACTTCTGTGTGGTGGCTGACCCAAACGGAGTGCACATGTATAGCATGTGGTCAAAAAAACAGGTCCACAAACTTCCAGTACCTGCTGTGCACTGACCAGCTATAGTGTGTGTTTTACACTACAGATTTAGATACATATTATATATGTAAATGTAAGTCCATGTTTCAGACATCTACGCTGTCATTAATTTGATCTATGTATAACTGTACTATAACTTTCCAGCTACAACATTCACCACCTCATCTGCCACAGTGTGTGCGTGTGTGTGTGTGTGTGTGTGCATGTGAGTGTGTGCCCGTGCGTGTGTGTGTGTGTGTGTGTGTGTGTGTGTAGGTTAGAAGCAGAAAATCAGTCACAGTGTGTGGGAACGAGGCACAGCTGCCTGACCATCAAGCATCGGCAAAATATCACTTATGACAGTGATGTAAGGCTGCTTGCTGTTCTTGAATGATAATGACAATGAGCACTCCTTTGCTTTTAGTTTTACGTCAGTAGGGCTGTAGTGGGGGTTTTCACCATTCCAAAACATGGATCAATCTGACCTTCCTTTCTCTGACATTACTTTGAATGGAAGTTGTCATGATGGAATAGTTCTCCATATGGGTGCTTGCATTATCTACTCCACAGAAAAAGTGTTGAACATAATCAGTGCAATGTGTACCACACAGCGGTTCATCTGGATAAACAGACCTGTACGCTGATGCAGGGGTAACACTGCCTTTTAGTGATTTGCGTCAACTGATGCGAAACATTACGCATTTTGCATCAGTAGTGTAGTACAAAAAATGTGTACAACATAACCTAGAATTGGTGCACAAACAAAGCCAAAAATTAATGATGGAGTAGCTTGATTCTAGCTATACTCAATCTGAAAGTGAGCAGATCAAACTAATAAAAAGAAAGTCCAGCAATGCGCAAATATTTTAAGTGGGTGCTCCTGATTATCATTGTAAGGCACATCCCCTGAAATTAGGCTCATAGCAAACATGCTCCCAAACATAAGTGGCATTGGCAAAATCATTGTCAACAAGAGAAACCTGATGGACACATGGTAACATGCGCCAAACACGAGGGAAAGTGCCATATAAAGTGGAAATGTTCAATGAATTTGCTTTTCACAAAAGGTTTTAATCAACTGGAACATTGTACACGGCATCGTTTTCCAAAGATGAACAGTGCAGCAGACGATATATGTTGGCTAACCCAGTTCTTGTCTACCATGGGACTTGGTAATGAAATAAAGATAAATCGAGGCTGCTAGTGCCACCATTTTCTTTCATTCGTGTTTGGTGCCAATGCAGATTTTGCTTTCAGTTTCTTAATCTTCCACTTTTGAGTAAATGCTGCTATATGCTGAAAGTATGACTAGGCCTTTTGGGGTCATTCCAAATCTAGTTTCTGGAATTGCATCCTCATTGGTTGACCAGAAAATCTCAATGATAAGTTTGGCAAGGTGTGCATTTTCTGGTCAGTTTGATACAGAGACTGATTCTTTCTCCAGATACAGGTTCATTGGGATTCAGTTTCAAATTATTTGTTGCTGTTCTCTGGAGAAGTATGTGAATTTTATTTACAGACAGGGTGCTACTGACTATAACAGTATAAGGCACTGGGATAGGTTTTGAGGCAGGAAAAGTATTGCCTTGTAGACCAAAAATGATGGTAGCTTATGCATTTATTTTATCATCCAGATTCTGCCCTTCATTGACTGGACTTGCACTGTGTGCTGGAGAGGAGTGTCGGGACCACAGATGAGATGACACTGAGTTTGCAAGAAGATCTAGTGTTGGGTTACTGGACAGCCACCGGTGACTCGTAACTTATTCAATTGGTGTTCAGTCATTTTACGTACAGTGATGCAGCAATGTGGCCAAAATGTGTATGGCACCCCAAAAATACAATATAATTTATGCAAGTGTTCGCAATAAGCATGATCCCTGATTGATGCCTATGATGGAACACATAATGTACACAAGGTCACTTTTCTTCTTTTTATGTGTGCTTTCAGGAGAGTCCAGCCACCCTACTATTGCTGTGAATGGAAGGTAAATACCTAGCTGTTTAATGATTCAAATACTGACTCCCCCCCCCCCCCCCCCCACACACACACACACACACAAAACAAAGAAAAAAAGGGGGGGGGGGGGGAGAGAAAAACAACTTAATCTGCTCCATTTGATGCAAAAATGGATTGCACTGTAATCTGCACCGCAATGAAAAATGCATTTATACGATTTTTTGGGATTTTCTTAAATATAAATCGGGAAGCACGCACAAGGAACCACTGCACGCATAAAGGTCAAGGACGCAGTCGGCCGCAAGGTCAGTTTAGGTTGTGAAATAGGTGAGATGCCGTGGCACAACTCAGTTGCTTTTTGCATATATATCTGAATAAAAATGTGTGCTTTACCCATTTAAGCACACAGCTGAGTACAGCAGTTACTGTAACATTCTTGCACAGAAAGTTTTAGGATTCGTCACGTAAGGCTGACACTGGCTGAAAGGCAGATGGAACTGACTAGTGAAAGTGACACCAAGTGCTCCAGAACACAATCTGCTAACGGTCCAGTATAATGCAGTTGGATAGTACGAAACTTAAAAAGAAATCAACTGTGCTACCATCTGAACATTAATAACACATACGCTCATACTCAAAATCCTAAAGTTAGTCCATAACTGTGTTACTGACCTTATGAGGGCGGCCATGTTGTTCGATGGTTGTTCAACAATCTGAACCGGAATTTATTTATTTGTAAATTTCTTTAAAACACAACAGCAACAACAGTACAATGTAAATCCTCTTTATTTATAATATTATGATCATGATACCTATATAACTGGCCATTTTGAAAGCATTATATTAAAATTGAAATAATTTTGAATCCCAGTTTTGCACAATTTGCGATGCGTTACCGTCTGTGACCCAAACAAATCGGGTAGGAGGCGCAAAATTCAACTCAGACAGCGCACTTGGCAGTAAAGTTATAATTAAAATTGCTGAAATTTGGTGCTTTGTTTAAGGTAAGTAGTTCAGTTAGTTAGCGCAACATTTCGTAACTGTGCAAATGGTCCTTAAAAAGCATATATTTGCATGAATGTGGGTTTTGCGAAGTTGAAATTGTCGGGATTTTTTTGTTCCCTGATGACGTAGCCTATTTGTGTGACTAACTTTTTTTTTTTTTTTTTTTTTCCCCTTCTTTTTTCTTTCCTTTCTTTTTGGACGAACAAACTGGGGCTTGTTGTTTGGTCCCGGCAGAGACTGTTGGCTACTTTCCCCAGCCGTTAGCCAACCCAGTGAATGGCATTTTCCACCAACTAATACTATTGTCACTCGTGTCACAGCCCCTGCAGATCTATCTTTACATCTCCACGAGTTAATCTTTCTTCTTCGTTCGCTCAGACCGTTTACAAGCTTTGCAAATACCAGCATTATTATAAAATTTAAAAAAATAATGTAGAAGAAGAAGAAAGAAAAGAAAAAAAGGGGGGGGGGGGGGGGCACCAGTGACAAAATAATCTGGTGTGATGGTGGTTACTGCAAAAGATAGCAGTATCTGTGCATTAGCAGTGTCCAGCAGGGTAGAACAGGTACTATATAAATTATAATACATAGTCATATAAGTAGGTAATAACAGTAGTAGTAGTAATTGGATTTTAATGTCCTGTCAACCACGCAGGGTCACCTCAGGACAGTCAAACTCAGGTCATAAGCAAATACACATTTCTAAACTCTTCTCACATAGATCAACCCTCTGTCAAGTCAGTCTACAAAACCAGTCACTTCGCAAACATAAAACGTATACACAAACATCACACACAAATTTTCGAAGAGTTGGTCCCTTCAATATTACCCCTGTTAAAAGAGCACATAAGGCTAGGACATGCAGGTATTGTCCACCATTCCGTCTTAATTTATTGATACCAGGTTAAAGAAAAATAATAAAAAAAGGAATGGACAGACACAGTATAAAATTAAAAAATGTTATATAAATGCATAATGGCAAATACCAGTGCCATGTGGCAGAAAGCTGCACATACCACCTACCAACTATCAACTCTTTATAGCTGCTCAAAAAGAGCCATACAAAAAACCTAACCCTTAATGACAAATATTTGAGAGTTTTCTTGAAAAAAGTCTGGAGGATGGACCATTAGCAGAAAAATGACAAGACAGAAAGAGCAAGAGGACTAGGCAGAAAAAAACTAGAGAGGAGTCTATAGGAAAGGGGAATCAAATGACAGCCCTGAGATTCCAGACAGGAGGGAGACATTAGACATCCCAAGCCTCCCTTCAGGGGATATAAGTAGGTAGAGCAGGTATATAATACATATTTATAAAAGTACTATATATATATATATATATATATATATATATATATATATAAATGTGCTAAATCTAGTTACTGTTACATACTCAGCATTTACCGTACCATTATAATTTATATATTTCCCTGTTTTTCTCTTTCTGTGTCAAGTGCTGTCAACATTGCACAGTTTTGTTGACCGATTAATTGTGCTCTAATTTCTAAATGGATGCCCCTATCAATTGTCTCTGGTGTCACTACTGGGCTAGAACTTTCCATCCACCTTGACTATCCAGGTTTGGTTGTTGTTTTTTGCATTTTTCTTTGTTTGCAATATTACATTTACAACAACAACAGCAACAAAAAGTGTTTCAGTTTGTTTCTGTTTACAACTACAAGTTACATGTAGATCTCTGTTACTTTTTTTGGACTGAGGAGGACAAAGGTGTTAAATGGTGCCAGAGCACTGGGCCAAAAGTAAAGCTAGTGAAAGGGTTTTTAATCTTAACAGTGTCACATTCAGTGATTCATAGTCCTAATTGAAGTTTTTGTTGTGTGACTGTTTCAGGTGTAAAGTCCAGGAAGCATGCCTGCTGACCAGATTACCTATTCTGAAAAGTATTATGACGACAAGTATGAATACAGGTATGAAGAACATCTGAGTCTGATTAAGATGATGACAATTAATAATATCACAGGGTCAGTAATAACGTTAATTGTAAAAAAATAGTTTAATTACAGATGCTTGTGTAAATACTTACTTTTCAATGCTTTGATAATAATACATTGTGTGTGTTTGGTGTATTTTTAGCCTTAAAATGTTAGTCTGTTGTTTATTCTGTTTCCTGCTGTGCACCATAAGACAAATTTCCTTGTAAACTTGTATGGGGGCAATAAATATTCTGATTCAGATTCTGATTCAGATTCTGAAGACTGAAGGTGTGATGATGATGTTAATTAAAGTTTGACAATAATAGTAAGTAATAATATTGGTAAATTACAATAATGTTATGAATAGTAAATGATAATTTTGTTTTCTTTTGACATTTACTGTTGCCCCTGTACTTATAACAAATTCTTTTCATTGCCATAACTCCAACGGATAATAAGATTTTTATTCTTTGTCCAACTCTAAGTACATCACAAGAAGGCAAAACACAGGCACATGCATGAGACTCATGGATCCGTACATTTTGCTGGACACTTTATTCATACACTGCTCACACACTCACAGCTCTGTGTAGACATGCTTTACATTACCATTGCTGAGAATGTTTTAATGTTACTAGACTAATAAGTACTAGTACAGCAGTAGTCAATCGGTGTTTGTTTCAGCTTTTAAGTGTCATGGTCAAAACTGGCTCCAAGTTTTGGTCAGCGTCTACTTTATAGCGCACTTTAACTCCATGCAGATGCTGAGACTGTAAGAGCAAGATGGCCACATGCTCTTTGCTCGCTCGTGTATTCATGAGTACTGAGGCATGAGGATTCAAGTTTCAACTGTTTCGGGTATGCGCTGAGATAACCATGATGGTTGACTGAGCACAAAACACAAAATTACTTACTTACTTATGTTTCAGGCATGTGATTTTGCCGCCAGACGTGGCCAAGCTGGTACCCAAGCAACACCTGATGACGGAGACAGAATGGCGAAACATTGGCGTGCAACAGTCGCCCGGCTGGATCCACTATATGGTACATGCTCCAGGTGAGCATCGGCATTTAGCTAGCACTAGCTGTAGCATAATACTTTATTAACTAGCGCTAACATAACATAATAGTTTATTGACTCGCTCTGATATAACGTAATACTTTTAAAAATAGTGCTAATATAATGTAATACTTCATTAAATAGCGCTAATATAACATAATACTTTATTAAATAGTGCTAACAAAATAAAATACTTTATTAACTGATGCTAATGTAATGTAATACTGTATTAAATAGTGATAATATAACAGACTTTATTAAATAGCGCTAATATAACATAACACTTTGTTAAATAGTGCTAATATAAAATAATACTTTATTAAATAGTGATAACATAACAAAACACTTTATTAACTAGTACTAATGTAACCTAAGACTATTAACTAGTGCTAACATGACATAAATCAACAGAATACTTTATTAACTAGCGCTAATGTCACATAACATAGTACTTTATGAACTAGTATTAACATAAATTAACATAATTATATAATACTTTATTAACTAGCGCCACCATAATATAGAAATTAACAGAATACTTCATTTACTTGTGCTAACATAACAAACATTAGCAGAATACTTTGTTAACTAGTGCTAACATAATATAAATTAACATAATACTTTATTAACTAGCACTAACATAACAGACTACTTTATTGACTAGTGCTTAAAAAACAACAACACAATATTAATAAGTTAGACCATATTTTTAACATAATACCATCATAATTGATTGATAGTAAACATGGTGCTTAACGTCCACAGAAACCATAAGGCTTATTAGGGATGGGCAATTGATTGATTGATTGATGATGACTTATATAGCGCTATTCTCCGCTCTCTTGAGCAGACTCACTGTGTTCGCATGTGGTTCTACGTGAGTGACTAGCTTTTTATAGCGCGTTTAATCCAACGTGATCACAATATTAATAACTGATACCACATTACCACTGACTTGCATTTTCCAGAGCCGCACGTGCTTCTGTTCCGGCGCCCAATTGCTCAGCAGCAATTGATCCCAATATTAATAACTGATACCCTATTATCACTGACGTGCATTTTCCAGAGCCCCACGTGCTTCTGTTCCGGCACCCAATTGCTCAGCAGCAATTGATCACAATATTAATAACTGATACCATATTATCACTGACGTGCATTTTCAAGAGCTGCAAGTGCTTCTGTTCCGGCGACGTATTACTCGGCAGCAATTGATCACAATATTAATAACTGATACCATATTATCACTGACTTGCATTTTCAAGAGCCCCACGTGCTTCTGTTCCGGCACCCTGTTACTCAGCAGGAATTGATCACAATATTAATAACTGATACCATATCATCACTGACTTGCATTTTCAAGAGCTGCACATGTTTCTGTTCCGGCATCCTGTTACTCGGCAGCAATTGATCACAATATTAATAACTGATACCATATTATCACTGACTTGCATTTTCAAGAGCTGCAAGTGCTTCTGTTCCGGCACCCTGTTACTCGGCAGGAATTGATCACAATATTAATAACTGATACCATATTATCACTGACTTGCATTTTCCAGAGCCCCACGTGCTTCTGTTCCGGCGCCTTATTACTCGGCAGGAATTGATCACAATATTAATAACTGATACCATATTATCACTGACTTGCATTTTCCAGAGCCCCACGTGCTTCTGTTCCGGCGCCCAATTGCTCAGCAGCCAAACCAGGCGCCTGCAAGTCAGTCTCAGGCCAGCCACCTGGTGCTGGCGGCTACCAAAGGATGAATGAAGGTGGCGCAACTTGAAGGGAACTGGCTCCGCATCTCAGGAAGGGAAGGGTCACCGGTTAACAGTGCCAGCGGGGTTTTTTGGTGTGGGGGGTGGGGTGTGTGTTTTTTTGCTTGTTTTTTTTTACAGTTGGTTGTTAACCTGCTCAGGGGTTGATTTTCATGTGTGTGTCAGTGTGTGTGTGTGTGTGTGTGTGTGTGGTCTCCTTACCCTCCTCCCCCCTGCCCACGCCCCCGTCTCCCTTCTTTTTAAAATATAGTTTGCTTTTTTAAAGATTTTGATTTGATTATCATGGGTTTTTTTTAGTTGTTTTTTTTATAGGTTTTGCTTAAAGCACACCCCCCCCCCCCCCAACCCCACCCCCCCACCCCACCACCCCCCCACCTTTAGTTTGAGGAAATCTGAAGAGTTGATTTTAGGCATTTTTTGAAGTGGTTGTAGATGCACAAATACATACTGTTTTTATCCAGGTTTTTTCCCCCTCCTCTTTTTTCCCCCCCCATTCTTTCTTTTATAAAGTTGAATTTTGTGAGTTGTGTTCAAAGCTTAGGTTTTTGTCCCTCTAAACATTGACTGAATCTTTTTTCTTTCTTGCTTTTTGTTGTTTTTTGATGTGGTAAAAAGCGAGGTTGAAATGATCAGTGTTATGCTTTTCATGCCCGGAAAACTCAGCATTGCAATTTTCTCAGGCTGTGTGATAACATTCAAACATTGCATAATGGTTGTTCATATCGACCTTCGCTCGTCCAGAGACTGGATTTAGTGGCCTTTGAGCTGCACTTGATCTCTGGGTCTGGTCTGAATCTGAATTTCTGGGTCTGGTCCGAGTCTGAAAGTTACCCTGTTTTCCGTCTTTTTGCTGTTGTTGAAGTTATATTTGTTTGATCAGGATCAAACGTTGAAGGTTTTATTTTTTTCAAGGTACATGGACACAGTCGCACACATAATGATATTTGTGATTTTGTTCTCAATTCAAAGATAATAACTGACGCATTTTCGGCCTTAAGGTTAATGAAATGAGCAAAATAAGAAATAGGAAAAAGACTGTATTAGTATTGAAACATTAGTTTTCCGTGTGTGTGTGATGTGACTGTGTGTGTGTGTGTGTGTGTTAAAAACTTGTCCTCTCATCTCCATATATTATGAGCCCTGTTCATGTCTCGACTAACTCATTCGTTGATGGTGCTGTAGGTTGCTTTTTACTGCAAGACGTTGCGCTGTGTAGATCATCTTTACAGCATTTTTGTTTTGTTTTTGTTGTTGTCAAGGTGAACATCTCTTCTTTTTCCAACAATGTCCACAGTTCCTCTTTCTGGATTGCTCTCAAGACATCAGCTGGGTGGTGCCTGGCTTGTGCATTCCTGAACTGGCTGATTTTGTCAGGTTATGAAGAGGCGAGCAGCGCACATCTGAATTCTGATGTGACGGACAGGCTCAAGCAGCCTCATTCCACGCAGGTGTTTTGCGGCAGTAGTTTAGGTCGAAATGAACCTCAGTTGGACAGAGTTCTTTGTTGCTTTACGTCCACGGAAGCGAGATGGCTTATTAGGGACGGAGTGGGAAGGGGACGAAAGAGTGAAGACTCGACCGTGGAAACTGCGCGTAAAAGACCGGAGAGACCGTGGACTGCCGCCAGAACAATGGAAGTGTTAAGGCGGTGGACAGAGTTTTTAGTTTTTGTCTTTATGTGGTTTTCTAGGCCTTGCTAGTGTGGGGAAAGTCAGTAGTTCAGCTGAGATCTTTGACATTTTGTGAGTTTTCACTTCTGGCAAACTGAAAAGCCAGTAAATGCCTGACTGAGAATAATGAGCTTCGTAATCTTCCAGCTTCGGTGGATATAAATATTATTGTGAACTGGCAATACTTTGGTGTCTGAACTGTGAAGTGAAGAGTGTATGTGTGTGTCACTTGTGGTGAATTAAAGGTGAGTAGAGGGATAATCTTATCAGATTTGGTCTGAATTTTGGAGAGAGGGAGAGAGAGAGAGAGAGAAAGGCCAACAGCAAATCTGGTCTGAGTTTTGGAGAGAGAGAGAGTCCAAACAATTTGTGAATTTTGGAGTGAAAAATTAAACAAACAAGCGCAAGAAAGACCTGAGTCGCTTACAGTAACTCTCACCTGGCATGCGAGTAAATATAAGGTACGTAAACTCCACCGGAGGTACATCCTCAGTGGGATGTATGTACCACTGGTGGAGTTTATGTACCTTGTACTGAGGTCATAACTGGTGGAGTTGATGTACCTTGTATTTACTCGCATGCCAGGTGAGAGTTACTGTAGACAATTCAGGTCTTTGTCGTGCCTGTGATGTCTTTAGAGAGCTAATTAAATCGTTTATTTGTTGATTGTGCACAGGTGCTCTGGGCCTTGCGATGTTTCGTTTTGGAGTAAAGCATTTGTAGGAACCATGCAGTAGGCCCGTGTCTAACTTGTGTGTTTTTTTTGTATTTTTTTTGTATGCTGTTTCTGATGTTCAGTTTCCTGTGCAAGTAAGGCTTTTTCACTGTTGCTTGCATTGTTGTTGTGTGTTCATTGGCTTTTTTGTGGTTGGATCTTATGGTGATGTTTATGAGTGGTTGGATTTTTTTCACTGAAACCATGTATTTTTGGAACCTGCGAATCAATCTCAGTGTTTTCGCGTGCTTGCGTGGTGTTATTTTTGAAAGACGAATGTTCCCCTACGTGGTCCAAGTTGTTCGCTGAATTGCGAGTGGGAGAAAAATGAGCAGCTGATTGTGCTTGATCAGTGTCAGCGATTAGGTGCACTGCTGTCTGATGTCATCAGTTGTGCAAAAGGATTCAGCGAGTTTCCATAGCAACTCATCAGGTTCTGCCTGATCTGATCAGAAACTGCTACGTAACTATGTATCTGCTGCTTTTGCTACAGTGTGAACACACACATACACACACACACATATATGCACTCCACACACACACATATATATGCACTCCACACACACACACAGTGCTTTAACCTGTCCAGTGTTGGTAACTGCTATTCCATTCTCACTGATGCTTTTGTAAGCAGGGTCATCACTGCATCATCTATTTCCGTTCAAGACTGCGTGTGTGAGGTCTCACACAGACCAGGCCATGTACTGCATTTACACGAAAGAACAAGTGCATAACAGTTCTTCATCATAAGAAACTGATGCCCCTTTGATATCATGGGAACATATATATATATATAACAAACACTCTGATTTTTTTTAAAACCAGATTCTCAGTGTGAATGTGCGTCTTCTTTGCTCTTTTCGTATTTTTGCAGTTTGTACGTTTTGGAAAAAGGGCTGTTTGAACTGTGTGTTTGCTGCTGGCATTTAATTTTTGGTTTATTTTTGTGTGAATTGGTCATGAATTTGTTCCTGTTGGTTACATGGAAAAGGCATACATGTACTTGACTAGGTTCTAAGGAAAATCTTCGTGCAATATTTGGTTTATGTTTTCACATGCACTCTCTCTCTTGTAAACTCTCTCACTCACTCTCTCTCTCTCTCACACACACACACACACACACACACACACACACCTGTGACACCCACAGCAACATGAATGTCTGTTGTTGTATTCAGATTTGTAACAGGCACTCCTTTGTCCAGCGTTGTGTAAGAACGGGTCTTTGTACAAGGAACACGACAACCCGTCAGCATTATCATTTTTCTTTGTTGATTTGTTCGTTTGTGTGAGCAACTCTCACGAAGAAGACATTGCATAAGCACAGTCAAGTTATTCAGTTTGTGCCATGATGGTTATAATCTACATTCAGAACAATTTGGTTGTGCATAATGATAACATCATCGGAAAGTGTTCGTATGTTTTTGCTTGGCATTGAATTTCTCTCGTCTGATTATAAACCTTGTACATTTTTTGCTTGACATTGAATTTTTCTTGTCTGATTAAAACACTGCAGCTTAACACAAATTTTGTGTGTTCAGTATTGCATTAAGGTTGTAAAGCCCAGAACATTTTCATGACAGAAATCATCGATGGATTCTTTGGGCTCGCTCTCAAAAAAATGAGAGTACCAAAATACTTTACACCACACAAAATAGCAGTTTTGAACTTAAGATGAACCGACTCTTGACGCCTTTCAGTAGCTCCTGTTCAGACATTTACTGGGAAAACTATCCGACAGCACAGGTGGCTATTTTGCTGCATTTGTCACTGCCTGAGGCATCATATTATTTATACAGGCCTCATTTCACTGCCTAAGGTCTTTCACTGTGGCTGTAAGGCCTTATATTATACAGGCCTCATTTCACTGCTTAAGGCCTTTTTCACTGTGGCTATAAGGCCCAATATTATACAGGCTCCCATTTCACTGCCTAAGGCCTTTTTGACTGTGGCTATAAGGCTCCATATTATACAGGCTTCATTTCACTGCCTTTTTCACTGTGGCTGTAAGGCCCCATATTCATTATTATACAGGCTTCATTTCACTGCCTTTTTCACTGTGGCTGTAAGGCCCCATATTAATTATTATAAAGGCTTCATTTCATTGCCTTTTTCACTGTGGCTGTAAGGCCCCATATTATTTATACAGGCTCCCATTTCACTGCCTAAGGCCTTTTTCACTGTGGCTGTAAGGCCCTATATTATTCAGGCCTCATTTCACTGCCTAAGGCCTTTTTCTCTGTGGCTGTAAGGCCCCATGTTATACAGGCTTCATTTCACTGCCTAAGGCCTTTTTCACTGTGGCTGTAAGGCCCCATATTATTCAGGCTTCATTTCACTGCCTAAGGCCTTTTTCACTGTGGCTGTAAGGCCCAATATTATACAGGCCTCATTTCACTGCCTAAGGTCTTTCACTGTGGCTGTAAGGCCATATATTATACAGGCCTCATTTCACTGCTTAAGGCCTTTTTCACTGTGGCTATAAGGCCCAATATTATACAGGCTCCCATTTCACTGCCTAAGGCCTTTTTCACTGTGGCTGTAAGGCCTTATACAGGCCTCATTTCACTGCTTAAGGCCTTTTTCACTGTGGCTATAAGGCCTAATATTATACAGGCTTCATTTCACTGCTTAAGGCCTTTTTCACTGTGGCTATAAGGCCCCATATTATACAGGCTTCATTTCACTGCCTTTTTCACTGTGGCTGTAAGGCCCTATATTATTTATACAGGCCATTTCACTGCCTAAGGCCTTTTTCACTGTGGCTGTAAGGCCCTATATTCATTATTATACAGGCTTCATTTCACTGCCTTTTTCACTGTGGCTGTAAAGCCCCATATATTATTATACAGGCTTCATTTCACTGCCTTTTTCACTGTGGCTGTAAGGCCCCATATTATTTATACAGGCTCCCATTTCACTGCCTTTTTCACTGTGGCTGTAAGGCCCCATATTATTTATACAGGCTCCCATTTCACTGCTTAAGGCCTTTTTCACTGTGGCTGCAAGGCCCTATATTATACAGAGCTCATTTCACTGCCTAAGGCCTTTTTCACTGTGGCTGCAAGGCCCATATTATACAGGCTCATTTCACTGCCTAAGGCCTTTTCACTGTGGCTTAAGGCCCCATATTATACAGGCCTCATTTCACTGCCTAAGGCCTTTTTCACTGTGGCTGTAAGGCCCCATATTATACAGGCCTCATTTCACTGCTTAAGGCCTTTTTCACTGTGGCTATAAGGCCCCATATTATACAGGCCTCATTTCACTGCTAAGGCCTTTTTCACTGTGGCTGTAAGGCCCCATATTATTTATACAGGCTTCATTTCACTGCCTTTTTCACTGTGGCTGTAAGGCCCTATATTATTTATACAGGCCCCCATTTCACTGCCTAAGGCCTTTTTCACTGTGGCTGTAAGGCCCATATTCATATTATACAGGCTTCATTTCACTGCCTTTTTCACTGTGGCTGTAAGGCCCATATTATTATACAGGCTTCATTTCACTGCCTTTTTCACTGTGGCTGTAAGGCCCCATATTATTTATACAGGCTCCCATTTCACTGCCTAAGGCCTTTTTCACTGTGGCTGTAAGGCCCTATATTATTCAGGCCTCATTTCACTGCCTAAGGCCTTTTTCACTGTGGCTGCAAGGCCCTATATTATACAGGCCTCATTTCACTGCCTAAGGCCTTTTTCACTGTGGCTGCAAGGCCCTATATTATACAGAGCTCATTTCACTGCCTAAGGCCTTTTTCACTGTGGTTATAAGGCCCTATATTATACAGGCCTCATTTCACTGCCTAAGGCCTTTTTCACTGTGGCTGTAAGGCCCCATATTATACAGGCCTCATTTCACTGCCTAAGGCCTTTTTCACTGTGGTTAAGGCCCAATATTATACAGGACTCATTTCACTGCCTAAGGCCTTTTTCACTGTGGCTGTAAGGCCCCATATTATACAGGCCTCATTTCACTGCCTTTTTCACTAGCTGTAAGGCCCCATATTATATATACAAGCCCCCATTTCACTATATCTAAGGCCTTTTTCACTGTGGCTATAAGGCCCCATAATATTTATACAGGCCCCCATTTCACTATGTCTAAGACCCTTTTCACTGTGCCTAAGGCCCCATATTGATACAAGCCTCATTTCTCTATGACTGTGGCTAAGACACCATGCATCTATTCTTCGGCTAATACCCTGTTCCACTGTCTTCACTCTTTAAGCACAACAGAGCACTTGCTGAGGGTGCTGTGCTTAGAATCTCTTGCTGTTGCCCCCCCCCCCCCCCCCTCCCCCACACACACCCTCCCTCCTCCCCCACTCAGCAAAAGTGAAAACTGAAACAGCTACTGGTACAACAAAGTGGAAACAAACCAGCAAAAGTGAAAACAAAAACAAACCAGCGAAAGTGAAAACAGTTAACAACAAAAGTGGAAACACTTGCTTTTGTAAAAAATAACGATCAGTTTATTGACATCAAATTTAATTACATGGAATGTTAATTTACAAATGAACCCTGATCTCGCTTGCATTCACTTCAGCTGCTATTTACACAAAAAACCCACACGGACTAACTACTGTTAACTTCTTTCTAAAAAAAACCCATCGGAACATCACCACCTTCAATCAAAACATGCGCACGCACAAAATTAAAATCATACAACAGGCGTTCATTCTGCATACCACTACATGCCCAGTATCCCCCATACATGCTGATTTGCAGAGGTGTGGCACCCTGAATGGGTCAAACAGATCAAATGTGTTTAGCTGGGGTGGTCTGAAGGTATGGCAGGGTCAGTACCGTACTCTACCACACGCGTCACAGGAAAAACCTGTTCACAGTAAGTAACATCCTCTGCCACATAACAGGTTTGTCAACAGTGCACGGCAACCCCCCCACCACTCCCACCAACCACACTGCAAACCAAAGAATGGTAATGAAAAACAAAAGCTGGACAACTACTGTAATAACAAAACTTCCAATTAAAACAAAAACAAAACAAAAAACTCTGCAGGACTATAACAGAAACCCAAAGCAGTATGTTGTCATTTTTTTTCCCCCACGGAAACTTTCGGTGTTCAGTGAGGTTTTGGGCAGCGCAAACATTTTTTCTTCACAACGACTACACTTCAAAACAAAACAAAAATTAATCTTCAGTTTTCTCTGCCATTCAGACTAATCAAGGCTGCGCAGTGATTTCATTGGGGTTGCACATTATTGATGGTATTCACAAGGAGGATGGCTGAGATCAACTTCATCAAGAAACTATTCGGAGACAAATCCAATCAATACATTCAGTAGAATCAAAGACGTAAAATATGTACCGGGGTAGTCTCTGGCAGAAGCCATCAAGTGAACAGTTGTTCCATTTGGCAAGCTCATAAAATCAGAACTGCAAAAGACAAAAACATCCAGTGAAACGTCCTTCATCTGGCAAGTTTGTAAGATCACACATGCAGAAGAAAAACTAAAAATGATAGTGAAAAGAGCCCTCACCCAGTTTTTGAAGTACTTCCCTGGCAGGTTCTGAGCCAAACTCCAAGCACCGGTTTACAACATCCTTCCTTCAACTACTGCTCTATTTAGTTACGCCATAAGGTCCAGAAAACTGTCAGCTAATGAGCAGTTTTTTGTTGGTGCTCAGACAGTAGTAAGTTTGTTACAAGCAACTCAAATTATATCAGATGTTTGTTTAATAACGACCATGTTGCTTATGCCAGCTCAAATAAAACCAAAATCGTTTGAATTGAGACAGAACTTTTTTTGAACCAGGTGTGGATGTGTCTCATGTTTACGTGCGTGCTTGGGCACTAGGTTGCTTCCACAGTCTTATCAGTACCCAAACCTTTCAGAGGGTGCTGACCGCGTCGGTGGACAGCTGTGCAGATATAAACAGTGCCCCTTCAGTGGCGTAACCAAATCTGGCAGATTTTGGAGGAAGGTGCCGGAAAGCGATGCTCGAAGTGTGGTTCTGAGCATGTAAAAATATCCAACTTTTATTCTACAAAAAGGTTTCTGACAAAGGGGGAGACAAAAACTGTACATCAGAGTGAGAAATCTGGACAACAAAATGTCAAACGTGATGTTGTTCAACTTACTGCAGACAGGAAGGGACATAATTTATTGACTTCACTGTACAATACTATAGAATCTTCAGGACAGGGTGCTGGGGTAAGCCCCCAGCCCCACGAAAGGCAGCAAGGATAGCTCAGCGATTAGAGCGGCTGGGCTCCTGACTAAAAGGTCACGAGTTCGAGTCCCTGCAGGAGTGGCGGGAGAATTTTCTTCTCCAGGGTCAACTTTCTGTGCTGATTTGATTTTAGTATCCGTTTCACCGCCGTGTTACCGCAGCAGCCTGTAAAAGATCCTGGTCATTCTGT
Organism: Alviniconcha marisindica; assembly: GCA_018857735.1. Taxonomy (NCBI): domain Eukaryota; kingdom Metazoa; phylum Mollusca; class Gastropoda; family Provannidae; genus Alviniconcha; species Alviniconcha marisindica. The sequence continues at coordinate 51,028 of JABMCL010002166.1, read as the reverse complement.
CAAAAGTGCAGGTGGCAGGTTACGGCTAAACACACATGCACCCTAGCCTACCTATGTGGCTTTGAATGAAATGACACTGTAAACTGGTGCATGGTTGTATGGTGTGCACAGAATATGCGCCGAGATGACAGCAGTTTCATGTGTCCCCAGACGTGCAACAACCAAACAGTGCTGTCAGAACACCACTTCGGTGGATTTGTTTTTTTTTAAACACTACAAAAGCATACGGTCACTCTCATTCACAACGACGTACGACAAGAGTGCATTGAGTCTGCTCGAGAGCCGAGAACAGCGCCATATACAAGCTATCAATAATAATAAACGCACACAGAATGTATCTTAAGAATATAGAGGATCTTTAATTATAAATGTAAATAAGTAGACTTTTTTCCCTTTTTACACTGACTAGCAGTAGTAGTAGTTCACAGCAGTAAACATCTACATCACACCATTCCAAAACTTGGGCAAAGCTTGTACAAAGTCAGTGGTGAACATCTCGGAACTGTAAACACAGGACATCTGAATCGAACACGAGACCATGCACAATCGCGCCCATCAAATAACGCCATCCAAAAGTTCAAACGCACATACTAGGTTTCTTACAGAAGATCACAAGTTTATACCTCACATTTGGGCACTAGTCTTGTCATACAATTGTCGTGCTTTTGTCATATGTTTGTCACATTTTGCACCCGTCTTGTGACGTTTACTGTGCCGCCCGCCCCCATCCCCACGCTGTGACTTCTTCAAGACCTTGCACCCTAGTCTTGTGACTTGCATAAGACAGCCCCCACCCCACATCTTCTGACTTCTTTAAAACCATGCCTCCGCTCTTGTGACTATGAGTAAGACCCTACCCCCTTGTTTTGCGACTACTATAAGACCATCACCCCACATCTTATTTCTTTAAAACCTTGCCCCCCCCCCCCCCCCCCCCGTGACTATGACCTTCCATTTATCTCTAAGACTTCCGCCCCCCCCCCCCCAAACGTCTTTAAAACCTTGCAACCGTGCCCCCCCCCCCCCCCCATTCTTGTGACTAGACCCTGCACCCCCCCCCCCACAGTGTTGTGATTCTATAAGACCCCCCCCCCCCCCCCCCCCCCATTGGTCTAGCACATCCTGGGAACTTTGATAGTATTGGTCATTAGATGAGGTTAGACGGGATCTCTTGCTGTATTGCACAGCTTGAAACGTCCTTACAAAATGTGCCATCTCCAATGGTGTACAAGTATCCCTCATGTGTCGGCTTCAGTCAAAGGTGTATATATATATATATACAGTACAGCAGTGGCAATTTTACTTTATAAAATACACATGCAAAGCACACACACAGACACAAGCACACACGCACAGACACAAGCACACACGCACAGACACACACACAGAAGCATGTTCACACACACACACACACACACCAACGCACACACCCCTAAACTTAACACGGATGAAAGTTGCTATGTATGTACATCATGCAGAAGAGGGATAAAAATTTCAAAAAGACACCATTATCTGATGTAAAAAGCAACTGGTCGACAACCAGACCATACCCGCATCCACACTTGGTCAAAGCTGTACTCACGCAGCAAACAGGCAGCACTGCTCCGTTTACAGAATTATACATAGCCCCGGCAACTGAGACCCACAAAATGGCTTCTGCCCTGAACTGTGTCCCAAAGGAACAAAAACACCAAGAAAGCAGTGCCAAAGGGACGTCTTAAACCGCTCGGCGTCAAGCGAATTTCTGTCCTAGAGGTTTCTTTTCTGAGGTTCCCACAACAGCTGTGACAGCATAGTTACAGTATTACAACAAGCATCACGTTTCAAAAGAATCCTTAAAGTTTTGCAGAAAAAAAATCAAATAAAAAGAGACACCAAACATCCAACATACACTGTGTGAGTGCGCAAGTGACAGAATATTTAACTGAGAATGTGATTAGGATATATATATATATATATATATATATATATATATATATATATATATATATATATATACACGTCATTCAATGCAGCTACAAAATATAAAACACTACAATTCTGCCACTGAAAATAAGTCTGCACCACGCAAGTGATACAGACATAAAGCAAGAAAGACAAGACTCAAAATAACCTTAAACAGACTCAGAATACACCGAAAACAACACTAGCGAGACATGACTCAGAATACACCTAAAACAACACTAGCGAGACATGACTCAGAATACACATAAAACAACACTAGCGAGACATGACTCAGGATACACCTAAAACAACACTTGCAAGACATGACTCAAAACACACCTAAAACAACACTAGCAAGACATGACTCAAAACACACCTAAAACAACAGTAGCAAGACAAGACTCAAAATACACCTAAAACAACATTAGTAGTGAGTTGTTGTTGTTGCTGATGTTGAAAGAGCTGACAACGCCTTTAACAGAACACAGGAATATAAACAAATACTGTTTCACAGATTTCAGCAAGAACTACATGAGGTACGGTGCCAAGGCCAAACACATTAAAAGAAACACCAAACAAACAAACAGACAACGGAAAAGCATGGATTTCTAGTACCATTACACATGGTGGACAACTTCCTAGTAATCTCAGGACTCTATTCCCAACTGTGTGAAAGTATGACAAACGAAACCAAGAAATATCAGACGCTGGCATAACAGAATTTATATGATGATGGTGTGGGGCTTCATGTCCTCGGATGTTGGGTTGACATATTAGGGACAAACTGTAACAGAATTCACACACAAGACTTCTCCATTTTATATCCCTTTCATTTCTTACTTTAAAAAAATCCAAAAAATTGTTTGACATCCGTATCCCAGCAAAATTCGATTTTAAAAATGGCTTCACTTCATTTTTTATATATAAATGGGGCCGTTTAAACTACGGTCAGGGCCGAGCCCACACTCCGCTCCTGCAGGACCCAGGTACTACGGCCAGGGCCAAGCCCACACTCCGCTCCTGCGGGACCCAGGTCGCTGCATCAGCATCTGTAATCTGAACCAGACTTGGATCAGAATGTCACTGTCATTATCTCTCCAAACACGCCGTCTGTGCGCTACACTTCCAGACCGCAGCTCTGCGTTCTCTCGACAGCAGATGATGTGCTTCATTGTCCCCTAGTGGAAATCTGGGCAGCTTCATCTGAGGCTGGGTAAGGCACAGCAGTCCCAGGAGCAGCGCTACCCATTCCTACCAGTGCGTGCAGCACTTCCGTGTGTCCAACAGTGGGGGTAGGGGGATAGCTCAGTGGTTGGAGCGTCGGACTCCTGATCGAAAGGTCCCGGGTTCAAGACCCGGCAGGAGCGGCGGGAGAAGTTTCTTCTCCGGGGTCAACGTTCTGTGCTGACTCTTATTTCGGTAGCCGTTCCACCCCCCCCGTGTTACCGCGGTGGCGCGTAAAAGATCCCGGTCGTTCTGCCAGAAGCGCAGGTGGCAGGTTACAGCTAAACACGCATACACCCTACCTATGTGGCTTTGAATGAAGCGACACCGGAACCTGGTGCATGGCTGAATGGCGTACACAGAACCTGCGCCGTTGCGGCAGCATTTCACGTGGCACCAGCCATGCAACAACCAAAGAGCGCTATCAGTACACCGCTTCCGTGGATATGAATAATAATACGCGCTATAAAAGGCTGCCGTCACTCGTTCAGAATCACACGCGACATGTGCGCAGTGAGTCTGCCCGAGAGCAGAGAGTAGCGCTATATATAAAAGCTGTGAATAATAATAGTGGTATGGCTGCCAGTTTAGTACTTCTTTGTCCCTCGTGGAAAATTCATGTCACCTCACCTGAGGCCGAGAAAGGCACAGCACCACAAAAGCAGCGATACCCATTCCTATCAATGCGTGCAGTACTTTTGTGTGTCCAAACAGTGGTGTGGCTGCAAGTGTTTCAGCAATTTTTAGTCTCCCTCTCCAAATTTTCAAGACTTACGTGGGTGTTGGCAAACAGAAAACTCAGGGAGCTGAATGAGAGAAACGAATGCAGAGTGCGATATGAATACAGGCATGTTATTTCAATATCAGTACATTATTTAGTCCCCCCCCCCCCCCCCCCCCTCCCCCCAATCACCATCCCCAAATCATTAAGTTTTAACAAATCCAGAGTATGATGCGAATACGGGCATGTTATTTCACTATCAGTGCATTATTTAGCTACCCCCCCCCCCCCATCCCTCTCCCCCCACACCCCTCACCACCATCCCCCAAGCATAACATTAACAAATCCAGAGTATGATGTGAATACGGGCATGTTATTTCAATATCAGTGCATTATTTAGCTACCCCCCCCCCCCCAACCCCCATCCCTCTCCCCCCACACCCCTCACCACCACCCTCCCTCTCCCCCCACACCCCTCACCACCACCCTCCAAGCATAACAAATCCAGAGGATGATGTGAATACGGGCATGTTATTTCACTATCAGTGCATTATTTAGCTTTGCCCCCCCCCCCCCCCCCCCCCCCACACACACCCAACACCCCCTTCCCCACACCCACCAACCCACCACCATCCCCCAAGCATTCAGTTTTAACATTGGATTTTTAAAAAAAAATGATGGAGCAAATCATTCTGTTTCTTGGTTTCCATTAGGCTGCTTGGCCTTGACACCCGTTTCCACAGTGACTGCTTGCTTAGCAACAGAGCAAAATGACCCCGACAGCCGTGCAGAAAAGTCCGTTCTACAAGCTGACGTCAAAGAGGTGCTCGCTGGACAGCGTGGTGCGAGCGAAAAGGATGTCTGACTTTGCGTTGAGCCAGTAAACAAACACCAATGACAGCACGAAGAGTATGACACCCACTGAGAGAACTTGAGTCTGAAAAACACAAAGAAAAAAACTTCAACAATATACACCATGCTAATGTTCCTTTCTAGTACATTGCTATTGAGGAAGAAAAGCTGGTGAGCACACTGACAATATATGTATATATTCAACCAAATGTATAATGGTCAACTTTCAATACAGCAGAACTAGTTTGACATGAGCCAGTACACCACCCATGGGGATCAAAATGAATGGTTGCATCCCCCATGGGGACCAAAATAAATAGTTGCATCACCCATGGGGACCAAAATAAATAATTACATCACCCACAGGGATCAAAATAAATAGTTAATCACCCATAGGGTTCAAAATAAATGGTTGCATCACCCATGGGGACCAAAATAAATAGTTTCATCATTCATGGGGACCAAAATAAATAATTACATCACCCACAGGGATCAAAATAAATAGTTAATCACCCATAGGGATCAAAATAAATGGTTGCATCACCCATGGGGACCAAAATTATTAGTTACATCACCCATGGGGACCAAAATAAATAGTTACATCACCCATGGGGACCAAAATAAATAGTTACATCACTCATGGGAACCAAAATAAATAGTTACATCACCCATGGGGACCAAAATAAATAGTTACATCACCCATGGGGACCAAAATAAATAGTTCCATCACCCATGGGAACCAAAATGAATAGTTACAGCACACACACAGGACTCTGGACCCTACAGAAGTGGTCTAGTGACAGAGGCAGTACCTCACTACACATACAGAACCCTGGACCCTATAAAAGTGGTCTGTGACACAGATGGTACCTCACTACACACACAGGACACTGGACCCTACAGAACTGATCTAGTGACACAGGCAGTACCTCACTACACATACAGAACCCTGGACCCTATAAAAGTGGTCTGTGACACAGATGGTACCTCACTACACACACAGGACACTGGACCCTACAGAACTGATCTAGTGACACAGGCAGTACCTCACTACACATACAGAACCCTGGACCCTATAAAAGTGGTCTGTGACACAGATGGTACCTCACTACACACACAGGACACTGGACCCTACAGAACTGATCTAGTGACACAGGCAGTACCTCACTACACATACAGAACCCTGGACCCTATAAAAGTGGTCTATGACACAGATGGTACCTCACTACACACACAGGACACTGGACCCTACAGAACTGATCTAGTGACACAGGCAGTACCTCACTACACATACAGAACCCTGGACCCTATAAAAGTGGTCTGTGACACAGATGGTACCTCACTACACACACAGGACACTGGACCCTACAGAACTGATCTATTGACACAGGCAGTACCTCACTACACATACAGAACCCTGGACCCTATAAAAGTGGTCTGTGACACAGATGGTACCTCACTACACACACAGGACACTGGACCCTACAGAAGCGGTCTGTGACACAGACAGTACCTCACTACACACAACGACCAAAATGTTACAGATGGTACCTCACTACACCAGAACTGGACCTACAGAAGTCTAGTGACACAGACAGTACCTCACTACACAACAGAACCCTGGACCCTATAGAAGTGGTCTGTGACACAGATGGTACCTCACTACACAGACACTGGACCCTACAGAGGCGTGTCTGTGACACAGCGGTACCTCTACACATACAGCCACAGGACCCTACAGAAGTGGTCTGTGACACAGATGGTACCTCACTACACACACAGGACCCTGGACCCTAAGAAGTGGTCTGTGACACAGGGTACCTCACTACACACAGACCTGGACCCTATAGAAGTGGTCTGTGACACAGATGGTACCTCACTACACAAGCACACTGGACCCTACAGAGTGGTCTGTGACACAGACAGTACCTCACTACACACATGACTGACCCTATAGAAGTGGTCTGTGACACAGACGGTACCTCACTCACACACATCAGCTGACCCTACAGAAGTGGTCTGTGACACAGACGGTACCTCACTACACGCACAGGACCCTACAGAGGCGGTCTGTGACACAGACGGTACCTCACACACGCACAGGACCCTACAGAGGCGGTCTGTGACACAGATGGTACCTCACTACACCACAGGACCCTACAGAGGCGGTCTGTGACACAGACGGTACCTCCCCTACACGCACAGGACCCTACTAGAGGCGGTCTGTGACACAGACGGTACCTCACCACACACACTGGACCCTACAGAGGCGGTCTGTGACACAGACGGTACCTCACTACACAGACGGACCCTACAGAGGCGGTCTGTGACACAGACGGTACCTCACTACATGCACAGGACCCTACAGAGGCGGTCTGTGACACAGACTGGTACCTCACTACACGCACAGGACCCTACAGAGGCGGCTGTGACACAGACGGTACCTCACCACACCACAGGACCCTACAGAGGCGGCCTGGACACAGAGGTACCTCACACACGCACAGGACCCTACAGAGGCGGCCTGTGACACAGACGGACCTCACCACACGCACAGGACCCTACAGAGGCGGCCTGTGACACAGACGGACCTCACCACACGCACAGGACCCTACAGAGGCGGCTGTGACACAGACGGACCTCACCACACGCACAGGACCCTACAGAGGCGGCTGTGACACAGACGGACCTCACCACACGCACAGGACCCTACAGAGGCGGCCTGTGACACAGACGGACCTCACCACACGCACAGGACCCTACAGAGGCGGCCTGTGACACAGACGGACCTCACCACACGCACAGGACCCTACAGAGGCGGCCTGTGACACAGACGGACCTCACCACACGCACAGGACCCTACAGAGGCGGCCTGTGACACAGACGGCACCTCACCACACGCACAGGACCCTACAGAGGCGGCCTGTGACACAGACGGCACCTCACCACACGCACAGGACCCTACAGAGGCGGCCTGTGACACAGACGGCACCTCACCACACGCACAGGACCCTACAGAGGCGGCCTGTGACACAGACGGCACCTCACCACACGCACAGGACCCTACAGAGGCGGCCTGTGACACAGACGGCACCTCACCACACGCACAGGACCCTACAGAGGCGGCCTGTGACACAGACGGCACCTCACCACACGCACAGGACCCTACAGAGGCGGCCTGTGACACAGACGGCACCTCACCACACGCACAGGACCCTACAGAGGCGGCCTGTGACACAGACGGCACCTCACCACACGCACAGGACCCTACAGAGGCGGCCTGTGACACAGACGGCACCTCACCACACGCACAGGACCCTACAGAGGCGGCCTGTGACACAGACAGCACCTCACCACACACAGTATCCTGGACCCTATAGAGGCGGTCTGTGACACAGATGGTACCTCACTACACGCACAGGACCCTACAGAGGCGGTCTGTGACACAGATGGTACCTCACTACATGCACAGGACCCTATAGAGGCGGTCTGTGACACAGACGGTACCTCACCACACACACGGTATCCTGGACCCTAGAGAAGCGACCTAGCAACACAGGCAGGGTGTATCCATCTGCAAGGGTCCCTCAAAACAGGTTCAGCCGTGCTTATTACACTGGTCTGCAGGGAAAGCAGGCAGACACAGGGCAGCGCTACCAGCCTAGTACAGCCCTTACTTTGATCAGATTTTTTTTTTCTCTCTCTCTCTCTCTCTCTCTCTCTCTCTCTCTCTCTCCATTTTCAGTCATGATTTTAAAAACAATTTCACAACAATCAAGCAAATATTATAAAACAGTGTCAAAGTACAAGCCCCAGTGTCCATCCAATAAAGTGGCTAATTGCGAAAACACTAAGTGATATAACATTCAAATTCAAATTAAAAAACCCTGTAATTATCCCACAAGGGGCAATTTTGTTGTGGTCACCGCGGGGCTCATCAAAGGATGAATACATAAAGTTAAAAAGAGCAATACAACAACAAACACAACACCACCAACAAAAGGGTCAATAAGGATATGATGAACATCATAATTAAAGATTGAAATAAAACGCTCAATAAATGTGAAAGTGTTCAGCACAGCTGATAACAAACACATGCAAACCGAGGATCTCATGCAGCAGCAAGCCCATGCAGCAGTACACATAGCATCAGCGCTCTCCAGCAACTGACTGCAGCATGCAGCAAGTGTGACTGCAGTACACTCATATTAGCCGTGTGAATGTTTACGTACAGGTGTGACTGCAGTACACTCATATTAGCCATGTGAATGTTTACGTACAGGTGTGACTGCAGTGCACTCATATTAGCCATGTGAATGTTGACGTACAGGTGTGACTGCAGTACACTCATATTAGCCAAGTGAATGTTTACGTACAGGTGTGACTGCAGTGCACTCATATTAGCCATGTGAATGTTTACGTACAGGTGTGACTGCAGTACACTCATATTAGCCAAGTGAATGTTTACGTACAGGTGTGACTGCAGTGCACTCATATTAGCCAAGTGAATGTTTACCTACAGGTGTGACTGCAGTGCACTCATATTAGCCAAGTGAATGTTTACGTACAGGTGTGACTGCAGTGCACTCATATTAGCCAAGTGAATGTTTACCTACAGGTGTGACTGCAGTGCACTCATATTAAGCCAAGTGAATGTTTACGTACAGGTGTGACTGCAATGCACTCATATTAGCCAAGTGAATGTTTACCTACAGGTGTGACTGCAGTGCACTCATATTAACCAAGTGAATGTTTACGTACAGGTGTGACTGCAGTGCACTCATATTAGCCAAGGGAATGTTTACGTACAGGTGTGACTGCAGTACCCCTCATATTAACCAAGTGAATGTTTACCTACAGGTGTGACTGCAGTGCACTCATATTAACCAAGTGAATGTTTACGTACAGGTGTGACTGCAGTGCACTCATATTAGCCAAGGGAATGTTTACCTACAGGTGTGACTGCAGTACACTCATATTAACCAAGTGAATGTTTACGTACAGGTGTGACTGCAGTGCACTCATATTAGCCAAGCGAATGTTTACCTGCAGGTGTGACTGCAGTGCACTCATATTAGCCACGTGCATGCTTACGTACAGGTGTGTTAACAACAAAGAAAAAGAAAAGAAAAGAAAAAAAGAGAGCAAGGAAACATACTTCATTAGAACTGACAAAAGGGCGACACTGGTTAAAATGTGCAGCGCTGAGTTAAACCAGACAGAGAGCTCTGTAGTTCAGATGGGCGGAGACGAAGACTCCCACAGCTCGACATCAACTGAGCAGCGATGCAACACCGAGCAGGACCCGAACACTCGTTTCATACAACAGTGAAAGCTGTTGAGCGTGCCCATTTTTAAGAGGCAGGGAGAGGTCAGGCCCTGGCAGTCAGTCAGCTGCGTTACGCCTTCAAAGGTGCGACAGGAAGGAATCATTACGCCTTCAAAGATGCGACAGGGAGGAATCATTACGCATTAAAAAATGCGATAGGCAGGAACTGCAAGTGCAATGCCCTCGTTACACAGAAAACTGCTGACAGCAGTTAACGCTGTCAGAGCCAACCCTGCTCCGGCCCGTATGTCTCTGCCTCATGTACGAAGGAGCGCCAGTTTTTGTGACGGGGCGCACCTTTCAGTTCGGTAAGTAAGTAAGTAAACATGGTGCTTAATGTCCACAGGAACCACGAGGCTTATTAGGGATGGGTATTCAGCTCAGATGATGATGATGATGATGAAGTGACGCTTCATGTCCTCAGATGTCAGTTGACATGTTAGGGACAAGTTGTGACCAATGCCAAAGCACGGTGCAATAATTCTTTAACGTCCACGGAAACCAGAAGGCTCGTTAGGACGGACAGCCCGGACGGCCACCTTGACTCTCACACAGCTCCCGAACTATTCAGTTCAGTTCAGTTCTTGCCTAGATATAACTGTCATGGCTGGCTGGGCGTAAAAAACAAACACTTTCCTTCCTCCTTCTTTCCAGTTCAGTTCATTTCGGCTCAAGATGGTATCTACATGCTGGGAAATTCCCACATGCACTCTGCCGCAGCTGAGCTCTCAGACGTTGCCCAAGTACTGCTCTACATATTTTAACTAACTGTATATAATTATACACAATAGGGTCAAACCCCAAATGAGAGACCGTCCCCCTTCTACGACCACTTTACCACCATATTTCACGTTTTCTTTAAAAATTTATATTAAAATAAGGTCTCCCCACCATGCTTTTTTCTCTTCTTTTTTCTCTCACTCCCCCCCCCCCCCCCCCTTTTTTTTTTTAAAGTAAAAAACTGAAAGGGACTTCATGAAAAGCTACTGATGAGTAGATATCAAATGACAGGCATGAGAATTTCCACACAAACATAGCGTGTTCACAGTGCCAGATGAACACAAGCCACACATCATTCAGTTACATATTATGAGCATACAACCAGCAAATGAAGCAGCAGAACATCTGATCAGTTCATGATTATGACTAGTATCGGAAAAGAAAACAGAAGCAGTCAACTTTTATCTTATAAAGAACAGTAAGGGAGAGGGAGAAAAAAAGGAGAGAAAAAAAGAGGGGGGGGGGGGGGGGGGGGGTAGTCGGTAGGACTGGGCGGAGTTTTATGGGTGTATAAAATCAGTCTCAAATGAGAGAGAGTGAGAGAGAGAGAGAGAGAGAGAGAGAGAGAGAGAGAGAGAGAGAGAGAGAGAGAGAGAGAGAGAGAGAGACAGACAGACAGACAGACAGACAGACAGACAGACAGACAGACAGACAGACAGACAGACAGAGAAAGAGAAAAAGAAAAAACTCAAACCCTAGCAAATTTCCTCCGCACACATAATTATATATTAATTTTACTTCTTTAGTTGTTCTTTTTCTCTTTTTTTCTTCTTCTCTTTTTTTAAAGGATCCACAACAACAAAATGAGAAAGAATTTACAACACCAACCAAAACAAAAACAAAACAAACAAAAAAGCTTAGCTGTTCACAGCTGCACCCTTCTCGAGAGTTTTCTTCAACAACGTCTAGTTTTCATGCAGTGTACAACAAGAACCAAGCAGAAGAGAGCGGGAGAGAAAACGACAACAAAAGAACAGATCAGGCAAAACTGACACTGACGGCGTGAAAAACTGGGCCAAGACTCTAAATTCACCCCCAGACCGCTGACCTCCATTTCGAAAGGGATCGTTAAAAACATTTTACGCTACCAGTTTCAGTTCAGTTCAAGATATCTATGCGCTCAAAATTGACACTGACGGTGTGAAAAACTGGGCCAACGCACTCAATTCACCCCCAGACCGCTGACCTCCATTTCAAAGGGATCGTTAAAAACATTTTACACTACCAGTTTCAGTTCAGTTCAAGACGACATCTATGCGCTCGGAAAAGCCCATATGTGCTCCCTCCCCCAGTCTCTCTGAAGCCTCCCCAACGTTGCCTCTGAAATGACTCCATGTTCGTCTGGTTGACGATGACCCTCTCTCGTCCTGACCGGTCCCCCGACCCTGGCTCGGCTCACACTGCCCACGCTTCGGCACTTACACCTGCGATCTGTGCCAGACTTTGATCCAGACATCGTCGTCATCGCCCCAGTCTACCGTGATGCTCATAAACCTCCCACTTTCAGCGTTTCCGAACTTTGAGAATGACGTCAGATGGCGTGCAACGGAATGCGAGCCACGCTCGGCCCTGCTCCGCAGCTCAGCTGAACATGGCTCGCATCCGTCCCAGGTCAGCCAAGTGTCAATGCAGAATCTGGGACTCAGAGCTCCACCCTGAAATGTCTGCCAGTGTAAATGAAACAGATTTTTTAAAAGTTGAAAAAAGGAAAGGGGGTGGGTGGGGGAGGGGAGGGTCTGACCTTGAAAAAGGAAAGAAAAAGCTTCCAGTTCCGACCATCCCAGGGGATGACTGGGAAAACCAGGGTTAAAAAAAAAAGAAAAAAAAGTTGAATGCAGGGAGAACGCAAGAGCAAAAAGTTACGAAGAATGCTTAATTAATATTTAACACAACTCTGCACGTTATGCTGTGTCTTAAATCAAATAAGCGTTCTCCTTCGCCTTTCGTGTGTTTGGATTTTGTCTTAGAATGCTAGCAGTTGTCCTTCTTTCAATTGAGTTTTTCAATTTCTGTTTTTACTTGAATAGGTCTACTGCTGAATTACACAAAATGAAAGCCAAATAAAGTTATATGAACCAGGAAGGCGGAAATTAGAAGAAGAAGAAAAAATAAATCCTGGCGGCAAGTGAAGCATGTAAGGCTATAATCTCAAGGAACCTTCGATAGCTCTGGCCTCTCATCGCACGGGGGCTTCAATTTCAGCCTCTGCAGTGCCCTACCCTACCACGCATGTGCTCATAAAAAAATAAAAACCGCAACCTGTAACACAGAGTTGACTACAGGGTGGTGTGGGGGAGGGGGGGGGGGGGGGGGGGGGGGGGCGGTGCAAAAACAGTGGCCCTACTCTGCTGAGAAAAACAATGAAACAGTTAACACCACCGAGTTTCGGCCACATTTCCCCAGCGAAGAGTGTGTTTTTTCTCTCTACCCGGACCGAAAAAGCTGAGGTCAGCACTCTTTAGGGGCAAGTTTAGGAGACAGCGCAAAGCAAAAGAATGAGTGAACAGCAACAAAAACGGCAGAAAAAGAAAAAGGGGTCACCACAGCACTACAAGGGGGCCTTGCACCATCCCAGCAGGCCTGTTAGATGCTGTGTGCGTGCGTGTGCATGCGTGCACGCGCGCTTACACACCTCAAGTGGACGCGTCTGGTGTGGCGTTTTGAAACAAAACATCTGCGCTCGAGTTGATGAAATACACGGCTACCAACGAGACCAGGAGAAACCCTATCCCCACCGTTAAAGTAAGCACCTGCAATTCAAACCAGCGTCAAAAACAAGTTGGTCAAAAACATCATCATCAGGAAAAAAAGAAAAGAAGAAAAAAAAAAAAAAAAATCATTAGACAAAATGATTTAAAATTTAAAAATGAATGAAAAAAGCACACGAGTAAATAAACAAACAAATCCAAAGAGACGATAAGATGAAGAAGAAAAAACATCACACATGCACACAAAAAATCAGCCACAAAAAGAGCTGATTACAGTAATGTATCAACAACAAAAAACACCCACAACAACAACAAAAACTTTTTCCCCCTTACTGAAAACTGTACAAAAAACACACACCCAGCAACACTCCTTTAGATTTCATTCAAAGCTGAGTTAGAAAACATGCGACGAATAAGAAGAAGCCCGCGAGGAACCCAAGTTATCAGCTGCACCATAACCCTTCCTCTGAAGCCACTCCCGCCAGCTTGTCTGCGAAGGAAACTCCGCACCAAGTCTGGACACGTGGGTAACCATGAAATCCCTGCATGCACTTGACAAAATAACACTGAAAACCCCTGAAATTACAGTGGCACAGGAAAGGGTCCCAAAAAGTTCATAAAAAAATAAATTAAAAAAATACAGAGAGAGAGAGAGAGAGTGAGAGAGAGAGAGAGAGAGAGAGAGAGAGAGAGAGAGAGAGAGAGAGAGAGAGAGAGAGAGAGAGAGAGAGAGAGAGAGAGAAGCAGATTCATTCTTAAAGTGCAAGAGAGCACAGCCATCAGGCCAACTGGACAAAGGAATAAAGATGTTAGAGTTCAGTGTTGCCTTACGTCCACAGAGACCTTAAGGACTATTAGGGACGGGGGGAGCCCAGGACGTCCACCTCGACTTTCACACAGCTCCGTCAAGCTCAGTTAAAGTTCACTGTTGCTTTACGTCCGCAGAGATTGTATGGACTATTAGGGACGGGGGGAGCCCAGGACGTCCGCCTCGACTTTCACACAGCTCCGTCAAGCTCAGTTAAAGTTCACTGTTGCTTTACGTCCGCAGAGATTGTATGGACTATTAGGGACGGGGGGAGCCCAGGACGTCCGCCTCGACTTTCACACAGCTCCGTCAAGCTCAGTTAAAGTTCAATGTTGCTTTACGTCCGCCGAGATTGTATGGACTATTAGGGACGGGGAACCCAAGACGGCCACCTCGACTTTCGCACAGCTCCGTCAAGCTCAGTTAAAGTTCACTGTTGCTTTACGTCCGCAGAGATTGTATGGACTATTAGGGACGGGGGGAGCCCAGGACGTCCGCCTCGACTTTCACACAGCTCCGTCAAGCTCAGTTAAAGTTCAATGTTGCTTTACGTCCGCAGAGGTTGTATGGACTAGTATCAGGGACAGGAAGCCCAGGACGGCCACCTCCACTTTCACACAGCTCCGTCAAGCTCAGTTAAAGTTCACTGTTGCTTTACGTCCGCAGAGATTGTATGGACTAGTATCAGGGACAGGAAGCCCAGGACGGCCACCTCCACTTTCACACAGCTCCAAAAGATGCTAGCTTGTGTAACTGCAACTAAATAATACCTCCACCCCCACCCCCCCACCATCCCCACCCCCCCAAAAAAAAAATCACTGCCTCCTCCAAACCAGTTCACACACAAATCAAACATAAACTGTACATCAAACACACACAGCAGAGAAAATAAACCAAAAAAGCAAATGAATTCAATCTGCATATGGCAAACAAGAGAGAGAGCGAGAGTGAGAGTGTGGGGAAGGGGGGCAGAGAGAGAGAGAGAGAGAGAGGGGCTGACACTGAGAGAGAGACTGAGACACAAAGGTGACAGAATAAATGCAATGCAGTGCTGAGTTACCATGCAGTAAAAAAAACAGAGAGTTCTTACCTCAGCGCGTTTGCTTGGTATCAAGAACACGCGCACTTTAAAGAAGTCCCACCGGGACTCTGTCCACGTGGAGTATTTCCCTGACTTCCAGTCATAATCTGAAAATACACCAGTCATAATCTCAACAAACACCAGTCATAATCTCAACAAACAGCAATATAATCTGAACACACAGCAATCACATACACAGTGTGGAGTATTTCCCCCAGCTTCCAGTCATAATCTGAACAAACACCAGTCATAATCTGAACAAACACCAGTCATAATCTGAACAAACACCAGTCATAACCTGAACAAACACCAGTCATAATCTGAACAAACACCAGTCTGATCTGAACAAATACCAGTCATAATCTGAACAAACACCAGTCATAATCTCACAAAAACACCAGTCATAATCTGGAGAAAGAAAAAAACACCAGTCATAATCTGAACAAACACTAGTAATAATCCAAAAATAACATCAGTCATAATCTCAAAAAAACACCAGTCATAATCTCAACAAACACCATTCATAATCCCAACAAACAGCAATCACATACACAGTGTGGAGTATTTCCCAAACTTCCAGTCATAATCTGAACACACACCAATTATAATCTGAACAAACACCAGTCACACAGACACACTGTGGAATATTTCCCCGACTTCTGGTCATAATCTGAACAAACACCGGTCATAATCGGAGCAAACACCAGCCAAATACACAGTGTTGAGCATTTCCCCAACTTCCAGTCATAATGTCTGAACAAGCACCAATCACATACACAGTGTTATTTCCCTCAACTTCCGGTCATACTCTGAACAAACACCAATCACATACACAGTGTTGATTATTTTTCCTGACTTCCAGTCACAACCTGAACAAAACGGCAATCACATACACAGCATAGTCGGTGCTGACCACACTTCCAGTCATACTCTCAACAAAACAGCAATCACATACACAGCATAGTCGGTGCTGACCACACTTCCAGTCATACTCTCAACAAACACCAATCACATACACAGCATAGTTGGTGCTGACCACACTTCCAGTCATAACCTGAACAAAACAGTAATCACATACACAGCATAGTCGGTGCTGACCACACTTCCAGTCGTACTCTGAACAAAACAGCAATCACATACACAGCATAGTCGGTGCTGACCACACTTCCGGGTCATACTCTGAACAAACACCAATCACATACACAGCATAGTCGGTGCTGACCACACTTCCAGTCATACTCTCAACAAACACCAATCACATACACAGTGTTATATCCCTCAACTTCCGGTCATGCTCTGAACAAACACCAATCACATACACAGTGTTGATTATTTTTCCTGACTTCCAGTCACAACCTGAACAAAACGGCAATCACATACACAGCATAGTCGGTGCTGACCACACTTCCAGTCATACTCTCAACAAAACAGCAATCACATACACAGCATAGTCGGTGCTGACCACACTTCCAGTCATACTCTCAACAAACACCAATCACATACACAGCATAGTTGGTGCTGACCACACTTCCAGTCATAACCTGAACAAAACAGTAATCACATACACAGCATAGTCGGCGCTGACCACACTTCCAGTCGTACTCTGAACAAAACAGCAATCACATACACAGCATAGTCGGTGCTGACCAACTTCCAGTCATACTCTGAACAAAACACAATCACATACACAGCATAGTCGGTGCTGACCACACTTCCAGTCATACTCTCAACAAACACCAATCACATACACAGTGTTATTTCTCCTCAACTTCCAGTCATACTCTGAACAAACAGCAATCCACATACACAGTGTTGATTACCCGACTTCCAGTCATAACCTGAACAAAACAGTAATCACATACACAGCATAGTCGGGCTGACCACACTTCCAGTCGTACTTGAACAAACAGCAATCCATACACAGTTCGGTGCTGACCACACTTCCAGTCATACTCTGAACAAACACCAATCACATACACAGCATAGTCGGTGCTGACCACACTTCCAGTCATACTCTGAACAAACACCAATCACATACACAGTGTTATTTCCCTAAACTTCCAGTCATACTCTGAAAAAAACAGCAATCACATACACAGCATAGTGTTGATTCCCACTTCCAGTCATAACTCTGAACAAAACAGCAATCACATACACAGTGTGGTATTTCTAACTTCCAGTCATACTCTGAACAAAACAGCAATCACATACACAGCATAGTCGGTGCTGACCACACTTCCAGTCATACTCTCAACAAACACCAATCACATACACAGTGTTATTTTCCTGACTTCCAGTCATAATCTAACAACAGAATCACATACACAGCATATCCACCAACTTCCAGTCTACTCTGAACAAACAGCAATCCGACACAGTGTGATTATTTTTCCTGACTTCCAGTCACAACCTGAACAAAACCAATCCATACACAGCATAGTCGGTGCTGACCACACTTCCAGTCTACTTAACAAACACCAATCACATACACAGTGTTATTTTCACTTCCGTCATATCTGAACAAACACAATCACATACACAGTGTTGATTATTTTTCCTGACTTCCAGTCACAACCTGAACAAACACCAATCACATACACAGCATAGTCGGTGCTGACCACACTTCCAGTCGTACTTTGAACAAACAACAATCGCATACACAGCATAGTCGGTGCTGACCACACTTCCAGTCGTACTTTGAACAAACACCAATCACATACACAATGTTATTTTCCTGACTTCCAGTCATAATCTGAACAAAACAGCAGTCACATACACAGCACAGTTGGTGCTGACCACACTTCCAGTCGTAATCTGAACAGAAAGCAATCATATACACAGTGTAAAGTACTGACTGGACTTCCAGCCATGATCTGAACAAACAGCAACAACACACGCAGTGTGAGCTGACCCGACCCATCATGTACACCCATGCATGTGGGCGTGTGTCTGAGAGAGGGGACAGGAGTAACAAACAGCAACAGAAACAGATACAGACAGAGAGAAAAATACAGACAGAGAGATAAATACAGACACAGAGAGAGAGACAAATACAAACACAGACACAGAGACAAATACAGACACAGCCTGAGAGACAAATACAGCCTGAGAGACAAATACAGACTGAGAGACAAATACAGATGCAGACTGAGAGACAAATACATACACAAATACAGACACTGAGACAAATACTGAGAGACAAATACAGACACAGACTGAGAGACAAATACATACACAAATACAGACACAGACTGAGAGACAAATACAGACTGAGAGACAAATACAGATGCAGACAGAGAGACAAATACACACACAAATACAGACACAGAGACAAATACAGACACAGACTGAGAGACAAATACACGCACAAATACAGACACAGAGACAAATACAGAGAGACAAATACAGACACAGACTGAGAGACAAATACAGATGCAGACTGAGAGACAAATACAGACACAGACTGAGAGACAAATACACACACAAATACAGACACAGAGACAAATACAGAGACAAATACAGACACAGACTGAGAGACAAATACACACACAAATACAGACACAGAGACAAATACAGACACAGACACAGAGACAAATACACACACAAATCACAGACACAGAGACAAATACAGAGAGACAAATACAGACACAGACTGAGAGACAAATACACACACAAATACAGACACAGAGACAAATACAGAGAGACAAATACAGACACAGACTGAGAGACAAATACACACATAAATACAGACACAGAGACAAATACAGAGAGACAAATACAGACACAGACTGAGAGACAAATACAGATGCAGACTGAGAGACAAATACACACACAAATACAGACACAGAGACAAATACAGAAAGACAAATACAGACACAGACTGAGAGACAAATACAGATGCAGACTGAGAGACAAATACACACACAAATACAGACACAGAGACAAATACAGACACAGGCTATGAGACAAATACTGACACAGACTGAGAGACAAATACAGACACAGACCGGCAGACAAATACACACTGACAGGCAAATACAGACACAGACCGAGAGACAAATACAGACACAGACCGGCAGACAAATACACACTGAGAGACAAATACAGACACAGACCGGCAGACAAATACACACTGACAGGCAAATACGGACACAGAGACAAATACAGACACAGACTGAGAGACATATATATATACAGACTGAGAGACAAATACAGACCGACAGACAAATACAGACCAAGAGACAAATACAGACCAAATGACAGACTATGAGACCAATACAGACTGACAGACAAATACAGACCAAGAGACAAATACAGACCAAATGACAGACTATGAGACCAATACAGACTGGGAGACATATACAGACAGTGAGAGAGAGAAAGAGTGAACTAACCATCTATATCGAAAGCTGGCGACTCTGTTTGGAGAGAGAGGTGAATTTTAACCCAAAATTTCTCTCCCCGCCAAGCGGGTCGGACCCCCTGCTTTCTGAACAGAAAAAAGAAAACCCGGTGCTCTTGTAACACACAGGTTTTCTCTCTCCGCCAGGAGCTGTCATGGCCCCATGCATCCACAGGTAGCTGTATCTCTGCAACACGACAACACACCACTGTCAAACCACACAGCCACAACAGTGCTCTTGTAACACACAGGTTTTCTCTCTCCGCCAGGAGCTGTCATGGCCCCATGCATCCACAGGTAGCTGTATCTCTGCAACACGACAACACACCACTGTCAAACCACACAGCCACAACAGTGGCAGTTTGTAACACACAGGTTTTCTCTCTCCGCCAGCAGCTGTCATGGCCCCATGCATCCACAGGTAGCTGGATCTCTGCAGGCCAATACATCAGCAGCTGGACGCAAGAAGACTGAACGGGGGGGGGACAGGAGAGAGAGAGAGGGAGAGAGAGAAAGAGAGAGAGAGAAAGAGAGAGAGAGAGCAAAGAAAGAAGGTGAGACAGAGAGAAGCCAAGAGAGCACCGAGCAAGAGAAAGAGAGTGTGAGACAGACAGACAGACACACACAGAGAGCGAGAGCGAGAGAGAGAGAGAGAGAGAGAGAGAGAACGCACCACCGTCAAACCACACATCCACACCAATGTTTTCATAACACACAGCTCTTCTATCTCCACTGGGCACTGTCATGGCCTCATGCTGAAGCTGTATCTCTGCAACACACCATATTCAAACCACACAGCCACAACAGAGTTCTTTCAACGCACAGCTCTTCTCTGTCCGCCAGATGTTGTCATAGGTTATCTCTGCAACGTGACAACACTATATTCAAACCCTACAACCACAACAGCGTTCTTACAACCACAGCTCTTTCTGTCCGCCAGATGTTGTCATAGGTTATCTCCGCAACGTGACAACACTATATTCAAACCCACAACCACAACAGCGTTCTTACAACGCACAGCTCTTTCTCTGTCCGCCAGATGTTGTCATAGGTTATCTCTGCAACGTGACAACACTATATTCGAACCCTACAACCACAACAGTGCTCTCATAACACACAGCTCTTCTCTGTCTGCCAGATGTTGTCATAGGTTATCTCTGCAACGTGACAACACTATATCAAACCCACAGCCACAACAGTGCTCTTATAATGAACAGCCCCCTTCTCTGTCCGCCAGGTTCATGGTTACTAAAGGCCCCAAAGCACCCACAACTGCGTTCTTACAACATGCAGCTTTTTCGCCCAAAGGTTGTCGGACTATCCTCTGCAACGGACAACAGACCTCTTAAAACCCCAGGCGAAACACAAAAACATTTCTGTCGCCAGATGTTTCATATTATCTCGGGCCTACAACACACCATATTCAAACCGCACAGCCACAACAGAGTTCTTACAACGCACAGCTCTTTTCTGTCCACCAGATGTTGACATAGGTGTATCTCTGCAACGTGACAACACTATATTCGAACCCCACAACCACAACAGTGCTCCCATAACACACAGCTCTTCTCTGTCCGCCAGATGTTGTCATAGGTTATCTCTGCAACGTGACAACACACCATATTCAAACCCCACAACCACAACAGTGCTCTTATAACACACAGCTCTTCTCTGTCCGCCAGATGTTGTCATAGGTGCATCTCTGCAACGTGACAACACACCACTATCAAACCACACAGCCACAACAGTGCTCTTATAATGAACAGCCCCTCTCTCTCTCCACCAGGCCATGTCACAGCCCCAGGCACCCACAGGTATCTGCATCTCTGCAACGTGAGCTTGGGTCCAGGTTGACGGACTATGCCGATCTGCATCCGACACACAGACCTCTGTCACCCCTGGTGTAAACACAAAAACATTTGGAGAAAGATCGTTTCTTTTATGCTGGCCTATCTGTTTTGAACGATTTACCCGTCTGATTCCTCCTCTTCTTTTAAAGCCGCCCTCAAGATGCACCTGTCTTTTTTACAACTGTGCCAACTCCCACCCACCCACCCCCTCCCCATCCTCCATCCTGTGTTTGTGTGTGTGTGTTTGTGTGTGCGTGCGTGTGTGTGCATGCATGCGAATAATAAAGAGGATTTCTAAAGCGCCCATTTACCACACAAGGTGGCAGCACAGGGCGCTTTACAATAACACTAATCACACACACACACACACATGACATACACACGCACACACACACACACGACACACACACACAGCATCGAAACGAATGCCTATTGTTAATGTTATTATAAAGCAATAACACTTTACAATAACACTAACCACACACACATACACACACAACACACACACACGACATACACACACACGACATACACACACACACAGCATCGAAACAAATGCCTACTGTTAATGTTATTATAAAGCACCTGACACAATCCGAGCTGTCTGTTACAAACTCACTGCCGTTTGAAAGCTGACGAAAAACTGTTCGCTTGCTGAGTTTTTAAAGACCTACGGCATAATCAACTATGGCAGGGGTTGGAGGAAGGATGTCGTGAGCCAGTGCTTGGAGTTTGATCCAAGCCTTGTCTTCTCCAGTTTTGTGTGTGTGTGTGTGTGTGTGCGTGCGTGTCTGTGTGGGGGCACGCATGTGTCTGTGTGTGTGTGTGCATGCATGTGTATGTGTGTGCATGCATGCATGCATGCGTGCGTGCGTGTATCTGTGTGTGTGCGTGTGCATAAGCGTGTGCGTGCGTGCATGTGTGTGTGTGCATGCATGTGTTTGCATGCATGCGTGCGTGCGCGCATGCATGCGAGTGTCTGCTGTTAGTGTTATTATAAAGTGCCCTGTGTTCCCACCTTGTGCGGTAGGTGGGTACTCTAGAAATCCTCATTATTATTATGCATGTCAGAGGTCAGTCCACACCCATCTACATCCGGCACAGTTCACTCAACAGCTCACACGAGTCAGAGGTCAATTCCCACAAAATGAAGCGGAATCCAGAAAACATGCCATTCTTCCCTCAGATCCACACTACAGCTAACCACATTTGACATCTGTTCATTTGCTGTTGTTGGTCACTTTGTACATAGCGCCATTCTCCACTGTCAAGGAGACTCACTGCACTCTTGTCGCGTGTGATTCTGAACGAGTGATTACCTTTTTACAGCGTGTTTTTGAATATCCACCGAAGTGGTGTACTTACAGTGCTGTTTTGGTTGTTACACGGCTGGTGCCACCTGAAACTGCTGCTGTCTCGGCGCGTTCTGTGTACACCATACAACCATGCACCATGTCATGTCACTTCGTGCAAAGCCACAAGCATAGGGTGCATGTGTGTTTAGCTGTAACCTGCCACAGCACTTTTGGCAGAATGACTGGGATCTTTCACGTGCTATGTAACAGTACATCAGACACAGTTCACCCAACAGTTTTGGACTGGAAGACAAGGAAGAAGAAAAAGACGAGGAAGAAGAAAAAGACGAGGGAAGAAGAAGTCTCTGCACTTTTCGCCACCCTGCAAGCACTGACCTTGTCTTTGTCGGGGGCGCTGCAGCTGTCCTTGGTGGCATTGGCCACAGCCTTGCCCGTGAAGTAGGCCAGAACACGTTGCACCAGGGATGTCACCTGATTGGTGTTCACGCTGATCGTCACATAGAATGGGAAGGGCTGCATATTTTTGTCTGCAAGGGGAGAAAAAGAAAAGAAAAAAAATGTTTTCAGGCCTCATCTTTTGTGTGTGGTTCAGGATGCTGACAATGCATCAGCAACCAGCCGCAGAGAAGACAGAATGGGAAGGGGGGGAGGAGGGAGAGGAGAGACAGAGAGAGGGGGAAGGAGAGAGAGAGAGAGGGAGGAAGAGAGAGAGAGCAAAGAAAGAGAGGTGAGACAGAGAGAAAGCCAAGAGAGCACCGAGCAAAAGAGAGAGTGAAGGCAAACAGACAGACAGACAGAGAGAGAGAGAGAGAGAGAGAGAGAGAGAGAGAGAGAGAGAGAGAGAGAGAGTGACACACACACACAATGACAGACAAAGACACAGAAAGAGAGAGACTGGCAGACACGACACACTAAAGGCATCAGCGCTGTCCGGGCTGTTACAGCAGCAGAAGGGATCGCTGTGAGACAGACAGAGACAGACACTGAGACTGACACAAACAGACATTGTGACAGACACAGACAGAGAAACAGGCGGAGAAGACGAACATTTGGACAGGCAGACATGATGCGCTAAAGGCATCAGCACTGTTGGAGCTGTTATATCAGTGGAAGGGATCACTGTCAGACAGAGACACAGAGAGAGACAGCCACTGAGACAAACATGACAGAGACAGACACTGAAACAGACAGACACAACACACTAGAGGCATCAGCGCCGTCTCTGCTGTTATGACGGCTGAAGGGATCACTGTGAGACAGACTGAGACAGACAGACACTGAGACAGACAGACATGACACACTAAAGGCATCAGCACCATCTTGGCTGTTATTACGGCTGAAGGGATCACTGTGAGACAGACTGAGACAGACAGACACTGAGACAGACAGACATGACACACTAAAGGCATCAGCACCATCTTGGCTGTTATTACGGCTGAAGGGATCACTGTGAGACAGACAGAGACAGACAGACAGACACTGAGACAGACAGACATGACACACTAAAGGCATCAGCACTGTCTTGGCAGTTATTACGGCTGAAGGGATCACTGTGAGACAGACAGAGACAGACACTGAGACAACGAGACAGACATGACACACTGAATGCAACAGCATTGTCCGGGCCGGCGGGGTAGCTGAAAGGGACAGACAAAACAGACAGACAAAAAAAAAAATGACCTACTGAGGGCATCGGCACTGTCTGGGCTGATTGTGTAGTTGAAGAGTTCACAGTGTGGGCTGTGTAGAAAGCAGTACAACATGTGGTTCACCTGCAAACAAAATAAAAAATGTCGTACACGCACTTTCATTAGCATGTTCCAACGCACTGACGCAAGTTTTTTTCTTCTTTCTTTTCTTGGACACACACATGCATGCAAGCTTGTACACACAACACACACATGCATGCAAGCTTGTACACACAACACACACACATGCATGCAAGCTTGTACACACAACACACACACATGCATGCAAGCTTGTACACAAAACACACACATGCATGCAAGCTTGTACACAAAACACACACATGCATGCAAGCTTGTACACACAACACACACATGCATGCAAGCTTGTACACAAAACACACACATGCATGCAAGCTTGTACACACAACACACACATGCATGCAAGCTTGTACACACAACACACACATGCATGCAAGCTTGTACACACAACACACACATGCATGCAAGCTTGTACACACAACACACACATGCATGCAAGCTTGTACACACAACTCACACATGCATGCAAGCTTGTACACACAACACACACATGCATGCAAGCTTGTACACACAACACACACATGCATGCAAGCTTGTGCACACAACACACACATGCGCACACACACACACATGCACACACACACTCACACGCACACATGCAAACACACACTTGTTAGCTGGTCAGTCACCAGTTTACTGTCAGTTGCTCAATGTCGGGGTCACTGTCTATGTGACTACCCAGAACAACTCACCTCCTCAACGTCAGCCTGCAGCATGTCAGCCTGTGTAGAGTCGGGTTGAGTGGACACGACACGACACGACACGACACGGCATGACTACCCAAAACAACTCACTCACCTCCTCAACATCAGCCTGCAGCATGTCATCCTGTATAGCGTTGGGTTTGGTGGACGTGGCTGCCCTGAACAACTCACCTGATCCGTATCAGCCTGCAGCAGGTTCAGTGGACATGACATGACATGGCTGCCCTGAACAACTCACCTGATCAGTATCAGCCTGCAGCAGGTCCAGTGGACATGACATGACATGACATGACATGGCTACCCTAATCAACTCGCCTGATCAGTATCAGCCTGCAGCAGGTCCAGTGGACATGACATGACATGACATGACATGGCTACCCTGATCAACTCGCCTGATCAGTATCAGCCTGCAGCAGGTCCAGTGGACATGACAGGACATGACATGACATGGCTACCCTGATCAACTCGCCTGATCAGTATCAGCCTGCAGCAGGTTCAGTGGACATGACATGACATGACATGGCTACCCTGAATAACTCACCTCCTGAATGTCAACCTGTCGCATGTTCGGTGGACATGACACGACATGACATGACACCCTGAAAAACTCACATCAATGGACATGACATGACACCCTGAACAACTCACCTGATCAGTATTAGCCTGCAGCAGGTTCAGTGGACATGACATGGCATGACACAACATGGCTACCCTGAAAAACTCACGTCGTCAATGTCAGCCTGCAGCAGGTCGGCCTGTGTAGCGTTGGGTTCAATGGACATACGTGACATGACATGACATCCCTGAAAAACTCACGTCTTCAACGTCTGCCCGCAGCAGGTCAGTCTGTGTAGCGCTGGGTTCAATGGACATACGTGACATGACGTGACATGACATGGCCTCCCTGAAAAACTCACATCTTCAACGTCAGCCCGCAGCATGTCAGCCTGCGTAGCGTTGGGTTCAATGGACATACGTGACATGACATGACATGGCGTCCCTGAAAAACTCACGTCTTCAATGTCAGCCCGCAGCAGGTCAGCCTGCGCAGCGCTGGGTTCAGTGGACATATGTGACATGACATGACATGACATGGCCTCCCTGAAAAACTCACGTCGTCAATGTCAGCCCGCAGCATGTCAACCTGCGCAGCGTTGGGTTCAATCGACATACGTGACATGACATGACATGACATGACATGGCCTCCCTGAAAAACACACGTCTTCAATGTCAGCCCGCAGCAGGTCAGCCTGCGCAGCGCTGGGTTCAATGGACATATGTGACATGACATGACATGACATGGCCTCCCTGAAAAACTCACGTCTTCAATGTCAGCCCGCAGCATGTCAGCCTGCGCAGCGCTGGGTTCAATGGACATACGTGACATGACATGACATGACATGACATGGCCTCCCTGAAAAACTCACGTCTTCAATGTCAGCCCGCAGCAGGTCAGCCTGTGTAGTGCTGGGTTCAATGGACATACGTGACATGACATGACATGACATGGCCTCCCTGAAAAACTCACGTCTTCAATGTCTGCCCGCAGCATGTCAGCCTGCGTAGCGTTGGGTTCGGTGGACGTGGCAGCCCAGAACAAGTAACGAGCCAGCGCAGTGGCCAAGTCCCTGATGCGCTCCGACTGCGTCGTGTTTGAGTTGTACTCCTGGGTCGCGTTCAAGCCGCTAGGGTAGTCCGCTGCGACAGGCCCCGGGAGGTCCAGGCGACTGTTGTAGTACCTGTGGAGCACGAAGAGTGCGGTTCGGTTCAGTTCAGTTGGGATCAAGATGGTGTCTGCGCGCTCAGGAAAGCCCGAGGGCGCTCCACCCCGTCTTCAGAGTGTTCCTCAACGCCGCCTTTGAAACGCTTGGGGAAAGGGTGGTTGGAATCATCATGGCTTATAATCAACAGGCGAACAAACACACACACACACACACACACACACACATGCATGCACACTCACACACACACACACACACACACACACACACACTCACACACACTCACACACACACAAACCACACACACACACACACACACAACACATTCACAAACACATCACACCACACACACACACACACACACTGCACACACACTCACCACAACACACTCACACACACACACACACACAAACACCACATTCACACACACACACACACAAACAACACACAAACCACACACATACACACCACACACAACACAAACACATACAACACATTACAACACACACACACACACACCAACACACACACACACACACACACACACTCACACACACACAAAACAAAACCATGCTGGTGTCTGACATCTATGACCAAATAACTGACGAGCAATGTACAGAGTTTTGCTTGGCTGGTGTCTGACATCTATGACCAAATAACTGACGAGCAATGTACAGAGTTTTGCTTGGCTGGTGTCTGACATCTATGACCAAATAACTGACGAGCAATGTACAGAGTTTTGCTTGGCTGGTGTCTGACATCTATGACCAAATAACTGACGAGCAATGTACAGAGTTTTGCTTGGCTGTGACTGTTGGCTGTGACTGTTGGCTGTGACTGTTGGCTGCCACAGAATTCACACACATTTCCACAACTTTCAAATATCAATTTTTAACAAACAGGACCAGAAACTGAATGAAAAACTGCTATGTGTCCATTTCCCCCTATTTATTCCCTTCTTATCAATAGGGTATGTGTGCGTATGTGTGCATGCATGCGAGCATGAGTGTAATGCAGGTCCTGCCGTTTCTTTTTTCCTGATCTGAATTGCCTGTAGTCATTGTTGTTTTAGTTTTGTGCTTGTGATGTCTCAACATGGGTGCAGCTTATCTTTCAAACCCTTACAGTTAGAGGTTCGCACGTTAAAAACGTTTCATTATCATGACACTACGCTCTTCTTCCAACACCTGCGTGCTGAAAATCCAGCAACACAAACGCAAGAGTCATGGCTTTCGTGCTTTCTCTTGCTTCGGATCCCACGTTTGGAATTCACTCCCACAAGACCTTAAACACTGCTCAACCCGTGTCATCTTTTAAAGCCAAAACTGAAAAACTTTCTCTTCTGACAGTATTTCCACACCAACTCAAATCAATACCCAGTTTCTGCTACAGTCACTGTATGTGTGTATGTGTGTGTGTGTGTGTGTGTGCGTTTCCATACAATACCTTATGTAAATTGTTTTGGTAGGGCTATGCTCTACGTGCATACATAATATCGTATTTAGGTTAACATGTATCATGTGAGCGCTGAGGGCGTCGATGAGTGCAGGATAAATGGACATCATTATTATTCACTTTGGTTCCTGTCTAACTTGTCCTACTTGTTAGTGAAGCTGGCTTTGTGGTCGGTGATGACGAAAGATGGCAGCAAGGATTCACCAGCCTCCATCAGGAATCGCTGGACCGAGGCTGGTGGCAGAGGGCTGGCTGCGTCACTTTTGCCAAACACTGTGCCGCTCTGATTCCCGAAATGCGTCAGCATCTTCAGCAAATCTGTCACCTAAACACAGGCACAGGAAACAAAGCTCTTTCTTTTTTTAATTCTTTAATTTTTGTCTCACCCCCTTTCTTACAGTGAAATCCTAATACCATACACTTGTCTAATTTTAGGTGTGTTTTTTGGTGTGTTTTTTAACACCTGATTAACCTTTGCGAGTAACTCAGGTCACCTTACCTTTAACTACATTGAGACATGCCAGCCACAAGAACTTTTTTGTAACGTGTTTGTTTGGTTTTGTGTGTGTGTATGTGAGACTCTGTGTGTGTGTGTGTGTGTGTGTGTGTGTGTGTGTGTGTGTGTGTGTGTGTGTGTGTGGTGTGTGTGTGTGTGTGTGTGTGTGTGTGTGTGTGTGTGTGTGTGTGTGTGTGTGTGTGTGTGTGTGTGTGGTGTGTGTGTGGTGTGTGTGTGTGTGTGTTGTGTGTGTGTGTGTGTGTGTGTGTGTGTGTGTGTGTGTGTGTGTGTGGTGTGTGTGTGTGTGTGTGTGCTGTGTGTGTGTGTGTGTGTGTGGTGATGTGTGTGTGTGTGTGTGTGTGTGTGTGTGTGTGTGTGGATGTGTGAGACCTGTGTGTGTGTTGGTGTAGTGTGTGGTGTCGAAGCATGTGTAGTGGGTGTGAATTTGAAAGAAATAAAAATCATGGTATGGACTGACTGGTAGACATAGTAGTCACTCTGCTCCCACCCACCAAAATCGCTGCAGCTGCCTGCTCACTGCACCCACCTCTCCACAAATCCAAAACACATACATGGTCTGCGCGACGTCTGGTCAGAACAAATTAGTGGACACAGCCCCCCCCCCCCACCCCAAAGCTCCTCCTATCTTCGCTCAAACCGTCTGGGCTCAGAACAAATTAGTGGACACAGCCCCCCCCCCCAACCTCCCCCTGGCCCCCACCCCCAAAATCCAACAAATTAGTGGACACAGCCCCCCCCCCTCCAA
Organism: Alviniconcha marisindica; assembly: GCA_018857735.1. Lineage (NCBI taxonomy): Eukaryota > Metazoa > Mollusca > Gastropoda > Provannidae > Alviniconcha > Alviniconcha marisindica. The sequence continues at coordinate 21,084 of JABMCL010002166.1, read as the reverse complement.
AAGCTCCTCTGCCTCCACCCCCCCACTCTCCAGCAAATCCAAAACACATACATTGGTCTTGAGCCTGATGTCTGGGTCAGAACAAATTAGTGGACACAGCCCCCCCCCCCCAACCTCCTCTCCCCACCTCTCAGCAATCCAAACCCCACCCTCCACATCCAACATCAGGTCTTGCGCCTGACGTCTGGGTCAGAACAAATTAGTGGACACAGCCCCCCCCCCCCCCCCCAACCTCCTCTCCCCTCCCCCACCACCAAATCCAGCTTGACACAGCACCCCCCCCCCACAACTCCCCCCCCCCCTCCACCCAACTTCTCCAGCAAATCCAAAACACATACATTGGTCTTGTTCCTGACGTCGGGGTCTGTGTGCAGCCACAAGCTGTTGCCGTCCTCCCTCAGCCCCACTTGGCTCAGCTCCACAAACTGGTGGATGTGGCCCACGTCAATCTTCTGCAGGTTCACCACGCCGTTGTCCTTCAGCTCCGCCGGGAACCGCCCCTTCTGCATCTCGTACAGCATTCGGCTGGAGCCGATGTAATCGAAGGCTTCCTGCACAATAATAATCATGGTAATAATAATAATAATGGACGCTTCTATGGTGCGTGATCCCTAGCTCAAATCTAGGGCACGATGTGCCGTACAAAAAGATGCAGAAAAATGTATGCACACATACAATGGACAAAATGAAAAGGTTTCGGGCCATGGACACTTCTATGGTGCGTGATCCCTACCCAAATCTAGGGCACAATGCGTTGCACAAAAAGATGCAGAAAAATGTGTAAAACACATTATGCAATGGACAAAATGAAAAGGTTTGGGGCCATGGACATTTCCATGGTGCGTGATCCCTAGCCAAATCTAGGGCACAATGCGTTGTACAAAAAGATGCAGAAAACTGTGTAAAACGCATTATACAATGGATAAAATGAAAAGGTTTGGGGCCATGGACATTTCCGTGGTGCGTGATCCCTAGCCAAACCTAGGGCACAATGCACCGTACAAAGAGATGCAAAAAATGTATACACATATATACAATGGTCAAAATAAAAAGGTTTTGGGCCAGAGACACTTCTACGGTGCGTGACCCCTAGCCAAATCTAGGGCACAATGCGCCGTACAAAGAGATGCAGAAAACTGTGTAAAGCGCATACAATGGAAAAGAAAAGAAAAAGGTTTCGCGCCATGCAGCCACCAAACCACGCAAGAATTTACGCACAGCAATTTCAGTAAATAAACCAAAGTTGTCAGTAACTAAACGTGACCAAACTCTGATCTGAGCACCCATATAATACAAGTAGATACGCTGCAAACACGAAAATGTACAGCGACGCATTGTTTGCCCCCACAGAAATTGAAGGGAGAGGGGTCACATCACGACTCATCCCCTTCCTGTCATCATTCCTTCATGTCACTTTTACTGATGATTTCAGGTCAGCTGCCCAAAGGGACAAGGTAACAAGGAGAGAAAGAACGACAGACAGACACATGTACGCATACTCACGCGCATACATGTATGCATGCACACACATTCACACGCAAGCATACACAAACACATCGTATACACACACCACATGCCACACACATGCACAACACACACACAACACACACACACACACACACACACACACACACACAACACACAACACACACACACACCAACAGCAGCAGTATACGCACAGAAATGACAACTGATAACGATAAAGTAAGATAGTACTTTGTGTTTTATGTGTACTCATGGTCATGTATTATTATACTGTGTGTTATTTTACTTGTATCCTTCATGCAGTCGTAAGGCAAGTTTCTATGCTACTGATAGGCAGTAAAGATTCTGTATTCTGCATCTGCATGTGATGAGGAAGCACCCCTTGGTGGAAGGTGAGCATGATGTCCTTGGCGCCAGCCTGGATCCCAGTGATCTACAGGCTCCACACGCACCCTCACCCACACCCACCAAACACGACAACAGCGGCAGTGCATACACAGAAACGACAACTGACGAGGAATTACCCCTTGGAGGAAGGTGAACATGATGTCCTTGGCATCGGCCTGGCTCTCGATGGTCTCCTGCAGGTTCCACAGCGCCTTGGCCGTGGCCAGCAGGGTCACGATGCCCGTCACCGTGGAGTCTGAGCTCGGGTACTCGTTGAAAAACATGCTCATCGAGTCCATCTGGCAAAAGAGAGTAAACAGAACACGCCTTAAGTGAGTAACCTGGAGCTCTAAGGCCAGTCAACCAGTACAGTTATATCAGGGCGAAGAACAAACCATAACCTTTTCACTGCCACAGTGTCGCTTGAAAACGACTGACAGAAGTGCGAGACGTGAAAATCCTTCAGCCTTTTCCCTTGTTCACATTAGCACGTGAAAGGATTTCCATCAAAGTGCACAGCACTGAAAGTAGATGTGTTTCAGGACTGGAAAATATACCGTCTGCAGGCAGGCGCCTGCACTTTTCAGCCTGGAAATCTGACTAGCCGGGGCAGTGAAGGGGTTAAGAGGACTAATACAGGGATGAATGGTGCTGAAGCAGTGCTTCCGAGGTCAGCGCAGATGGTGGGACAACAAGCAAAAACAGAAAAACAGAAGAAGAAGAATGGAATTTTATAAAGCACATACCCCGTGGCTCAAAGCACCCAACGATGCAAGCATAATGGAATGCGTGTGCATCAAGGTAACCCCTTGTCGTTAACATAAAGGTAGCAAACGGTGTCCACATCGACACAGTTAGACAATGTTTTACAAACTTCAGTGACAATACACATATATACACCACACACACACGCACACACACACACACACACACACACACTGTATACACAGATTAACAAGGCTGAAGGACAGTGCTACTTAGTTTAATCCTTTAGAAAAGAGGAAAGACAGGGAAGGCAGGAACCTACAATGGCAGGGTTGAACACAAGTCACACACACACACACACACACACACACACACACACACACACACACACATACACACTCACTCACACACACACACACACACACACACACTCACACTCACTCACTCACACACACACACACACAACCCCCTACACACACACACACTACCCACTACACACACACACACACACACTACCCCCTACACTCACACACACACACACACACAGAAAACACACACACACACACACATACACCTACACACACACACACACACACACACACACACACACACACACACACACACACACACACACACACACACACACACACTACCCCCTACACTCACACACACACACACACACACACACACACACAGAAAAACACACACACACACACATACAAACACACACATACACCTACACACACACACACACACACACACACACACACACACACACACACACACACACACACACACACTGTATACAGATGAACAAGGCTGAAGGACAGTGCTACTTAGTTTAAACCTTTAGAAAAGAGGAAAGACAGAGAAGGCAGGAACCTACAATGGCAGGGTTGAACACAAGTCACACACACACACCACACACACACACACACACACACACACACACACACACACACACACACCACTACCCCTACACACACACACACACACACACACACACAGAGAAAACACACACACACACACACACACAGAAAACACACACACACACACACACACACAAACACACATACACAAACACACACACACACACACACTGTATACACAGATTAACAAGGCTGAAGGACAGTGCTACTTAGTTTAAACCTTTAGAAAAGAGGAAAGGCAGGAACCTATAATGGCAGGGTTGAACACAAGTCACACACACACACACAAAGTCAACCCTCCCCCCCCCCCCCCCCCCCCCCAATCCCTTACCCTTGTCGCCACAACGATGACAGACTTTTCAGGTCGCGTCTGGTTGCTGGAGAACGCCTTGAGGGTGGTCACCACGTTCTGGTCCCCGAGCGGGTCGCAGAAGATGAACGGGTTGATGTTGGTGATGTGGTTGGACCGGCGGATGCAGGTCTCTGCATTCTTGACAGCCGTCATGGCCGACTGCAGCTGGATGGCGCACAGAGGGTAGGTCCTGGCCACGCCGTCAATGGGCTTGTTGAAGGGCTCCCAGCACTAAAAAAAAAAGAAAAAAGGATTGGGGGGGGGGGGGGGGGGGGAGAGGGAGGGGGGGTTAGTTTTGGTGAGTCCTGGCTCTGAGCCCCCGCCCCTTTAACAATAACAACTGTAATAAACGCACACTTTGTACAGAAATGTACATGACTGTCCTACAGTGCTAGATATATAGATATTTAAATGAAAACCAAAGCCTTATTTTGGGATGATTTAAAGATTGCCTTGTTGTTATCTTGAAGTATTAAAGCACACGCACCCACACATGCATGCACACCTACAATAATACATGTATGCACACACACACACACACACGCATATGCTCTCTCTCTCTCTCTCCTCCCCCCCCCCCCCCCCCCACACACACATACTTTCCAATCAAATTTCAAATTGGATACTATTTGTTCTATAAGCACATATAATTATACAGCCAATACTCAAGATATGTCAAGATTTGGATCCTGCTCAGATTCAGTTGTCGGATAAGAAATGCTTCATAAAACAACAAAAAACACAAAAAAACACAACTCTAATAATAATGGGGTACTGGGGTACTGGGGTACTAGGGTCGTAGAACACCCTTTTTCCAGTGAGCCCTAGGCGCGTACATTTCACAATCAAGCAGGTAGGTAGTGTTGCTTAATGTCCTCAGATGTCGGCTGACATATTAGGGACAAGCTGTGACCAAGGCCGAAGCGTGGTTCAGTATAGCTTTACGTCCACGGAAGCCAGAAGGCTCGTTAGGACGGACAGCCCAGGACGGCCACCTCGACTCTCACGCAGCTCCTGAACGATGACAATCAAGCGAATGCAACTGACCATTTAAGGATAAAAACTTTGCCAGTGGAAAGGTGTGAATTTTCCGGCCGCCTGAATTGGGTGGCTGATTGTTAGTTACCATTTAGCCCATGAACGGGAATTCCCCATTATTTTGCAGCGATCTGTCACTGCCGGCAGCAAAGAAAGATTCTGTTTGCGACTTGTACTACCACTTTCAGTTTCAGCAGATTTTTTCGGAGAAATAGCATCACACACGCTAACGCTTTTGGGCCAAAGTTACGAAGGGAGAGAACTCTTTTCCTCTCATTTTTATTTTTATATTTTTATATTTCTGTGGTATTTGTGTTCTTTTGTTGTGTTTTGTTTTTTAAAATGATGGCAAACTAAGAGTTTCACCACCAGATAAACTAAACCTTACGTGGCCCGGACGGTGAAAAGAAGAACTGTTTTAGTGTCAGACTTAGTGATAATGCTGAGTTTCTTTTTCTCTTTCACATGTATACACACACACTCTCTCTCTCTCTCTCTAGTCCCCCCCCCCCCCCCCCCACCCCACCCCACACTTTCCAATCAAATTTCAAACTGGATACTATTTGTTCTGTAAGCACATATAATTATACAGTTAATATTCAAGATATGTCAAGATTTGGATCCTACTCCGCTTCAGTTGTCAGATAAGAAATGTTTTGTAAAACTACATAACAAATTTTTTAAACAATAATAATAATGTTAATGACTGTAGTGGGGTTGAAGAGCGCCCTTTTTCCATGCGCCCTAGGCTAATATTTCTGTGGTATTTATGTAAAAAAAAGAAAAAAAGAAAAAAAGGATGGCAAACTGTAAGAGTTTGACCACAAGAGAAACTAAACCTTATGTGGCCCAGACAGTGAAAAGAACAACTGTTACAGTGTCAGACTTAGTGATAACGTTGAGTTTCTTTTTCTCCTTCACACACACACACAGACACACAAACAAACCCCGCTGACATTCATACTATCCCTACAGCGAAGGTGTTCCAGCAAAGGTGCTCTCTCAGAACTCAGGAGCTGTGTGAAAGTCGAGGTGGCCGTCCTGGGCTCCCGTCCCTAATAAGCCTATGGTTTCTGTGGATGTAAAGCAACACTTCATCACCACGGTGCTCTCTTTATAAAATCAAAAGAATCGGCCCACCTTTTTGATGACAGTTTTCACGTCCGAAGCGGTTTTAAGGGAAAAGATGGGAATGTCCAGGTCGTCAAACAGCAGGCCATCTCCTGTTGGATTCCAGGTCACCACCTTGCAGTCGCCCTGTTCTTTGCCGTGGTAATAACCTGAAACATGGGGCCCTTGGCAGTCAGACCCTGTTGCACCCTCCCTTCATCCCCCACCCCCACCCCACCCCCACTTCCCAATGTAGTGACTTCAAACATGATGCTTTTTACTATCACTATCAGTTGGTCAAATCCCCTCCCCCCCCCTCCCCTCACACACCAAAAAAACATGGGTGGTCAAACCCCTTTACACAGCACCCCCTCCTTGCACACCCTGAAACATCAGTGGTCAAACCCCTTTACACACCACCCCCTCCCCCCACCCCCGTGAAACATGGGCAGTCAAACTGCTTTACACACCACACCCTCGCTGCACCCCCCTTCTGGTATCAGTTGGTCAAACCCCTTTACACCCCCCTCCCCACACCCCCCCTGAAACATTGGCGGTCAAACCCCTTTACACATCACACCTTCCCCACCCCACTACCCATTGAAACATGGGCGGTCAAACCCCTTTACACATTACACCTTTCCCACCCCACACACCCCTGACACATGGGCAGTCAAACCCCTTTACACATCACACCTTCCCCACCCCACTACCCACTGAAACATGGGTGGCCAAACCGCTTTACACATCACCTTCCCCACCCCTGAAACATGGGCGGTCAAACCGCTTTACACATCACACCTTCCCCCCCCCCCCCACCCCTGACAACATGGGCGGTCAAACCGCTTTACACATCACACCTTCCCCACCCCACACACCCCTGACAACATGGGTGGCCAAACCCCTTTACACATCACACCTTCCCCACCCCACCCACCCCTGACAACATGGGCAGTCAAACCCCTTTACACATCACACCCTTGCCACACCCTCAGAACTGTGAGCTTCTGGTATCAGTTGGTCAAACCCCTTTACACACCATCCCCTCCCCACACACACCCTGAAACATTCCCCCCCCCCCCCGAAACATGGGCGGTCAAACCCCTTTATACATCACACCTTCCCCACCCACACACCCATGAAACATGGGCGGCCAAACCCCTTTACACATCACACCTTCCCCACCCCACACACCCACTGAAACATGGGTGGCCAAACCCCTTTACACATCACACCTTCCCCACCCCACACACCCCTGAAACATGGGCGGTCAAACCCCTTTACACATCACACCTTCCCCACCCCACCCCCCAAAAAACATGGGCGGTCAAAACCCCTTTACACATCACCCTTGCCCCCCCACCCCAAAAACATGGGTTTTTGGGGCATCAGTAAATACCCCTTTACACACCACACCCTCCCTGCACCACATGAAGCATGGGTTTTGGGTCAGTTGGTTAAATCCCTTTACACATCGCACCCTCCCCACACCCCATGAAACATGGGTTTTTGGTCAGTCAGTCACACCCCTTTACACACCCCACCCACCCCAAAACATGGGCTTCAGCACCAGTCAAACAAACCCCTTTACACATCACCCTACCTGCACCCCGTGGGTTTTTGTTATCAGTCGGTCAAGCCCCATCATACTCTCCAAATGTCAATCTCTTTGGAAACAATTCATTTGTCCACACATTCCATTTTTTTTTTTTTTAGCTTTTAACTTATAACTTTTGGGGGGGAGGGAGGGGGAGGGGAGGGGGCAATGCTTGGAAATCCTATCACAATTTTCACTGGCAAATCATGTGCTATATATAAGTCCCCCCCCCCCCCCCCCCCCCCCAATTTTAGTAGTACGATCTGGTTAGTGCCATTCTTGAAGTTGAAGCACAACCAGCAGCAGGAAGTACCGTAAGCATCGTTGGGACAGGACTTGTCTGGAGAGAAACCCGATGGCAAATGGCCGGTCGTCAGGTTGACGCTGATCACCGCAATGCCATTCACGCGCCCCGAGCGAACCAGCCGGCGAACGTTGGCGCTGCAACAGAAAGAAAGAGAGAGAAAACTGCAGAGCTCGGACAACTCCATTCAAGCTCTGTTTACGCACCCTAACCTCTGAACGTGGGCGCATGTGAAATTAATGCTGAGCTTGGTCCCAAAGATGTTTTTACCAGCATTTCTTAAAACTAACAAAAGGTGACACGTTCCCAGTAAACATGCTGAATCCCACCCGGAAGCGTTTTGGACACAGCCAGTTTAAGGCCAGTGTGCAGCCAGAATCAGGCCAGGCTTTTACGTGCCTGATCCGACTTCCTACATCCAATTCAGTTCCGTTTTTTCCAAAGAAGGCATGGACCATACTGTGCAAAACTGACCTGAATCTGATCTGGACGACCTGGTCAGGGTTTGGCCAAATGCATCTGGTCTGAAAGCGAGCCGGTGTGCTGGAACCAACAGGCCCGGTTTCTGGCAGGATGCAACCGGCCCGCTACCAGTTTCCCACTTTCAGACTCGGTTGTGCTTCTTCCAGACGGCCGGGATCATTTTGTGTGAAACCAGCTCAGATCCAGTTTAGCTCTGGCTGACTGTGTCAGGTTTTCGCCAAATCGGTCCAGTCTGGAAGCAAGCCTGTGTGCAAGAATCATCCAGCCCACTTCTGGCAAACGCTTCCAAGCCAATCCGGATCAGATGCAAAGTGGATCTGGCATGTTCACTGGGGTAATGCCACTTTGCATACTACAGCTGGTTAATGCATTACTGCTATCAGACAAACAATGATTTTTGTTTCCCCTTCCAGATTTTGCAGTCTGGAATGCAATCAATTTTTCCATAATTACCGATTCCGGCAGGCATCCATGACCAAGACAGCAATCTGTTCAACTCTGAATTACGCCTTCTTCTTCCAAACAGTGAACAGCTTCAACACTGCGAAGACTCCAGACATCTTTTAGTGCCTGCTGGTTATAGTCCACCACACTCTGACACGGACCACAGGATCTTTAACATGCGCATGTGATCTTTTTGCATGAGCATACACAAGGGGGACCTCAGTTAGCAGTCCCTTCCAAAGGACCTTTGGTACAGTCTGCACAGAATTTGACTCTGGGGAAATTTCTCAGAGCGGGTGAAAGCCACGCCCGTAGCAGTCGCCCACCTGTCTGGTGACCACACTTGATCGTGCTTAACTCTGGCTTTTGAGACCGAGCGCTCCCGCTCTGCGCCACTCTCCTTCAACGTTCAACACCACCACAGACACGCTGCAATGTTTGTCTGAAAGAAAACTTCTTGGTGTGTTCAGGAAAAGGGAGCGCAGTTTGCAGGAGAAAAAAACAGGAACACAGCTAAAAAATAATTTAAAAAAAGAAAAAAAGAAGGCCAAACACCTCCTCTGCTGCGTGAACTTTTGAGATTTCGGCAGAAGAGGAGTGCTCAGCACACTCTGAGCATCACTTTCCGGCACCTTCCTCCAAACTCTGCCGGAATTGGTTACACCGCTGAAGGGGCACTCTTTATCTCCGCGCAGCTGCATGTCCACCGACATGGTCAGTGCTGTCTGAAAGGTTTGGGTACTAATAAGACTGAGGTTAAAAAAAAAGAAGAGTTCTGTCTCGATTCAAACAGTTTTGGTTTTTATTTATGCTGGCGTAAGCAACGTGGTCAGTTCCACGGGAAACATCTGATATAACTCAAGCTGTCACAAACCTACTGCCATTTGAGCATCATCAAAAAACTGCCCGTTAGCTGACAGTTTTTCGAGGCCTACGGCATGATCAACTGCGGCGATGGCCGGAGGAAGGACGCCGTGAACCGGCGCTTGGAGTTTGGAGGAGCAGGTGGTGGCCAACGTCCAGCTTGCTACTCACGTGGTGAAATTGCTGGAGTCCAGCACAGGAACGTAGGGTGAAGCGGTTCCCTTTTTCAGAACGACGTCCCAGTCGTCGTCGGTCTGCAGGTAGTACACGACACCGGTGTTGCCGTTCAGCTCGGCTGAACCAGAAGAGGAGGCATTCAAGAATGAGGCCACAGAGGAACCAGCAATGATTTGGGCGGTTTGCTTTTCTGCGCACAAGCACGCCCACACTCACACACTTACACGCACACGTGCAAGTATGCACGTGTAGTGACATGCATATATATATATATAATATATAGACATGGATACATACAAATACAGTCACATTCAGAGAGGAGAGTGAAAAGCGAGGGAGAGGAACGGAGGAAGTGGGATAGGAGGGGGGAGAGAGGGAGAGAGAGGGAGAGGAGTAAGAGAGAGAGGAGGGGAGGGGGGGGGGGGGGGTGGGGGGACAGAGAGAAAGTAGGAGAGAGAGGGAAAGAGACAAACATAGAGAAGTGTTGCTGAACAAGAAGAGAACAATCAGAAGAGAAAAACGAAGAAAAGAAATAAAAACCACAGTGGGCGAAGCATGAAAAGCTATATATATATATATATATATATATATACACATTCTAACCATCCCAGGTTTTCAAGAAAGAGCCTTAGACAGGTCTAGCTTCTCTGCAGATGGGGCCTTTAACTCTTGGAATGCCCACTGACAAAACAAACCAAAAATCAGACAGGCATTAAACGACATGTTAAAATAAAAAGAAGAACAAATTAAAACAAAACAAAACAAAACAAGAACAGACTCTCAGTACTCACAACTGCAGCCAATTTGGTGTGTGCCATTGAGGAGTCGAAAGCAGCCATTGCTAGTTGCTAAATCAATGTAGATCTTCTCCTTGATTCTTGATGGCTTCACTGAAAGACAATTTTTTTGTTTTGTTTTTGTTTAAATCAGTCTCGTGAACAGGAAGAGCAAACACTCAGAGGACTAACACAGTTACATGTATATTCAAATGCAAAACAAAAAACATCTTCAAGTCTCTCTGAAACAGTACCACTGTCACAGTCATACAAAAATCGTGTGCATATTTCAAAACTGTATACATGCAAGCTAGGTCCAACAATTGGGCCAACAGCAACAAACAATTTCCAGTGTCTGTTTCTGATATGCCAGTGACCTTGAGACAGGGTCAAGGCCATCAGACTCGGTATAAATCAAGTAGATCCCATGAGAGGTAATAATACATAGTTCAGGAGCTGTGTGAGAGTCGAGGTGGCCGTCCTAACGAGCCTTCTGGTTCCGTGGACGTAAAGCTATATGAACCATGCTTCGGCATTGGTCTCAGCTTGTCCCTAATATGTCAACTGACATCTGAGGACATTAAGCAACACTACCTACCTAGAGAGGTAATAGGTGAGCCGGTTTGGCCTAGCGGTAAGGCGTTAGGCTGGTAAGCAGAGGGACATCAGTTTGAATCTGCTTCGCTCTCCTTTCTCTTCACAAGTTGTGGTCTGTGGACACTGTCTTGTGACTCTGTCCCTCACAATTAATGAAATATCAAAATGGCTCTCATCGCTGCCCACCTTAATGCAGAAGTCATTCTGGCGGTGACAGTGTAGCGATAGGCATATAATCTCCCACCTCCATACCTCCTTCTCCCCATCCCTAATATTAGTAATAAGCTTCATGGCTTCTGTTAAGTACCATGTTTACTTACTAGAGGTAATAGTAGCCCTGTCCCTAATACAGTAACAGTCTGTACGGTCTCTGTGGACATAAAGCAACATTGGAGAGGAGGTAATAACCATGCAAAGTTTGAAAGACCTCACTTAAAGTTAAACCCCAAAGAGTCTCTGGGTACCGTGAAAGGTAATAGTAGCCCCGTCCCTAATAAGTTATAGTCCGTATGGTCTCCATGCATACCTGTCAACCCATACAGTTTACCAGTATAAAATACAGTTTCTTCATTATTTTGGGGGGATATGGCCAAACTGGAAAATGGATACAGGAAAACATCATTTGCATGAGATTTTGCTGTTGTTTTAAACTGAGCAAAAAGACTGAAAAACTGTCAAATGAGCAGCCAGCACACTCCATCGCCAAAAGCACACTGACTGGCACAGTGCAAAAGGCTAAGAAATCACTTTGGATGTGAGGTTTGAAGTCATGCATGCGTATTTAGCACAACATTGCTTCTTCCTTCCACTGCCACACGTGCCGGTTGGAATTCAAAATGCCGCTGCCACCAGTGAAAAAACAAAAGACCCTGGCCTGCATAAGGGAAATACAGGTTCATAAACACTGGACTAAGGTTTACTCCCGAAAGGGGTTGACAACTATGTCCATGGACATAAAGCAACATCAAAGCACAAGTTATAAATCATGCAAAGTTTGAAAGACCTCACTTAAACCAAAGAGTCTCAGGGTACACGGCAAAACTTCAAAGATTTGGGCAAGTTAGGAAACCCACCAATTATTTCCCTTGTTTAAATTATACATGATGCGTTAAAGTAATACAAAGTTCACTAACAAAGTTCTTGCTGATCTAAATAATACATAAATTATTTGCCTTGAATATATATATATATAGTTAAAATGTCAATGATTAAGCCCATGTATAGACTTCACAAACGTAACAACAAAGACCTGAGTCACCTATAGATAGTAACTCACCTGTACATAAACATAAATAAGGTACATGAACTCCACCAGTGGTACATGTATCCTTTGGAGTTTATGAGGTTGTACCTCCTATAGTTCAGGAGCTGTGTGAGAGTCGAGGTGGCCGTCCTGGGCTGTCCGTCCTAACGAGCCTTCTGGTTTCCGTGGGCGTAAAGAATTATTGAACCGTGCTTCGGCATTGGTCACAACTTGTCCCTAATGTGTCAACTGACATCTGAGGACATTAAGCATCACTTCATCATCATCATCATCAGGTTGTACCTCTGGTGGAGTTTATGTACCTCGCATTTGTTCGCATGCCAGGTGAGTCACTGTTGGCAACTCTGGTCTTTGTTGTTGTGTTTGAGTGACATCTTTTGAGTGCTAATTAACTCCCTTGTTTGTTGATTTTGCACACTGTACGCACTCTGGGCCTTTTTCCGTTTCAGATTGCAAGTATTTAACAGACAAACAAAGTCTGATGTGGGCCTGATTTAACCATTCACCAAAATACACAACTTTGAAATTCTCCATCCGACAGAAGCGATCGAAGTTGCCGTCACCTTCAAATGTGGTGACGGTCAAATAAAGGCGATATGAATCTGTGCAATGACGTTTAAATGCTGCAAAGCAGCTTCATCGCAACAATGCAAAGTTGGACATTTACCACTTTTACAGTGTGCACAAAAGACAAAAACAAAAATCACAACGTTAAAGGTTTTGGCCTCAGTCAGCTGGCCTTTAGAACACTGATCATTACACAGACTTGCATTTTTCATATGACTCTTAGTCTTAGTCTTATGAATCACAAAAGCTGAAGGGAAGACAAATAGATTTTTATTTTATATTTTAAAGAAGCGAATCTCTGTTTCTGTCTTTGTTTTTAGCACCTTTGCACTCCACAGTTGGCCAAGTTAATCGGAACACTTGCAGCTTTTTATCAAGGAGGCACCAAAACAGCTGTAAACAGCCCATTGTTTTAACACTGTAACAACAGGCCAGGGCCCATATATATATATATATATGAGAAGCAAATAGCCCCCTTAATAACACTTATCTTCTAAACGGTGATCACGTTTATCTTCTACACGGTGACGACGCTGAGAAAGTCAGCATGTGTGAAGCGTAAAACAGGCATTTAAAGTTACAGACTTGTTTTCCTACGTTTAAGCATTCTAAGCGCCGTATAAAAAAAACCAGAAGCCAGCTGGGATGCCGCTGTTAACAACAGAGGCTACTAGTAATACTGAGGGAAAAACAAACAATTGCATGGACCATCCCCTCAACTTGAAGACCATACTGATCATTATATATATATATATATATATATATATATATATATATATATATATATATATATATATATATATCACCCCCATTCAAGCAATTTGAATTCAAGCATCAAGACATTGTGCTCTCTCTCTCTCTCTCTCTCCCTCTCTCTCTCTCTCTCTGTGAGAGGGAGACAACTGTAAGACTGACAATTTTTAAGTGAGGAAAACCACTAGCGCAGGAAATGAACCAATGTGAGACCGAGAAATCAGCAAGAACCAACAATAACAAGCAAAAAACACAACAAAGACAAGAAATCCAAACAAAATTGTTAGAGTAACAGGAAATACAACATTAAACAACAGGAAAACAACCAGCCAAACAAAAAGGAAGGGAAAAACTGAAAGAAAAGCCATACCACTGATTATTTTATTTTATTTTTTATAAAAGGAAAAAAAGTGTGTGTGTGTGTGTGTGGGGGAATGATTTATCGAATTCAACACTCTTAAAAAAAAAAAAAAAATATACTGTCTTCCCCTCCCCAGCAAAATTAAGATCATATTTTTGCCATCCATTAATTAGGTTCCCTGGGATCCTCAGGATCTCATCTATATATATATTATTAGATAATAATAATATTATATTATTAGATAATATTAATATACATTACAGAAAAATATATCAGGTGAACAAGTTAATTGCAATTGCATTCATGATTATGAGAAGGGTGAAATGTTTTCTATTCATCTGCCACATGACATATCAGGTGAACAAGTTAATTGCAATTGCATTCATGATTATGAGAAGGGTGAAATGTTTTTTATTCATCTGCCACATGACATTCAGTCTCACTCAGTCATGCGATGAAGCTACTGTGGTATCAAAGTTCCAAGTCACTGCTGTTCATAATCATATTAACCCCTTCACTGCCCCAGATCATGAAATGTCCAAGCTGGAAATTGGACACACATGCCTCCTAACACAGTAAGTGTATGTTCCAGTCCTATAACAAATCTAATTTCAACACTGTGCATTTTGATGAAAATCCTTTCACATGCTAATTAATGCCAACAAGAAAACAAAAAGGATGAAGGATTTCAAATTTTGCACTTTTATTGGTTGTTTTCAAGTGATGTTATGGCAGTGAACAGGTTAACTTTAAAAAGCAATTTTGTTCACATGCGGTCTTGTGTCTAGTATGAGTTCGGAGTGTCTGTGCAATAGACGATTTCTGGAAATAACAGGCAAAGCCGCAAAGATAATTTGACAGTGTTTTTTTACTCCGGGAGAGTGAAGTCCCCTGAATGGAGGCGGCAGCTGAGAAGAGCTGATCTGCGACAGTTTTAGATCTTCAGGCATGGTCCTATTATAATTTATACTAGACTACCGGCTGGGGAACCTACTATCCGATCTGCATGTTCCCCACGAACAGTGGCGCTTGATCGGCATTTCTGATGCCTTTCTGCCTTGTTTACGGGTATCCGCATTTTGCCCACGTGCTCACTGTACCCCCAACAAAAGCGCGCCTACTCTGCACTACACCCACAGGCATGGACCTATATATATATACAGGCCATGCCTGTAGGCACTTACCAAGTGCAGTCCCCTGGATTTCCAAAGATCGTCTATTGTGAACTGACCTGTCCATGACTTTACGCAGTAACTGTCACGTAACTCAGTAACAACTGCAAATAACTCACACACAAAGCGGAGCTCAAACAGTCAAAGACAAGAATACAAAACAACGTAACTTTCTTACACTCTGGTGGAGCTTTAGCCATGTCAAAATATAGACCTCTTTCATCTGCTCTTACAGCTGTTGTTATGAAAACAGACACGTTCACTAATTAATAAGAATCAATCATTTAACTGTCAACTTATATTTTTCTCATCTCCAAGTCCAAGTCCAACAGTAAACAGCTGTAGAAATACAGGAACCATAAAATCTTTCTCTAAGTCTAACAATGTAACATCAATTACATCTGAACAGTATCAACAAAACATGTTTTAATAAAACTTATTAAAAGTCACCCATTACAACTTACAACATGGAAACTGGAATGCAGAAAGTGTTTTTTCTCCTTTTAACAAGAAAGAGTGAGTGAATGGCACACCTGATGAACAGCTAAAAAGGATAGCTCAAAGTTCTGCTGTAAAAACAGAGCTTTCATTGGGAAGGTGAGATGTATCGGGCTTGCCACCATTTTTCAACGCTAATGTTACAGCAAACCATTCTTCCAAGCACTGGACATGAAAACAACATTGCTCTTGAACCCAAAACAGATAAGTGGTTTAATAGCTCTCCATCTCATTTTTCATCATTTTTCACCGTTTAACTATTGTTTAAGTGTTGTTTTGTAGCTTGATAGCTTGATAGTTGATAAAGGGGATTACCCCCCAAAATTCGGATGTTGTGTTTTGTCCCAACGAATGGAGTTCTTCTGAACCCTTTATGTGTTTGGACAATGTCACAGCAGGATCCCCCCTCAGCTGATTTTGAACCGTCGGTAAAAAAACTTTTAATCTAATAAGTAATAATAATCTGTAGGACAACCTAAAAAAAAGGTTTTAAGTACAACTGTCTATATATATATGTTACTGGATCTGTTGTATCATTTTTGAATGTCCCCAGATCCAGGCAGACTGATTCACTGAAGGTGTGGGTAGTTTCCAAGGATAGGTGCTCAGAACACTGAACAGACACACCATGAATCAGATCAAGGATTATTCCTGACTTTTTCATATATGTGGTAACGTTCAGAGAACATGAGGTGTGTTTTTCACAGGAGATGCTTCAAGAAGGGTCGCATTTTGCAGAACTTCTAAAACACAGATCTAATCTATGTAAACGTTTTCATGCCTAATAAAGTAATTTTAAAGCCAAACTGAAAATCTTCCTCTTCTCACACTGTCACAGTATTTCCATCCTAACTAATATCAGTGCCCAGTTTCTGCTACAGTCAGTGTGTGTGTGTGTGTGTGTGTGTGTGTGTGTGTGTGTGTGTGTGTGTGTGTGTGTTTGTGCATTTTTTTATTTTATATAATACTTTATGTAAATTGTTTTGGTAGGACTATGCTCTACATGTGTATAGAACATCATATTTAGGTTAATATGTATCATGTGAGCACTCGGGGCATTGATGAGCGCATGATAAATGTACATTATTATTATTATTATTAATATAATGACCTTTCAGGCACCAAAGGTGGGTTCCAGAAGTAGATCACAACAAACCATGTCCAGAATCTTGGCCTGCCATACCCTGCACCTCAAAGTGCATGTTTTGTCCTCTGTCTAATGTCTCTAGATCTGATGGAGGCCACTAGATGGTCAGTCAAGGCAGCTGATCTGTGATCATGTCACATTCTCACAAGTTCAGCTGATAACACCAAACCTGACAAAACTGAAAAAGCCTCGCTACAGCCAAAAGTGTGGTCAACTGCCCAACCCAGTATATGGTCTATAGCTTTATATTATATCTCTAGACACTTAGTCAGTGTGTGACTAGTCAAGTGTGAAATTGATTTTGCATTATCACAAGAAATCAATTATGGAATGAGCTGTCTTGTCCATGAAGCAGACCCCAATAACGACAGAATGTCTACCCTGGCGACCGGGATCACCGAAGAAGACGCTCTGGCCAAACCACTGCTTCTCCTCCCTGTTACTCGTGACACTGTTACTGTGTTAGATTGTAAATTATTTGTCAGAATGACTCAGACTAGAGACAGCGACCGAAAGTCACTGTCAGTGTCAGCAAGCTTCCTGATTAAACTTTTCATTAGTCATGAATCACGTAGACTTCTGTTCACAAGTTTGTCGGTTTTAGAGGTTAGTACAAAAATTAACTTACCCCCCGAAAAGCACGACACCCAAAGACAAAGCAATGGAAGAACCGCTTTCAACTGTCGCCAGCGGGCCGCCATCTTGGTTTCCTTTTCTGCCTTTTTTTCCTGGTTGTTCAAGGGAGTAAACTCTTTCGTCAGTAAATCGTTTACGTGTCGCCTTAACTCCCCTGCCTGTTGAAAGGAAAGGACGAACAAGTGCGTATATCATATGTGTACATGTGTGCAAGTGTCAGTGTGCCCGTGTGTGTGTGTGTGGGGGGGGGGGGGTGGGGGCATTGCACCGACATGAGGGTCAAAACACCCAGACGGCAACCCTACTCAGTGAAACTTAAGCTGACTTCATACAGATAACTTCACTGGAACACACGCGGCGAACTTCTCATGAAATGCAGTAATGAATCTTTGGTATTTCAGTTAGTTATTCGCAACAATTTGCGCGGAGAGATCAGCGCAACAGCCTACGCCGGTTACACCTCCCACTGATTATGAGACATTATAAAGACATGGCACAAAAGGAGAGTATTGTACTTTTGTTCCGCCATTGCACACATGTTCTGTATACATGTCTGTATGTAGAAATCAGTCAAGCCGACCGGGCAGGCCTTGAAAAAGTCCCACGATGGGCGAAAATTTGGAGTAAAAGTTTTCAAACCAAGACTGACATGCTTGGACTTACTCTCTCTCTCTCTCTCTCTCTCTCTCTCTCTCTCTCTCTCTCTCTCTCTCTCTCTCTCTCTCTCTCTCTCTCTTTTGAAAAAGCCCCACGATGGGCGAAAATTTGGAGTAAAAGTTTTCAAACCAAGACTGACATGCTTGGACTTGTTACTCTCTCTCTCTCTCTCTCTCTCTCTCCTCTCTCTCTCGAAAGGCTCAGCTGAAAATTTGGAGTAAAGTTTTCAAACCAAGACATGCTTGGACTTTGTTACTCTCTCTCTCTCTCTCTCTCTCTCTCTCTCTCTCTCTCTCTCTCTCTCCCTTATATATATATATAATATATATATATATACATATATATATATATATATGTGTGTGTGTGTGTGTGTGTGTGTGTGTGTGTGTGTGTGTGTGTGTTGGGTACGTTGTACATCATCAGGTATCTGGTATAAACGCATCAGTGCCGGAGGGACTCAGTGGCAGTGGTTTAGTCATGGACCTATATGCATGGACTCACATATATGAAGGGATTTTTTTTTTTTTTAAATAATCTGAAACAGGATTCCGTGCCATTTGAGTTTTACGTCATGTAATATTCATTACATCACCTATTGTACGTCATTGTCATGCCGACATACTTGCAAGCACTGGACAGAAAAAGAACATAGCTTAACCAAAAACAGATTAGTGGCTTTCCATCTCATTTTTCGTCGTTTTTCCTGATCGAATTTGTTCAGGAGTTTCTCAGTGGACACCGTGTAAAGATGTTGCCAAACACGGCAGTAAAGTGTCATGAATAAACTACACACACACACACACACATACACACACACACACACACACACACACACACACACACACACACACACACACACACGGCACACACACACACACACACACACACACACACACTCACACTCACACTCACACTCACACTCACACACACACACACACACACACACACACACACGGAGTTGTGACTGCAAAGTGCCAGATTGCAGCTGCATCAGCAACACAAATTTGCTACTGCCTGCAAGCCTTGAAGTGAGATTTAAGTGAGTCTAGCAGCACATTTACTACCTTGACACAATCGATTCAGTTTTGTCCAGCCTCGGATCACCAAATACCGGTTACACAAATTTAACTACATATTCCAAGCGAAAGTACGCATTGTGACAGATCTTTCACAACGCACGACTTTAGACGATCAGTTCTTCACTTTCCCACCCCGCCCTCTACTGACCAACACCGTCGTCCCCTTTTTCCTTTCCCCCGTCCCCCTTCCCCTTTCCCTCCCGGCCTTTTCCGCCCCCCTTCCCCTTCCCTTTCCCGCCCCCCTTCCCCTCCCCTTTCCGCCCCCATCCCCTTCCCCCCTTCCCTTCCCCTTCCCCCCCCCTTCCCCTTTCCGCCCCCTTCCCTCTCTCCCTTCCCATTCCCGCCCCTTCCTTTCCCCCGCCCCTTCCCCTTCCGCCGCCCCCTTCCCTTTTCCCCTGCCTTCCCTCCCCCTTCCTCCTCGCCCCTCCCTTTCCCTGCCGCCCCTCCCCTTTTCCTGCCCTGCTCCCCTTCCCTGTCCCCCCCCCTCCTTTCCGCCCGCCCTCCCCTTTCCCGCCCCCCCCCCCCCTTTCCCCACCGCACTTCCCCTTTCCCTGCCCCTTCCCTTCCCCCCCTTCCCCCTTCCCCTCCTTCCCCTGCCCCCCCTTCCCCCTTTCCTGCCCCCTTCCCCTTTCCTCCTTCCCCCTCCCCTCCTTCCCTGCCCCTCCCTTTCCCGTCCCCCTTCCCCTGTCCGTCCCCTTCTCCCCTCTTTCCGTCCCCTTCCCACTCTCTCCACGCCCTTCCAAGCAGACACACAGTCACACACACACAACACACACACACAGTCACGCACACACACTCAGTCATACACGCACACATAGTCAGGAACACACACACACACACACACACACACACACACACACACACACACACACACACACACACACACACACACACACACACACACACACACACACACATGGTTCTATATCTTTTTTTTAAATATTTTTAATTTGAATTGTTTAATCACACACACAGTGAACACACACTCATGCATACACAGTCACGCACACAAACACACAGACACAATCACGCACACATAGTCACAAAGCAATCAACCAATCAATCAAATCTTTAATAACTATACGTAGACATGAAATGAGGCATTTACAATAATTCTATAATAATCATTCTAACAAATTCTAAAATTGTCTCCTGCCTTGTCTTTTTTTTCCTCCTTTTTTTGGGGTGTGTGTGTGTGTATGTTTGTTGTTGTTTTTTCTTCTTTTTCTTTTTTTGGGGGGGGGGGTGGGTTATTGGATTTTGTTGTTGCTGGGTTTTTTATTTATTTTTTGAACCTCAGTTGCATGCAGACCTATGACTTCACTTTTTGATTTTAATGTCGTGATTCATAGGTCTTCTTCATTGGTTCATTTGTGGGTGGGTGTGTCCGGGGGTGGGTGGGGGGAATGGGGGTAGGGGGTGGGTGTGTGTGTGTGTGTGTGGGGGGGTAACCAGGCTTACTCACCATAAGGACAGTTGAAATGAGGCATGGTGTTCATGCCTTGCATTCATAATCATACTCATTTACGGGTGGAACAGGCTGTCTCACCATAAGTGCATATGAAATGAGGCATGGTGTTCATAATCATGAACTGCCCTCCATTCATAATCATTTACATTAATTCTGTAATAATCAGTTGATAAAACATAAAGGCGAAGACTTTTGTTGTTGTTTTGTTTTTTGTTTTTTTTTTGTTTTTGT
>JABMCL010003822.1:122500-142774 GCA_018857735.1 Alviniconcha marisindica | reverse complement strand
TTTAAAACCTTTTTAAGTAAATTAACCTGCCACAGTTGTAAAACCTGGGGAACTATCCCCAAAAACACACCAAAAAGAGGGACCCTTTTCCCGTAAAAAATAAAAACCACAAAAGGGGCTGGAACCGGGTTAGAAAGGGTATGAAAAAAGACCCCAAAAGGGAATCTTTAGAAAAAAGGACCCTATTTTTTTCTAAAACAGGGGAAACCCTATTTAATTTCGGGGCCCAAAAGGGGGCCAAAAGAAAATCCCAAATAAACCAGAAAAACGGGAAAGGTTTCCTAAAAAACCCCTCTTAAAACAACCCTAAAAAATGCTAATCCCCCCCCGCCAAGTCTGGCACATGTGGTTTACCCCCAAAACCCACACTAAGAAGAGGGACCCTTGGAACACTAAAAAGATCAAAACCACAAAAAAAAGAGGGGGGACCTGTGTAGAAGAAGTGTATAAAAAAGGCCCCAAAAAAAGCTTTGATGAGAGGCCCTATAAAATGCAAAAAAAGGAAAACCACCAAAAAAAATATTTTGTTTTAAGGGAGCCCAACGAAAAAGCCCTGCATGACCCCCCAAAATTTGGAAATAGCCCTAAAAAACCCCTCTAAAAAGGAAAAAGCCCTAAAAAATTTCTAAAAAGAGCAAAACCCCTAGATAAATTTTTTGATAGAAAGGCAAAGCAAAAAAGTTTCTAACAAGCCCCTCAAGACACAAAAACCCCACAATTTCCCTTTTTTTAAAAACCGTATTTTTTCTTTTTTTTTAAATACCCCCCCCCCTTTTAGGGAATTTCCCCTTTCCCCCGGGTTAAAACCCAATAGTGTGGAGAAGCCCCAGGGGGGAATTTTTGGCCTTTTTAAACCCCCTTTTTTTAAAAGGAAATCCCCTCCCACAGTGGGGGAAAATTTTGGCCTTTTCCCCCAAACCCAGCACACTAAAAGGAGGACCCCAAAAACCCGCTAAAAATCAAAACCCCAAAGAAGGGGACGGGCCCCTGGGTAATAAGTGTTTTAAAAAAAGCCCCAAAAAAGGAACATTTAAAAATTAAAAGGGCCCCTAGGAAATGCTAAACAGAGGGAAAACCACTAGCTACAATAGCTGGGCCGAAGAGGGCCAAAGAAAATCCCTAAAATGAACCAGCCAAACTGGAAAGGAGTCCATAGAAAACCACTCTAAGAAGAACAGAGCCCTACAAAATGCTAATCACCCCGCCACAGTCTGTGACACATGTGGATTATGCCCCAAACAGCACACTAAGAAGAGAGGAGCCCTTGGAAACACTAAAAAGATCAAAACCACAAAAAGAAGAGCTGGGACCTGTGTAGAAGAAGTGTATGAAAAAGACCCAAAAAAAGCTTTTTAAGTTTAAAGGAGCCCTATGAAATCTAAAAAAAAGGAAAACCCCCAAATAAAATAGTTTGGGCTGAAGGGGGCCCCAAAAAAAAACCCCTAAAATGAGCCAGCCAAACGGGAAAAATGCCCATAAAAACCCCTCCGAGAAAAAGAGCCCTACAAAATGTTTAAAAAGAAAAACCACTAAGATAAACTTTTGATAGAAAAAGGGCCCCTAGCAAAAAGCTCTAAAACAGCACTCAGAGAATAGTACAATTTTTACAATGCATCTTTGAAAACTTAGTTTTTTTTACAGTGAATCACCGCGGACCCCTCCCCTTTAGGGAACTTCCCAAAAAAGGGGAAACCCAAAAGTGTGGAGAACCCTGGGGGATCTTGGCCTGTTTACCACCTGTTTAAAAATGCATTCACCTGCCACGTCTTTTACACTTTTGGGGACTATCCCCCAAGCAGCACACAAAAAAAGAGAGGAGTCCTGGGAAAACACTAAAAGGGGTAAAAACCATAAGAAGAAGAGCTGGGTAGCAGAAATGTACAAAAAAGACCCAAAAGGAAGCGTTCGGAATTAAAGGAACCCTATGAAATGCTAAACAGAGGAAAACCACTAACTAACAACAATAGCTAGGCCAAAGAAGACTAAAGAAAAAGCCCCATAATGAACCAGCCAAACTGAAAAGGAGCCCATAGAAAACCACTCTGAGAGAACAGAGCCCTACAAATTGCTAAAATGAGCAAAACCACTGAGATGAAGTTCTGATATAGAAGAAGTCCTAGCAAGAAGCTCTAACAGTAACAAGCAGCACTCAGAGAACATGGACAAATGGCATCTTTGTAAAACAGGTAGTTTTTCTTACAGTGAATCACTGCGGACCCCTCCCCTTGAGGGAGCTTCACTCCACCGTGAAACAATGATGTGGAGAGACCCTGGGGGATCTTGAGCCTGTTTACCACCTAACATTATGAGTGAAATCACACTGCCACTTGCTGCCACATCTGCAGCAAGCAGTTGAGAAAGAAAGAAGAGTCCTATCAAACACTGAAAAGAAGAAGTTGGTTCTAGGATTTTTACATTCCATCAACCATACAGTGTCACCTCAGGACGAATCTTACATTCACAGTCACTTTATACCAGGCCAAAACAATAAGTCATCTAAATGCAAGTTATTTACATTTCACTTATTTATGACTAGGAAAGGTACAAACAGGCATGTTCTCTTTTGCGGATCTTTTCACTTTTTCAGTACACAATTAAAATATCAAATCACAAGTATTTGTCTAATTCACTGTTATGACACAGAACAATAATTATGTCTGGGAGCCAATATTATATCGGACAGCTTGTAATAATAAGTAGTGTGACCTAAACTAGTCACAAGCAGCTAAGTGTCACGTGAACACTGCAGTGAAAAATACAAAAACCAAGTCCAACGGCAATTTTGAAAAAGGCAGTTAATTTCAATCAAATAGCAACAACTTCATACAGAAGTCATTCGATTTCAAACAACAAGAAAACAGACATGCGCTTTAAATGACTTCACCCTTCTTTTCAAAAATCACAGACATGACTTGCATTCACAGCAGTCAATAGTGGAAATATATTATTGCCACCATTAGATGAAAGACATTTGGTGCACGTTTGAGGCAGGCTCCTTAAGCTGCAAAAAGAAACTGTTGGCCAAAACAGTTTAAAAAAGAAAGAAATCTGGATTTGTTTAATTTTTTGTTACCATTTACGACGGGGTTTTTTCCTAAGCCAAACAAGCTGTGAATAAAAGACTGATGCACATGCAATCAATCTCCAATTGTGTTTTGATCATGTCTGTAACTACTTTTCAAGCTGTCACTGCCCTGAGATTTTTCTACATTTTTTGAGAAAGTAGTGTGAAACGATTTTGGAAAACATGGTGAATGGACTGGGAAAAGGCAGATATCAGACAGCACTATGGAAACCTTCCTGGCAGTCAGAGAATCATGCATAACTATACTTTGACCTACTCCAGGCTTTAAAGGGAGAAATTGTCACAGCTCTGGGTTCTCAACATAGGGGACCTTAATTTCTGCACCCACAGTATGCCACTGCAGGGGAGAAGAAAAAACCCACTAAGACAAAGAGCTGGCAAAAAAAGTTTCCCCCCCCCCCCCCCCCCCCCCCCCCCCCCCCCCCCCCCCAATTTTTTATATTTTTAAATCAGACATTTCTGAAGAGAAAGGAGCCCTCAAAACTACTAAATGAACATGAACAATAACAATTTAAACACTGGAATTAAAATAATAACTCACATGCCCTGTGCTAGTTTCCTTTTAATGACGACCTTCTCTTACATGCTCCATGATGGTTAATTCTTTCTATGGAGAGTTTCTCTTACAGTCCCATGCTGCTTAACATGTGAAGTTTCTTTTAGTCTTACATACTGTGTGCTGATTTACGTGGGGAGCATCTCTTCCGCAACCTGTGCTGGTTTACCTTATATGGGGAGTTTGCCTTACATGCCCAGTGCTGGTTTACATGTGGAGTTTCTCTTACACACCCTGTGCTGGCTTCTTTCTCTGGGGAGTTTCTCTCATATGGTATATGCTGGCTTCTTTATCAGTTTATGTAGGGAATTTCTTCTTTACAAAACAAAGGGGGAAAAAGGGAACAAAAATGTACATAACTGAGTTATGTTGCTCTTCAAGGCAGAGGCGGACATCCAATACAGGCTCCACAAGGTTGCATCACGTCTTCCAGCAGACAGTGCTGAAATAGAACATGAAATGGGTACCGGACACCTGTTAAACAGTAACTATGCAACTACACACACACACAAAAGAAATAACTAAGTGATTGAACAATTTTTAAACCCCCCCCCCCCCCCCCCCCCCAAGATATGCCTTTTGCCTTCTGAACCAGAAAGTGCTGAACATGACCCAAAAAATTTGTTCTAAACTTTTATGTTTAAAAAAAATTTTTAAAAAATTTAA
This sequence comes from Alviniconcha marisindica, assembly GCA_018857735.1. Classification (NCBI taxonomy): domain Eukaryota; kingdom Metazoa; phylum Mollusca; class Gastropoda; family Provannidae; genus Alviniconcha; species Alviniconcha marisindica. The sequence continues at coordinate 138,467 of JABMCL010003822.1, read as the reverse complement.
ATTTGATATAAAATAAAAAAGAAATTTTTATAAAAAAAAAATATCAAAATTGTTATAAATGTAAGTAAAATAAATTTATATTAAAAATAATAAAAAGAAGAAGAGTTTTAGTCCTTCTCAAGACAGCATGAAAACTTCAATAAAAAATTAACTACCCCCTTTAAAATTATACAAATTTCATTTCAAACTTATGCTTAGACAGACCTTCACCACAAAACCCCTAATCCCCCACCTCCCCTCCCTCTGGTGCATAATCCTCAGATCTGGGTGGTATATCTCAGTAATTTCCCCGTTATTTTCCCGTCATCTTGGACTGTTTAACCAGGGTTGTCTGAACTGTTCCGATTCCCAGTAAGTAAGTAAACATGTTACATGATGCTTAACGTCCACAGAAACCATAAGGCTTATTAGGAACGGGGAGAAGGGGGGGGGGTAAAGGGGGGGGGGAGATTATATACCTATTTTTAACTGTCCCACCAAATGACTTCCGGGATTAAGGGTGCAAACGGTGAAGCCTTTTTAAAAAGTTTTCATTAAATTTTGAGGGACCAAATCACAAGACGTGTCCACAGAAACCCCAACCTTTGAAGAGAAAGGATAAAACGAAGAAATTTCTGCTTACCAGCCCAACGCCTTACCGCTTCCAAAAACCCGGGTCATTTCCCCATTCCCAACTGTGATTATCCAATTTTTAAAACCCCCCCCCCCCCCCCACCCCCCCCCCCCCGCATGCTTGGGTGCACATTTCTACGCTTGATTAAACACATTTTTCTGTCATTCTGGCGTTTGTTTTTTGAAAAAGTTGCAAAGACCTGAAAGTAAACGTTTGGAAAGTTGCAATTACCTTCTGTAGTGTGAACCCACCACGAGTTTCCTCTCGTTTTTCACGCAGCAAACACAATTTGTGGAGTTGCCGCCATTGTATTAAGTGACAATGCAGCTTCTTTGACCGGTTATGTGTCATCAACGGCCACACCTAAACAAACAAACAACAACAACAAACTGCAGGCACAGAAACAGGTGTCCAAAATAGGTCAGCACAGCCCCCAATTTTTGCATGTGACGTAATCTACGTCGCGACTTCCGTTTGGTTGAGTTTGCTCGCCACGTGCTCCATTCAAAGTACCCAAAGAACGGAAAGACACGTTTAGGCTTGCCCACCTTTAACCCTAGCACCAAACCGCGGTAGCCTAGGGGTGCTCTGAACTTATTCAGGCTCAGTTGTGGTACTGTCCTGAGATTTAACCCACAGAAAGACGCAGAAAAGTACACAGGCACACGCATGTCGCGTCACACTGACCTAGCTTAGCTCGCTCGACACAAACACACGTTCGCCCCGTCCGCGTATACAAACATACGCTTTTGCACAAAGACATAAATCTGGCAAAACATACCTGTAAATCTCGCCAAAACTGCGACTGCTGCCTTGCCATTGACATTAACTTCAAAATGTTCAGTCTAAAAGAACAAGGAGACCTGCAGTCAGCTCCACCACGACAGATGACTGAGTTGAGAAAGGCATCACGTGTTAAGTAAAAGCTGCACGAACAGCACGGGCCAGATGGCGCTGCCTCCGGTTGACAAGCCACAGGCGCCAGATACTGTGGAAAAACTGTTACAGGTATACAAGGTGGAAAGTTGTCAACAGCAAAGAAGATTCAGTTCTTGCAAGCACCTGTCGCTAGTTTCGCTTCTGAACTCTTCAGTTTTTCTACAGGTCAGAGTTCTGACACCAACGTGAGTGACGTTTAATGGACTGGCTGAACAGTTCCAGTCTTCTTGGTTTGTGTGACCCTGTTTTGAAAGTAAATTGTTGTTGAGTTTTTGCTTAATGTCCTCAGATGCTAAAAGCATATTAGGGACAATTTGAAAGTAAAAGGTAAGCTGTGATCTTCATACACGCGTGACGTTTAATGGATGGACTGAACAGTTCCAATCTTCCTGGTTTGTGTGACCCCGTTTTGAAAGTGAAAGGCAAGCTGTGATCTTTACACACTTGAGTGACGTTTAACGGCTCGATTGAACATTTCCAATCTTCCTGGTTTGTGTGACCCCGTTTTGAAAGTGAAGGGTAAGCTGTGGTCTTTATACCCTTGAGTGACGTTTAAAGGCTCGAATGAACATTTCCAGTCTTCTTGGTTTGTGTGACCCCGTTTTGAAAGTGAAAGGTAAGCTGTGATTGTTTTCCTTTACCTTACACATGTAAAGGTGACTGATCCAGAAAAATCAGCACAGAATTCCGTCTGTGGACACAGTTATTTCGACAATTTTATTATCCTCCTTCTGGAAATATCAAAAGTTCAACACAGCCGAATTTTGGGGATCCCAGTTACAAAAACAAACACAAAATTACCAATAATTATGCGTGCGCGTGTGTGTCGGGAATGGTGGTGTTGGTGTTGTGTGTGTGTGTGTGTGTGTGTGGTGTGTGTGTGTGTGTGTGTGTGTGTGGTTGGGGGTATTTTCGTAAAAGGGGAAATGGGAAAAGGGGGTTTTTCCCCTTTTCCGTTTTCCCAAAGGGGCCTTTTTTTTTTTTCTTCACCCAGATCATATCCAAAAATCGAACTCTCTGTCCTTGTTCAGACATATCACATTCTATGTCTCAAGATGGTTTGGGGAGAAATGAAGTTATATGAACCGCAAAGGCTATCCTGCAGTAGACGAAGTATGCAAGGCTATCTTCTGACGAACTCAGGCGTCAAAGAGTGATTTTTTAATAGCTCTGGGTTCTGTGTAGAGGTGCCTTCAGTGCCCGCATTACCCCCATCAGGGGAACAGATGGAAGATGTGTGCTGAAGTTTCTGCTGGACTTGTGGCAATGATGTGTGTGGTGAATGTCTTCTCTTGTTTTGGCCTGGTAAGACGAAAAATAGGTGTTTGTGTTTTATATTCTTTTGTGTTTGTTGTTGCTGCTGTTGTTTGTTTAAAAAAATCCTTCTGTTTGTTGTTTCTTTTGTTTTGTTTCATTTGTTTGTTTGTTTGTTTGTTTGTGCGTTAGTGTGTGTGTGTGTGTGTGTGTGTGTGTGTGTGTTGTGTGTGTGTGTGTGTGTGTGTGTGTGTGTGTGTGTGTATGTGTGTGTGTGTGTGTGTTGTTGTTGTTGTTGTTGTTGTTGTTGCTGTTGTTTTCATTGGTTTTTGTTGTTGCATTGCTTGTGTTCTGATTTAAACCGGGACCTATCCCCGTGTCTATATACTGCATATAATCAAGGCGAACAAGAAAATAAATCTCGCTGAGTCGACTCACATTCTAGTGCAAAAACGAAGAAGAAGTAGAGACACATGTTAATTATTTCTTTTAAATAATACGCACCATAACCACGCAAAACATACTGTTCGTGTATCTTAGTGCCTGTGGTATATGTCTGCCTTCTGTCAAATTCGCCAGATACCTCATTGCGATCATAAAATAATTAAAATGTACAACACATTCTGCAATTCGTGTGCTCAGACCTTAATATATAATTGGAACAATCTTAGGTTTGAAAAGCCTAGCAATCTTGTGCTCCGCTTTGTGTGTAGGGGTATAATAATCTGCTTTTTGTGTAGGGGTAAAACAATCCGCTTTGTGTGTAGGGGTAAAACAATCCGCCGTGTGTAGGGGTAAAACAATCCACCTTGTGTGTATGGGTAGAACAATCCGCTTTGTGTGTAGGGGTATAACAATCCGCCTTGTGTTGTGGTAAAACAATCCGCCGTGTGTAGGGGTAAAACAATCCGCTTTGTGTGTAGGGGTATAACAACCCGCCTTGTGTGTAGGGGTATAACAATCCGCCTTGTGTGTAGGCATAAAACAATCCGCCTTGTGTGTAGGGGTATAACAATCCGCTTTGTGTGTAGGGGTATAACAATCCGCCTTGTGTTGTGGTAAAACAATCCGCCTTGTGTGTAGGGGTAAAACAATCCGCCGTGTGTAGGGGTAAAACAATCCGCTTTGTGTGTAGGGCTAAAACAATCCACCGTGTGTAGGGGTAAAACAATCCGCCTTGTGTGACGGGGTATTGTTGTAAAACAATCCGCCTTGTGTATTGGGCGGTTCAGTATGCTGGTTTGCACGAGTGAATGCCCTTTGTAATCTTTAGCGCAAGAAGTCGCGAGAGGTCGCAGCGTCAGTTCCGGGCCGATTTCTGAGGCGTTGCTTCACACTGTGTATAACAATGGAAGTTGAACGTACAATTGCGAAGCAGTAAAAATGCCATTTTAGTCCCTTTGTAAAAATTACAGGGGAAAGGTGATGGAGAATGGAAAAAAAGTGTCTTTACTTCGTTTTTCGGCTAACCGCCAAAAGATCGCGAGTTCGTCAAAAAAAAAAAAAAAAAAAAAATCCCATCCTATAGCATGAGCAACAAGTTATTGCTTGTTGCCAGACACATTTTTACTACGGACCTTCAAAAATGCCTTTAAAGTGGGCACTGTAAACTTCGCAAATTTCTTGTCACCGCCTTCCATTGTGAAGAAAGTACGCACCGGAAGTAAAAACAGCCAAGGGACTTAAGCGATGCCGGGCAAAAGTCAAGGGAGTTAACAACCCCGCCTGAACCGCCTAATAGGGATAAAACAATCCGCTGTAGAACAATCCGCCTTGTGTGAAGGGGTCCTCCTTGTGTCTCGACTTGAGCAGTCCCACGGGCAGTCTTGTGCATATAGGCCTTAAGCGGCTGCAGCCACAGACCTGAACATTCCTTTCAGCCTCCTGAAGTCTGCCACTCGTGTATGCAGGCCTTAAGGTAGGGGCGGAACCACCCCAGACTTGAACAGTCCCTTCAACTTGCTGAAGTCTGGCAACCGTCCATAAACAGTCAGCTTGTAAAGGAGGTGGTCCATCACACGGATGGCATCAGGCCCCATGTGGTGAAAGCTGATGGTCAGCTCACTGCAACAGTTCAGACCCTGAAACAATGCATGCTCAAGCTTCTTTAAAGGCGAACCGATCCGAGACCAAATCACGGGTCCTGTCGATAGAAATGGAATAAATCAAACGCTCACAACAATGTTTCTACGTAGTTAAATGAATAAATCAAACGCACACAACAATATTTCTACGTACTTAAACGGAATAAATCAAACGCTCACAACACTATCAGTCTACGTACTTAAACGGAATAAATCAAACGCTCACAACAATGTTTCTACGTACTTAAACGGAATAAATCAAACGCACACAACAATATTTCTACGTACTTAAACGGAATAAATCAAACGCTCACAACACTATCAGTCTACGTACTTAAACGGAATAAATAAAACGCTCACAACAATATTTCTACGTACTTAAATGGAATAAATCAAACGCTCACACCAATATTTCTACGTACTTATGGACTAGTTTGTTCAAACTTGACGTTTGAAAGTCGCGCCGAACACGGACGCGATCCGGAGTGCCGCCATTTTGACTCAATCTGCGACGTCCCACATACGGACTGTCTACAAACTTAGCTGGCTGCCAGTGTACACCATGGAGTCTAACCGTACGTCAGTACATGCAAAACAGATTTTGGTGTAATGCCCCACAACTTACAATTTATCGAATCGACATGTTAATCTTCACTACAGTCACATCAGTTACTTGCTGATGATACTAGCGCACCCAACTCGCACGCCTGCGGACACACACACACACACACACACACACACACACACACACACACACACACACACACAAAACAACAACAATAACACACGCACAACAACAACAATAACACAACACACACATACACACACACAACAACACACACACACGTACACACAACAACAACAACACAACACAACACACATACACACACACACACACACACACAACACACAAACCACAACACACACACACACACACACACACACACACACACACACACACACAACACACAACACAACACAACACACACACACACACACACACACAACACACAAACCCACCCTGGCCCGTTACCAGCAAAGGAGTGTTTCGCTGAATGAAAGAGACCGCCCAGCCCAGGGTGTCACTGTTGACTCACCACGGCACCGGGAAAGCGGTCGTATTCTTTCAACCAAGGCTGGACCTCAGGCCGGGCTATGTGCTTTTCGGGAGTCTCGGGGTGGAAGGCCGCCCTGCCGTGCATGTCGATAGAGTTGTGAGGCAGCATCCCCAGTGTGTGCAGGCAGCGCCCCGTCTCCAGGTCTTCGTTCTCGCTTTCCACACCACACTTGTTCTGCTCGTACACACAGGCAGATACGTGGTGCTCTTCGTGGGGGAAACGTAATGTAAATTTTATATATATATATATATATATATATATATATATATATATATGGGTGTGTAAGTGCGTGCAGCGCGCGTACATGCATACACTCAAATGCACAAGCACGCACACATTAATTATACATGCTGGTCGGCACACACACACACACACACACACACACACACACACACACACACACACACACACACACACACACACACACGTATACATACGCGCGTGCTTGCGATTTCATTTTAAACATCTATATCTGCCTACTGTTGGGCAAAATATCATTTGAGAACGTTAGTTTGAGAACGTTAATTTGTTAGTTTGAGAACGTTAGTTTGTTAGTTTGAGAACGTTAGTTTGTTTAAAGAAAACGCGGCAGTAGAACTCTGATAAGAAACACACTTAAAGGGAAACTGTGCCTACAGTCAGGGCTTGACTCTTGTTTCGGTATCCGTTCCACCCCCGTGTTACCGCAGTAGCACGTAAAAGTGCAGGTGGCAGGTTGCAGCTAAACACGCATACACCCTACCTATGTGGCTTTGAATGAAGTGACACTGTAAACTGGTGCATAGTTAAATGGTGTACACAGAACTTGCGCCGATACGGCAGCAGCTTCACGTGGCACAAGCCATGCAACAGCCAAAGAGCGCTATCAGTACTCCACTTACTTGGATATTAATAAAATACGAGCTATTAAAGGATACAGTCACTCGTTTCAGAATCACACCGGGCATGCGCGCAGTGAGTCTGCTCGAGAGCAGAGAACAGCGCTATATAAAACTAAAAGCGATGATTAATAATGATAATGGCCATCAATCATGTAATTGCCGTTACTGAATTATAACACAAGAAACAAAACAATACTTCAGTTCTGAAAACAAAACATTATGCTGTAAGAAAGAGTGATGCAGAGAGAGCGCATAGGCCTGACTGCATGGCTATCAACTTACAAACCTTTTGGAAACCTTCCTCGTTGAGTATTCGCAGCGCCTCCCGACTCAGGACATAGGACGCGCCTCCTGACATGTATCCTCCCTTGACGAGCACTTTAAACAGATGGCCCAAGTACACTGGCTGACTGGCGTTGTACTGCTCAAGCAAGTAGCGGAGGTTCTCCACCACAACGAAGGTGTCGTCGTCACCCTTCAGGAACCAGTCGAAGCGGTCGTGCAGGTGGTGATGGTATAAATAAGTAAAAGCAGCCATGCTCTTCTCTGCCAGATGTCGTCGGCCGTCGCTGATCCCCAGTGAGATCACGTCAGCAGAATGGTTTCCTTTCGTCTCGACGAAAAACAAATGGCCGTCACAGCGTCGCAGCCACGTTTCGTTGACGGCCTTGACCCTGTCGGGCAGCCATTTTTCAAGGGAAGGAACCCAGCACAGGACACGGGTCTTGTTCCGGACAGTTACTCTGGTCACAGGTACTGGGGATGGATAGGTCAGCTGAGGTTAGTTCGTTAGTAATTGGATTCTAACGCCCTGTCAACCGCACAGGGTCACCTCAGGACGATTAACACTCGAAGTATACTACACATACTTAAACCATCACTGTGAAACACTGCCTCACCATAATTATTTCGATTCCGTTTGTTTTAGACAGTGCAGAAGGCATTTAGACACACCTTCATTATTCATTCTAATCATTATGATCATTTTTTTTCTTTTCTTTTTTTCTGTGATTTAAATCAGATGTTTTTTGAACCGCGCTTTGGTCTTCAGTCGGTGTGAAAGACGGTGCCCTTACGCCAAAGGCTGTAACTCTTGTGCATTCCAACTGATTCTATGGGAACAAGCGTTCCTTAGAGTGTGCTGAACACGTTAAGCATACTCTAAGGAACACTTTAAAACCAGTTTAGCTGAATACTGGGGGGGGGGGGCATGGTAGGTCAAGTTACCTCTCGGACTACAAATACCGTCAGAGACTGCGTGCCGGTGAGCCGGTTTGGCCTAGCGGTAAGGCGTTAGGCTGGTAAGCGGAGGGACCTCGGTTCGAATCCGCTTCGGCTCTCCTTTCTCTTCAAAGGTTGTGGTCTGTGGACACTGTCTTGTGGCTTTGTCCTTCACAATTATGAAAAATTAAAATGGCTCTCATCGCTGCCCACCTTAATGCATAGGTCATTCTGGTGGTGACAGTGTAGCGATAGGTATATAATTTCTCCCCCTTCCCCCCTTCTCCCCGTCCCTAATAAACCTTATGGTTTCTGTGGACGTTAAGCACCATGTTTACTTACTTACTTACTTACTTACTACTTACTTACTTACTTACTTACTTACTTACTTACTTACTTACTTACTTACTTACTTACTTACTTACGTGCCAGTGTTTCTTTGTGCTGTGCGTATACAGTGCCGAAGTGAAAACTTAGAATCAAGTATTTTCAGTTTCAGTGTCCTACCTTGGCTTTGTCTTATTTTTGTAATCAGGGTTTTGCGAGTGACATTCGCCTGGACTCAGGGGTTGCAGCCACACAACAGCGACAAAGGGTTTATCTCGCGCGTGCTGACTGCACCGACCCGGTGTTACCGGGCGTGCACGAAGTTGGGTACCCACTTCGCGAGGACCTAGATCGAGATCAAAGAGGCCACGAAAAGACTTTAAGCTTGAGCGTAGGCTATGTGCTTGTGCTCGGGCGTGTGTGCGTGCGTGTGATCTTCATTGGCTTGTGTGTGCGTGCGATCCTCTGTGTGTGTGTGTGTGTGTGTGTGTGTGCGTGCGATCTACTCTGTGTGTATGTGTGTGTGTGTGTGTGTGTGCGCGCGCGCGGCGTGTGCGTGCGGGCACGATCATGCGTATGCGTGTTTCGCCATGCTTTGGATGAATTGTTTTGTTAATTTTTGTATGTTTTGTCACGTCAAAACATGTTTGTTTTTCTGAAAAATCCCACATTCTCTGATGGGATTCGAACCCAAGACCTTCTGACCTGCAGTCCGACGCGCTAACCACTTCACTATGGGGAGCGGTCGTTCATTGACTTGTATAACTCTGAGTTATCACCGGAGAGGTACTGGCGGGGACCGAGAGGTTCTGGAACCAAGGAAGTGGGGAGGAGGGTGTGTATGTACCTAACACTACGCTGTCACCACCCGAATGAATCTGTACTAAGATGGGTAAGTAAATAAACATGGTGCTTAACGTTCACAGAAACCATAAGTTTTATTAGGGACGGGGAGAAGGGGGTAAGGGGGTATGGAGGTGGGGGCACAGGGAGATTATAAATCTATCGCTACAGCTGTCATCACCAGAATGACTACTGCATTAAGATGGGCAGCGATGAGAGCCATTTTAATGTTTGAATAATTACAGGGGACAAAGTCACAAGGCAGTGTCCACAGACCACAACTTTTGAAGAGAAAGGAGAGCCGAACCGGATTCGAACCGAGGTCCCTCTGCATACCAGCCTAACGCCTTACCGCTAGGCCAAACCGGCTCACGAAGATGGGTAGCGATGAGGGGCATTTATGTTTCAATTTATCTAGCATGATTCCATGAGGAATCTGATCACATGAGAGCTTTACGCGCGAAATCACTTTCGCCGCGCACGAGGTTTGACACATGCGGACATGCTGGTGCACTGGTGTTCAGTTTTTGGATGGCCAACATGTGATCTCTTCCTCACTTCATCATGGTCGACAAAATTACAAGTAGATTGCGCTTCAGGTAAACTAGTCTTAATTTTGTAATTAACTGTGAAGGGCAACGTCACATGACAGTGTCCACTAATAAACTACAGCTTTTCAAGAGGAAGAGTGGAATCGAACCGAGTGTGAATAATTGGTACTGCCAGCTTTTTATTCAAAAGGTTAGGTAGTCCATTCCTTTGACTCACGTGTCGTGTGTGCCAATGACATTATTCCCAATGTCGTCCCGTTGTCGTGGAAAGAAGGAAATATTCCGGTGCCCTTCATGAAAATTGCTAAAACAGAGGAAAAGAGAAGAAGAAAAAGGTATTGTCACAAGACTATAGTATAAGTAGTAAACTTAATACATGTCATAATAATAACAATAATGGGTATATGTGATGCGCCTTATTTGTCGTAGCATACAAAAGCGCTATAGGTTTGTACGGCAATAGCAAATGATACATCAATAGAATAAATGCAAATACGCACACACGCACACGCACGCACGCACACACACACACACGCACGCACGCACTCCACGCACACACACACACACACACACACACACACACACACACACACACACACACACACACACACACACACACACACACACACACACATACACGAGCGAATCAAGGTCCTTTCTGACTGATGGTAGTTTCGCTTTCTTCTTCTTCCGTCAATGACCATCGGCCACAAAGCTGGCCATTACTGTCATTTTAGGGTACTGCACAGCGTCAATAGTGATACAGGCAGAAAGAAGAAGAAATGAAAGAGAAAACGAAAAAAAAAAAGAGTTTTGAGATTTACTGGGAGGGCTTTGTTTTGCACTATAGCAGTGTTCGGAAGCTTTTGCTGACCATGGTTTTTATTCCTTCGTGTTACGCTGTTGCGTAGCGTTAAGCTTGCTTCACATATATCCCGACAGTGTACCTTTGGTTTAAGCAGTTTATTTACATTCATGAAAATATGGAAAATCTAAATCATTGCATGAGAATCAAACAAGCTAAGCTTATAGTAAACGCTCACGAGCATAATTTACTAAATTCATTTTGCAACAACGGGTATTTTTATGTTAAACAACATGAAAACAAAAAGAAAATCAGTCAGAATTCGAAAGAGAGAGAGAGAGGGGGGGGGGAGAGAGAGTGCTCTTGTACCAGTAACTGCTTGGTTGGGTTTGTTATTCCATTGCAAAACGATCGGAGTGGGCAATGAAGTCTAGGACAGCTTTAAATACTGGTGGTGGTGATGTAGAACTTCATGTCCGCGGATGTCGGTTGACATATTAGGGACAAACTGTGACCAATGCCTAAGCATGGTTCAATGTTGCTTTACGTCCACAGAAACGGTAAGGCTCCTTAGGACGGAAAGCCCAGGACGGCCACCTCCACTTTCACACAGCTCCTGAACTCTGATGATTTTTTTTTAATAGTGAGTTCCTATTGTTTGATATGTTTGGATCCCCTTGCAGGAGGGTAGAAATATTCAGCAAACTTGCAGGGAGTTTGAATATGGTGTTTTGACGAGCGTGTGTAAGACGTGGGCAGTGTAGAATGTAGTGTTCAGATGTTTCTTTTCTTTCTCCACAGTCACAAAAGCTATTTGTTGTTACGTGTCTGTTTAATAGGCCATAATTTAAGTCGCTCATTCTAAGACGGAGTTTGCAATGTATTATCTGTGCTTTTCAAATACCGTTGCAAAAGAAAGGCGGAGGATTTGCGTTATTTCTGGAGAGACAGATTTAACTTGACTAATTGTATTGACGGTGTACCTTTGCTGGGTTTAGGTACCTTGTATTTACTCGTATGCCCAGATGAGATTTACCATCGACATTCATGTCTTTGTTCTTGTGTTCATGTGACGTCCAGTTTGGAGCGTGAATAAACTCCCTTTGCTTGCCGCTTCGTAGGCAGATACTTCGTCCAAGCAGAAGGACACAGTCGTGGCACACCAGCAAAAATACCAAGGCTACGATACTATATTGTTATGTGCTGCAGAGTTATGTGGGACAGAGCTCAGGAGCTGTGTCAAAGACAAGGTGGCCGTCCTTGGCTCCCGTTCCTAATAAGCCTACGGTTTCTGTGGTCGTAAAGCAACATTCAGCCAGCCAGTTATGTTGGATATGTTATGTATATGTTGGTTTTTCAGCCATGATTGGCTCCTTGCATAACAGCATCCACTGACCCTCCAACAATGGAGATAAATCCTCCGAATACGGCGTGTAGCTGCCCATAGTTCCAATAATAAAACAAAGGTCATACACACACGCACACGCACACACACACACACACACACACACACACACACACACACACACACACACACACACACAATCCTATCACACTATGGTATGCATTTGTCAATGTACAATTGCATATAATTTATAGAGAGAGATATATAGATGTATATCGGGTGACCCCAGGGTGTTCAGGTGAGCAACTCTTTTTCTACTACTACTACTACTACTACTACTACTACAACTACTACTACCACCACCACCACAACTACTACCACAACTACTACTACTACTAAGGCAACAACAACAAAGGCTCACCCATGAACACGAGAAGATTACCCACGACAGACACAATGGTCAGAAACAGCAGCAGGAGACCCTTCTTCCCTTGGCCGCATGTGTTTTGCCGCATAATTATCTAGAAGAAGAAAAAGAAATCATCTTTCGAATATATGCTGTGACGGCTAAAGCAATAGCCTTTTCGATAATAACACTCATTATGAGTGATAGCAACTCTGGCAAACATGCACGCACCTGGTGGTTTGCCTGACCTGTTTAGTGAACGCGCTTGTGAAAATCAGAAGAAAACTATAACCAAACAGACAACAAGGAGACTCCGAATCTAACAGTTTTGTTATAGAGAAAAAATATCCATGCAGATTGTTTTGCATTATGGCCGTGAGAGAAAAGTCTGATTCCCCTCCAAGAAAAAACAACTAAACTGTCGGCCATCAAATTCGATAATTCTTTACCTACAGTAGTAAGCCTAGGCCTAATATCTTCTCAACTGGTCTTGACCTGTGCTTCCGCCAGTCACCTGAAATAAAAGATGTGATTCAAACAACCGCGTTGACACCAGAACAACTAAACAGTATGTGGACACCATCACTTGCTGTGCAGCAAACCAACACCAGTCAGTTGCGAGGAAGCACCGCAGAATGTCATAATAAAATAAAAGTCTCTTCTTGAACTTACTGTCTACGTGTTCCTGCCGCAGTGTCCAGCTGTGCCCATCGCGTGGCAGTTATAATAACCGGAACATGCCAGTGATCACAAGGCGTGTATTGGTGAACACAAGGAGCGTCCAGGTGACCACAAGGTGCGTCCTGGTGACCACAAGGCCTGTACTAGTGATCGCCAAGCCGTGCGTACTAGTGACCACAAGGCGTGTACTAGTGACCACAACGCGCGTACCAGTGACTACAAGGCGTGTACTAGTGATCGCCAAGCCGTGCGTACTGGTGACCACAAGGCGTGTACTAGTGACCACAGGGCACGTACCAGTGACCACAAGACGCGTACCAGTGACTACAAGACGCGTACCAGTGATCACGAGGCAGTGACCACAAGACGCGTACCAGTGATCACGAGGCAGTGACCACAAGACGTGTACCAGTGACCACAAGACGTGTACCAGTGACCACCACAAGGCTCGTATCAGCGACCACAAGGCTCGTACCAGTGATCACAAGACGCGTACCAGTGACCACAAGCCGCATACCAGTGACCACAAGACGCGTACTAGTGACCACAAGACGCGTACCAATGACCACAAAGTGGGTTTCCTGTGAAGCGTTTTTTCTCTCTGACGAGCAGTTACGGTTGTGTCCGATTTGACGTCCCTGGTCAAGCCTGCATCTATTAAAGGAACTAGCCCCCACAAAACGAATTTTGTTCAGCAGATAGATGACATCAGAATTGAAAAACTTAAACGGAGGACTTTGTTTCCAACCGCTCCTTAGCTTTTTTGTTCACTTGATAAATCATGAAGCTTACAGCACTTTACTGATAACTCTTTTCCGATGCCGTATTTTGGTCCAAATTGTATTAGACTTACCCCTCATATTTCTGCCGATCCTAGGATTAATGTTAGGCCGGTAGAGTTAGGGTTGCGTACAGTTTGTTATTTTTGCTGCTCACGGCAACCATTTTGTTTCTATCCGCACTTCACATACATGCTTGACATTTCGCAAAATAGTGCAGGAGTATAATACTTACGATTTCAAGATTACCCCATACCGCCTAAGGTAAGTTTCGCTTGTGATATTATGACAGGACTCAATGCACAGAACGATGACGAGAGTCCTAGTTATGTATTACATGTACCGCCTCACACTTCGGGCCTCGCTAAGTGGCACCTTCCTCCAAACTCTGCCAGAACTGGTTACGACACTGAAGGGGCACTCTGTCTCTCCGCGCACCTGTCCACCAACGCTGTCAGCTCCCTCCGAAAGGTTTGGGTACTAATAATATTATGACTGTGGAAGCAACACAGAGTAATAATAATAATATTATGACTGTGGAAGCAACACAGAGTAATAATAATAATATTATGACTGTGGAAGCAACACAGAGTCCATTCACACACAAAAACATGAGGCGCGTCCGTCCCGGGTGATAAAAGAAGAAGAAGAAAAGAAGAAGAGTTCCGTCTCGATTCAAACGATTTCGGTTTTATTTGTGATGGCGTAAACAACGTGGGCGGTTTATAAAAGAAACGCCTGCTGTAGAATTAGCTCCATAGTTCAGGAGCTGTGTGAGAGTCGAGGTGGCCGACCTGGGCTGTCCGTCCTAGCGAGCCTTCTGGTTTCCGTGGACGTAAAGAATTATTGCACCGTGGTTCCGCATTGGTCACAACTTGTCCCTAATGTCAACTGACATCTGAGGACATTAAGCTTCACTTCACACACACACACACAGAATGAGCTCCCCGTCCCTAATAAGCCTTATGGTTTCTATAGTTTCCTTAGAATAAGCTGTCTGTTACAAACTCACCGCAATCTGAGCACCAGTGAAAAACTGTTTGTTAGCTGACAGTTTTTCCGAGACCTATGACGTAATCAATTAAGGCAGTTGTTGAAGGAGGCAGTCGTAACCATGCTTGGAGTTTGATAACGGGACTCACTGCACGTAACGACGACGAGTTTCCTAGCTACGTATTACATGCACCGTCTAGTTAGTTTGGCCAGACATTGCGCTACATGGTTTGGCGGGACACGCCGGAAAGTTGCGTGTTCAGGTCCCCTCAGCAGTAAGATCAAAAAGGCCGCGTGACAAAGAAAGAGAGAGGGGGGGGGGGGGGGGAGGACGGAGAGAGACAGTGGGAGAGAGATTGGGGGGAGGGGGCTAGAAAAAGTCGCCTACAGACCGTTTAACCAGCTATGACACTTAACGGTGCCGTCTACAGTTCAGTCCCGCTAACCTATCTGGACACAAGAGGATTCCAGACTATTAAAAAAAAAACAAAAAAAAAACGAAAATTATCAAATTAAATCCTCTACTTTAAGTTCTGTTCTGAGGTCTTTTGCGTGTTGGAGAAAGGCTAGCTTTCTTGGGCAAAGCATGACATGACATGGTCTGAGGATGAAGACTAGTTCCTTTAACGGTGAAGAAACAGGAAGCGCGGACAGTGAGACAGTGAGAGGATATAATATTTACAACACTCGAGCTTCTAAGTGGTCTAGCTAGGACCCGAGTCAGTCAACCCGCTCACACACGCTGTAGATACTATACCTTGCAAAAGTAAATACGTCCGCGGAAGGGGGTGATCTTGACGTTTTTATGGACGCAATGTGTACACTGGACTACAGCGCTACAAAATCGTAGGCTACTTGAGCGCGACACAAGCCTTTGAGTGACGTCACCATGCAATCTGCCGGATATTTCGAGGCGCGCAGACTGAGCTAGCTGGAAAGTTGTCACATATAAACACAGCAGCAAAGGTCATAGTTCAGGAGCTGTGTGAGAGTCGAGGTGGCCGTCCTGGGCTGTCCGTCCTAACGAGCCTTCTGGTTTCCGTGGACGTAAAGCTATACTGAACCATGCTTCGGCATTGGTCACAGCTTGTCCCTAATATGTCAACCGACATCTGAGGACATTAAGC
>JABMCL010003822.1:112500-117500 GCA_018857735.1 Alviniconcha marisindica | reverse complement strand
TCTCTCTCTCTCTCTATTCCCGGCCGTAAATCTTTTTTCCGGAGTTCTTTGGCTCACTTATACAGTCCACGTTCACTGTTATTGCAGCGGCAACAGTGGTGTGCCCAGCAGACCACAAACACTTTGTGAGCTGGTCAGGAATGGAAAGCTGCAAGCAGACCATATGGAGAGACTTCGCGGTAAACATTTGCTTATGATTAGTCTTACGTAGGCAAAAGTGCGATTTCTGTTTTGTTATTCTTGGCCATTGCCCATTTTTCAAGAGTTTTCTCTCACGGTTGGTTTTAACGTGGTAACAGTTAAATCGCCAGAAGGAGGAGAGAGGCGTGGAAAGAGGAAGCGCTAGACGATCTTCCTTGGAAGGACGCGAGAGGGCCATTGTCAGTCAGATGAACACTGGAACTGTTTCAAAGGCAACGTTAGAGAGACCTCTGAGAGACGGGTGGAGCGCATACTGGGCTTTTACGAGTTCATAGATACCGTCTGGAACTGAACTGAACAGTTAATTGCACAAACTTGTTACTTGCGCTTTGAACTTGTGTAAAGAATTTTGAATGTGTGAATCGTCCTGAGGTGACCATTTGGTCATAATTATGCGGTTGACGGGGCGCTAATATCCAAGAACTAAGTAACCAACCCTTTTGATTTTGGGTAGAGCAGTCAACACAAGCGGCTTACTTCTAGGAAAATCTGAAGTATTGGGACGTTTGAGACAATACGCGCGGCCACAAAACCAAAGCAATCACACTATCGATCGCCTGGAAGAGAGAGGCGTGGAAAAAAGAAGCGCTTGACGATCTTCCTTCAAAGAACGAGAAGGGGACATTCACATCGTCAGTCAGACGAATATTGAAACCGATTCCATGGCAGCGCTAAGGAAACTCCCGAGAGACGCCGTGGAGCGCAAGTAACTTGTCCTGAGCGCGTCGATTCCATCTTGAACTGAACTGGGGGCCAGACCGATTGCTTTTGTCTTGGGTACCGGTAGATGGGACAGTCTTGCAGGAGCTAGGTCTGAGCACCATGTGCCAGGCTTCTGGCATCTCTGATCCTGGTAGGTCGGAGGATCCTGCAGGAGATGTTCCACTGCCGTAGGATTTGCTCAAACACGGAGACACATTGTCAGAGTGGTAAGTGCGGAATCTTAGGGAACGTTTGATGTTTGAGTCTTCAGGGTTTGTAATTCGGCGAAAACATTGTTCCATTTTTTATAGTTTATCTTTAATTTATGTCCCTCAGAGGCAAAACGCTCAGTACAACCAATAAAACTTTGTTGCCTCTTGTTGCTACCAATAATTATTGTGTTCCTCCCATCTTCTTTTTCGTAGCTGCTCCCCGGTGCAGACGACCATGCTGAGTACGTTCTCCCTCAGGTGGGCTCAGATGACTGGGATTCAAACATGTGGAAAATGTGTCTCAACGGAACGCTTGGGCCTTCTGTCAAAACGTAAGTTATGTGTGCTTTTCTGCCTAAACGGTCTAGCTGCTATTGCTATTGCTGTAGCAATGGCTTGCTTACTGACTATCCCTCTTACATGATAGCCTTTCTTTAACACCTCAGTAACACACACACAAAGACGCGCGCGCGCAGGCACGCACGTACGCACGCACGCACGCACACGCACGCACACACGCACGCACGCACGCACGACGCACGCACGCTCACACACACACAAACACACGCGCGCGCGCACCCACCCACCCACGCACGCACGCATGCACACACACACACACACACACACACACACACACACACACACACACACACACACACACATGCGCGCGCGCGCGCGCGCGCACACACATATCCTATTAGTGACTGTTTTACACGACAGACTATCCCTCTTGCATGATAGCCTTTCTTTAACACAGCAGACGGTAAGACATAAACATTCCCTGTAAGTGATTCTGTTTTACACCACAGACTATCCCACGCAAGTGACAGTCTTTGTTTTACATCGAAAACTATCCCTCATGAGGGATAGTCTTTGTTTTACTCCACAGACTATCCCCCGCAAGTGTAAATAAAGTACTTGTTTTACTTCACAGACTATTCTTCGCGTTTGGTAGTCTTTGTGCATACAACATAATGTCCTTTGTCAGAGACAGTCTTTGTTAATGCACAAACTATCTCTTCTCGTAACTAATGATCTTTGTTTACAGCTCAAACTATCTCTTGTCGTAACTAATGATCTTTGTTTACAGCACAGACTATCTCTTGTCGTAACTAATGATCTTTGTTTACAGCACAGACTATCTCTTGTCGTAACTAATTATCTTTGTTTACAGCACATCATTGTAATTATTACAGGCGTTCTAACAGGCATCGCTCAAAGATTTCGACTTGTTTTCTTTCATGTCGCCAGATTTTCAATCAAATTTATCGGCCCTACTGACACTCTGGCGGTCGTGAAGGCTGTGTACGGGAGAAATAAGAGCAAGTTCATCCTCCAGTATTATAAAGATGGACAGAAAACGACCAAAGAAAAGGTCCAACCTGAACCGTACCCTTTTTCGGAAGGAGATCAGTTCGGATTGACTGCACAGGTCGTCAACCAAATGCTGAAGGTAATCACACATAGAGTATACAATAACGTGTGTGCATTGTGCTCTTGTTCACTTGACTAGCATATCTAATATGCAGAGAGGAGGTCAGAATGAAACCGTATAATAATTTTTCTTTTTTAATTTAATGTCTTTTGTTTGTTTGTTTTGTTTTGCATATTGTTGGGGGGTTCCTCCGTATAAAGTCTGATACTGCTGTCGGTTGCAGTTAGACGAAATGTAAATATTGAAATTTGCTTGTGGGGTTCCTTCATATAAAATCTGATACTTCTCTCGATTGCAGTTGAGTGAAATGTAAAAAGGACATTGAGATGTGCGTGTGGGGTTCTTTTATATAAAATCTGGTACTTCTGTCCTACTTGTGATTCTGCCCAAATAAGTCATCCGACATCCGAGGACATTAAGAATCAAAGAACGAACGTACTTGTAAGATTCCTTTCTATAAAATCTGGTACTTCTGTCGGTTGCAGTTAGGCGAAATGTAAATATTGAAATGTGCTTGTGGGGTTCCGTCATATAAAATCTGCTACTTCTGTCGTACTTGTAAGATTCCTTCATATAAAATCTGGTACTTCTGTCGGTTGCAGTTAGGCGAAATGTAAATATTGAAATGTGTTTGAGGGATTCCTTTATATAAAATCTGGTACTTCTGTCGTACTTGTAAGATTCATTCATATAAAATCTGGTACTTTTTTCGGTTGCAGTTGGGTGAAATGTGAATATTGAGATGTGCTTGTGTGGTTCCTTCCACAAATATTGAATAATCTTTGTGGTTCCATCATATAAAGGACAGCAAAAAGTCACAATTGTCGTAACATTTCCCGTCATATAAAATGTGATATTTCTGTCGGTTTTAGTGAGGTGAAATATAAATATCGAGGTGTACTTGTTGCTGAATGTTTCTGATTAGGTTGCGTTGTTGTTGTGTTGCATCCAGGTAAGTAGTGTTGCTTAATGTCCTCAGATGTCAGTTGACATATTAGGGACAAGCTGAGACCAATGCCGAAGCATGGTTCAGTATAGCTTTACGTCCACGGAAACCAGAAGGCTCATTAGGACGGACAGCCCAGGACGGCCACCTCGACTCTCACGCAGCTCCTGGACTATGTGTTGCATCCAGAACTGTGACCAGCCTTTTACTTGTGATTTAGCGACTAGTGTTTTCAACTGGTGTAAAGAATTTGAATGTGTGACAGGGACTGAAGTGACCTTATGTGCTTGAAGGAATGGTAAAATCATTTAATAATAGCTAACTATCCAGGTCTAGGTTTCATTCTGATGTGACCCTATGCGTTTACGGGACGTTAAAATCCAGCAGCTAAATAACTCGGCCTAGACTGATCAGCTAAACAGAGGAAAGAAAGAAGAAGAAATCGTAAAGTGTAATATATCCCTTGCCCTTCTCAGAGGACGTTGTATGACGTCATTTGCAGAGTGTAATAGGCCTAAATTGTTATCCCTTGCCCTTCTCAGAGGACGTTGTATGACGTCATTTGCAGAGTGTAATAGGCCTAAATTGTTATCCCTTGCCCTTCTCAAAGGACGTTGTATGACGTCATTTGCAGAGTGTAATAGGCCTAAATTGTTATCCCTTGCCCTTCTCAGAGGACGTTGTATGACGTCATTTGCAGAGTGTAATAGGCCTAAATTGTTATCCCTTGCCCTTCTCAGAGGACGTTGTATGACGTCATTTGCAGAGTGTAATAGGCCTAAATTGTTATCCCTTGCCCTTCTCAAAGGACGTTGTATGGCGTCATTTGCAGAGTGTAATAGGCCTAAATTGTTATCCCTTGCCCTTCGCAGAGGACGTTGTATGACGTCATTTGCAGAGTGTAATAGGCCTAAATTGTTATCCCTTGCCCTTCTCAGAGGACGTTGTATGACGTCATTTGCAGAGTGTAATAGGCCTAAATTGTTATCCCTTGACCTTCGCAGGGGACGTTGTATGACGTCATTTGCAGAGTGTAATAGGCCTAAATTGTTATCCCTTGCCCTTCTCAGAGGACGTTGTATGACGTCATTTGCAGAGTGTAATAGGCCTAAATTGTTATGGCCTAGATTTTTTTCCTAATATTTTCTGCATCCCAAAGTGGAGCAAATGTTGTAAACGTAACATTTCTGCTTTGCTGAGACTCTCTTTGATGCCATTCTTTGGAGGAACGAGAGACGGCACTGCAAATTTTCTGGCATGGATAGCGTTAACCACCTTCGTGTGCTGATTTATGTGTGCAGTACAACTTTTGTGGACCAGACAACTGCGTCACTGTTAACCAAACTTTGACAGAAACCAACGTGCACGAAATAAAACTCCAGTTTCAAGCCAGCATCAGCTCGCTGGATGTCGCGTGCTCCTAGACTCTGGAGACCCGGAGCCAAGGATGTACACCTCTTCTGTCACACAGCTCCTGAGCTCTCCTGGACCACTGGTGGCCCTC
>JABMCL010003822.1:102500-107500 GCA_018857735.1 Alviniconcha marisindica | reverse complement strand
ATCGTGGCCTTTCCTAACAAAACCCGCCCCCACGCCCTTCCCCGCCATGTTTTTCGCTTCAAAAAAACAAATGTGGATGTCCCATGCCCGCAGAAACTAGGGATTGGAAGAGTTCAACGCATGCAGGCACGCACACTCCGGAGCTGTAAATAGCAGAATTGAAGCGGTCAGAAAAATGTTTACAGCAAGGACTTTGCGTTGAGCAATGCGAGCGAGTTGTCTGTGGTATATATATATATATGTGTGTGTGTGTGTGTGTGTGTGTGTGTGTGTGTGTGTGTGTGTGTGTGTGTGTGTGTGTGTGTGTGTGTGTGTGTGTTCGTAATCCGATGAGAGCTGCTGTATCAAAATACCCGTGACATCCCCATGGTTTGGTGACGCGGATGCCAATATCAAGGTCCCTTCTGCTTGGAATCCAAGACTATGCTGAGTTTCACTCTAGCTGTTAGATCTGGTAAATAGGTCAGATCTGGTAAATAGGTCAGAATACAGCTTCGCGTGCTTCGCCTGCTTCCATAGCTGCCTTCTTAGTTCAGCCAACTTATTTTTCTTTTCTTTTTTTTCCCGCTTTTTTCTCCACAACTTCATTTTCTTCCAAAGCAATGTGGCGGCTGTCCTAAACTGCGAGTCAGATCTTTCTTGAGACCGAACGAATTATTGTGGTCTCACCTTATGTGAACTTCGCGGTTGATTTCATCGTTAGGCTAATCACTCTATAGGTACAACCCAGGCTAAGCATAATATCAGGCGATGGCGAGAAGAGGAAGACAAAGCGCATGTCTTTGCTTGAAATGATCCCCCTTAGACATAGCCTTCGCACGCGACCAAGGCTTGTTGACTTACTGATATCAGCTTAACCTCCAAAGCGTGGACACAATATCTTCGTTAGAGACACTTTCGCTGCGGTAACTGATCCAAAGATGAGTAGAAGGCACGCGACCCGCCTGTAGTCTGTTTGCGCTTCTACTGTATAGGCTATAATATGTCCACAGCTAGTTCCATGTGAAAGTAAGTAAGTAAACATGGTGCTTAACGTCCACAGAAACCATAAGGCTTATTAGGGACGGGGAGAATGGGGGAAGGGGGTATGGAGGTGGGGGAAGAAGGAGTATACCTATCGCTACACTGTCACCACCAGAATGACCTGCATTAAGATGGGCAGCGATGAGAGCCATTTTAATGTTTCATTAATTGTGAGGGTCAAAGTCACAAGACCGTGTCCACAAACTACAACATTTGAAGAGAAAGGAGAGCCGAAGCGGTATCGAACCGAGGTCCTTCCGCTTACCGGCCTACCGCCTTACCGCTAGACCAAACCGGCTGTTCCATGTGAGCTAAGGTGTGCACTTATGTAAGATGTTGTGGACAGCACCTGAAATCAACGCGAAGGTTGTTGCGGGTAAGCAGACGGACATGCACCTTTAACGTTGAAGGTAGTAGTTTGTAGCCATCGTTTTGCTTGGAACCGTTTCAAAGGTGACGTTGGGGAAACTTCTGAGAGACGGGGTGGAGCGCATTTGGGCTTTTCCGAGCGCGTAGATACCGTTTTGAACTGAACTGTACTGAACTGAACATCGTTTTGTAAGTCGCTTCCCCTCTCCTCCTTACAATACAACTTTGCATGCTTCACCTACTGCCAGGGAGTCTGCATTTGTTATGCTTGCCCCTGCCCCCCCCCACCCCGTCCCCCCTCCCCCATCTTCCCCAACCACCGCTCCTCCCCATTCGACTTCATTTTTTGCAACTCCTCCTCAGACGTATACAGTGACGCAGAATGAGTCTTGTCTTGTACTAGAGCCCAGGGAAGCTGCGTAAACAGGGAATGGAGCTGAGATTTCATAGCTGGATGGATTGTCTTGTGGCTGAGTTGTTCTCAACAGCTGGTTCTCTGGGCACTGTCTTAGTGACTTTGTTCACACAAAGACTGTTCCCCACAGCTGTTAAAAGAGCAAGTTGCGAAAGTGCACAAGTATCTTTGCTCTGGCGAGGTCCCTATCACCTTAATATCTATTGTTCTGGTGGTGGCAGACGGTCTTTCTTATTTTTGTGGGTCGGAACGTTTGGGGTGAGCTACGTACCCGATTCCCCCCACCCCACCCCACCCATGCATGTGAGTGTGTGTGTGTGTGTGTGTGTGTGTGTGTGTGTGTGTGTGTGTGTGTGTGTGTGTGTGTGTGTGTGTGTGTGTGTGTGTGTGTGTGTGTGTGTGTGTGTGTGTGTGTGTGTGTGTGTTGTGTGTGTGTGTGTGTGTGTGTGTGTGTGTGTGTGTGTGTGTGTGTGTGTGTGTGTGTGTGTGTGTGTGTGTGTGTGTGTGTGTGTGTGTGTGTGTGTGTGTGTGTGTGTGTGTGTGTGTGTGTGTGTGTGTGTGTGTGTGTGTGTGTGTGTGTGTGGTGTGTGTGTGTGTGGTGTGTGTGTGTGTGTGTGTGTGTGTGTGTGTGTGTGTGTGTGTGTGTGTGTGTGTGAGTGTAGTAGTAGTAGAAGGAATGGTGGTGGTGGTGGTTGTGGTGTTATTATTATTATTATTGATCTTTTTGTTAATACTATTACTATTAATATTATTACTGATGAATTTTCAAGAGTCGGGAATCAGTCTTCAGCCGCTGTTAACCTCGCCCATGTTCATCACGACGATGATGTTAATGAACATGTTCAATCGGGTCGTGGCTCAGTGGGTTGAGCGTCGGACCGAAAAGCCGGGCGGATAACTGACGTGGGTTCCATTCCCTGGTGCGGCAAGGGAACCAACTTTCAGTGCAGGCTCTCTTAATGTTTGTACAGCCCCCTTGTGCTGTCGGATGCATCAACATAATCATGTGTGCAGGTTAAAAATCTCAAACACTGATAGGATATACCATTGCGTGGACACACGAAATATTTCACACACAGGTAAAAGTGAGTACCAGTGCTTTTGGGGTTTGCTGTGGAATTACAGTGACCCGAATTTCCTGCAAAGGGATAAATGAAGTATTAGAAAGACAAGGAGAAAAAGACTAAGAAGTTGTCCTTTCTTCGCTTGAGAACGAAAAGCTTCTTAGACCCGTGTTCTGCTATTACCACTTCACGTCACAGCTATCCATGGCAAAAATCAGAAGTCAGTTTGGGGAGGTACTTATGCTGCTCTGGCAAAATTAAGTTTTATAAGGCCTACTTGTGTGGTTGTCTGAATGTGCACAAAGGAACAAGTGAGCAGAATTTAATGAAGGTATAGATTATAGGTAGAGAACTGACTGTAAAATGTTGCACACCGCCTTAATAGATAGGCTTGAAGTTTCGCAGTCGGCTCGAATGATATGGCACACGCACACACACACACACACACAACACACACACACACACACACACACACACACACACACACCACACACACACACACACACACACACACACACACACACACACACAACACACACACACACACACACACACACACACACACACACACAACACACACACACACACAAACCACACACACACACACACACACACACACACACACACACACACACACACACACACACACACACACACACACACACACACACACACACACACACACACACACACACACACTATAAATGAAATAATAGATACTACGTTTTAATACCTCAGTTCTGACCGCCTGACCGCCTTACCACGATTCCTGACTTGGTCCCGACCTGACTCGCAAAATGCAATGCTCAGGGTAAAACTGAAACGCTCCAAACGAGATAAGTGAAAGCCGTTCTTTTCTTCGTTTTTTTTGTTTTTGTTTTTTTCTTCCGAGAGTGATCCTTTCCTGCCCAAAATTAGCCCTGTCACACTGAAGACTGCCCCAGCAGCGATCGCAGTAGCCGTGGATCAAACCACGCAGGTCCTTATCGCCCTTAACGTCATTAACGGTGACCAGCTCCGCCCACTCGTGCAGAAATCCTCGGGGGCGGTAGCCAATCAGCTGCCGAGGGGGTTAATCCGGCCAATCAGGCGGCAGGGTTATCGGAAGGAGTGCCCGCCTCCGCCGGTAGCCGTCCTGCAGCGCTACCCGTGGTTCACCTACCCGGATCGTGTTTGGGTTGGGAGATACGCCAGTTTACGGGCGTTGAAATAACACGAGGATCGACGGTGGTGAGGCGAGTGAAAACCATATCAGTGATGGTCTGGCAAAGCTTTTGCTTGGGCATGTTGGTCCTGATTGCTGGGAGAGTTTGAGTCAGTTGATATCGGTTTGGACCACACTGGGGCCTCCACTCGCGGGCCGGACTCTCTGTCCAGGTAGGAGAAGTGTAGAACTGTGTGCCCGCAAAAACACGCCAACAACACCCGCCGCTAAGCTCACTCGTTGTTTTCGCCAAACACTGTGGCGAAAACGCCATCTTGCTGCAGATGAGTGGTGGAAACTGACCGCACAGTTCATGGCTCCCTGATAACTCGGATTTGTTGTTGTTGTTTTTGCTGTTGCTTCAGCGCGTGCATGATCGTTTTAATCTTGCCAGTTATCTTTGTTTTGATTTGACCAGGCGATTTGAGTCCATGATTGTTGTCAGTGATTCTCCTTAGGGGACAGTCATTAACGCGGCTCGTGGCGTATCAAAGAGAGAAGACAAAACCCGCCACCATGCAGACATCGCCGTACGACACCGGCTACCCGCATCATCTGCAGCATCACCACGGAGGAGGTGTCTACGGGTCCGTGCCAGGGTTTGACTCCTCGGGACTCAAGTTCCACCATGGCGGGTACCCTGACGCCGCTACGGACGCGGCTGCCTTTTACCAGAACTACGTCAACTCGGGCGTAGCGGCCACGCAAGACTACGCTCCTCGTGAACCCCCTTCCTACGCAGAGTCCACAACGCCGGCAACCTCCTCCGCCTTGTTCCACCCAGGCTTTGTTCATACGTCTTCAACCGACTATTACAAAGTCGGTGTTGGTGGTGGTGGTGGTGTTGGTGTTGGTGGCGGAGGCAGTGTTGCCGTCAGTGTCAACGACGCCTCACTCAGACAGATGGACATGGTCAGTGATTACC